>CM053600.1:176236531-176257487 GCA_028646575.1 Pseudocheirus occidentalis
AGTGGTAGTAGTAGTGGTAGTAGTAGTGGTAGTAGTAGTAGTAGTAGTAGTAATAGTAGCGGTAGTAGTGGTAGTAGTAGCAGTAGTAGTAGTAGTACTAGTAGTAGTAGTAGTGGTAGTAGTAGTAGTAGTGGTAGTAGTAGTAGCAGCAGTAGTAGTAGTACTAGTAGTAGTAGTAGTGGTGGTAGTAGTAGTAGTAGTGGTAGTCATAGTGGTAGTAGTAATAGTAGCAGTAGTGGTAGTAGTAGTAGTAGTGGATGAGTCAAAGGCTAAGCACAGTTTAATGGGGGCTTAATTCCAAACTGCTTTCCAGAATGGCTGGTCCAATTTGTGGCTCTACCACTATTAATGTGCTTGTTTTCCCATAGCTCTTCTTTCTGACATTTGTAATTTTCCTTTTTTCTCAATTTTCCTCTAACTAGTAGTGCTTTGGAGCATTTAAAAAATATCAGCATCAATATTTTGGATTTTTTCCTTTGAAAATTATCTCTTCATATCCTTTGACCATTTATCAGTTGGGGAATGGCAAGGAACTCACAGTCAAATGAGGGAGACAGAGTGAAAAAAGCCAGGTACATGCTTGATATGTTCAGATTAGATAGATGGTCACATCATATGGGAAGGCACTGGGAATGAGGGTGGAGGAGAATGAGGAAAAGCCTCCTGCAGAAAGTGACATTTGATCAGAGTCTTGAAGGAAGCCAGGAAAGCTAAGAGGTGGAAGTGAGAAGGGGGGACATTTCAGTCATGAGAGATTGCTCAGGTCATGTTTGGGGAATAGCCAGAAAATTAGCTAAATTACAGATTGCACGGAGACAGTAAAGTACAGGAAAGCAGGCAGCTGGGTGGCGCAGTAGACAGAGCATTAGACTTGAGATCAGAAAGCCCTGAATTTGAATCCAGCCACAGACTCTGGCTCATGACTTTGGGTGAGTCATTTGATTTCACTCAGTTCTAGGTTCCCCGATAAAATGAGTGTAATAATAGCACCTACCTCCCCAGCTGTTGTGAAAGTCAAATGAGATGCATAGGTAACATGCTTTGCCATCTATTAAAGTTCAAGAAGACTGGTAGGGTAGGAAACAACCAGTTGGTGAAGAGCTTTAAATGCCAAAAGGAAGATAGACTATTTGAGCCTGGAGGTTAATGCTCCCATAAGAGGGAGTATTTTATTAGGTAGAGATGGGAGGAGTGACTTATACTTTAGGGAGCTTACTTTGTTATCTGATTGGAGGATGGATTGGAGAAAAAATAGGCTTGAGTCAAGGAGACCAATTTGAAAGCCATAGTTGTGTGAGTGGAGAAAAGGGAGATGCTGTGAAGGTAGAAACGAAAGATTTGGCAGTGGTTTGGATATGTGGGGTGAGTTCAAGTGAATAGTTGAGAGAACATTGAGCTTATGAATCTGAGTGACCGGGAGGATGGTGGAGTTCTGGACATTTATAGGGAAATTATTAAGTGCGAGCATTGTGAGGAAGATGATGAATTCAGTTTCAGATATATTGAGGCTGGAATGCCTGCTGGACATCCGTAAGTCAGCTGATGATAAAGCTCAGAAGAAAGTATATAGATCTGGGAGTCATCTATGCAGAGATAATAATGACACCTATGGAAGCTGAAAAGGTGACCAAACAAGACAAGAGAGAGGGAAAAGAAAAAAAAGTCTTTAGTGGTGTCAAACTCAAATAAAAATGTGAGCCATAAACCATACTTAAAGATCCTTGCCAGCTGCATATCAACTTAGAAAACCACAGAGTAGCATTATCTATGTTCCAGGGTACTTTTAGTTATTTTATTTAACATCTTTCAGTTACATTTTAATCTAGTTCTGCCCCATTCAATAGCCTGTGGTCATGTTTAACACCTTTTCTTTAGACCAATATTTTCTAGAGTAAGATTAGGGTTAAATCAAAGGCGGAAACTACAGTCATGAATTTCTAATTCACTTCCTCTACTAATTTTGCATAAGCCTGAACTAAATAAAGGAATATGACAGTTTTCTCTTCATTGTGGTCACAGAGGGGAGTTTATTGGCAAGTACAATTTTTTTGTTAATTTATTTATTTTTAGTTTTTAACATTTACTTCCATAAGTTTTAGAATTTTTCCCCCTCCCTCTCACCTCCCTCCCAAGACACCTGCAATCTGATACGGGATTTTTACGTAAACATTCCTATTAAACAATACCCTATGCAATATGGCGCCACTTAGCTGCTCTCATCAAATAGTGACTAAAAAAGTCGGGCATGGTAAAGCATGTCTGTGATCCCTATGACTGTGGAAGAAGCTATAAAGCTGGTGGTGTTTGGTGCTATAGTGTACTACATGGGTTAGGGGTCCACACTGAGTCAGTGGGAAGAGGGCAGGACACATGGCTACTCAAGAAGGAACAAGCCAGCCAGTGAATTCAAGTCTGGCCTTAGATACTTACTAGCTGTGTGACCTTGGGCAAATCACTTAACCTTGTTTGCCTCAATTTTCTCATATGTAATATGAGGTGGAGGAAAAAATTGTATCTAGTATCTTTGCTGAAAAAACTCCAAATGGAGACACAGGGAGTCAGGCATACCTGAAACAAGTCAACAAAGCATTTGATGCTTTTTTTTTTATACTGGATTTAGTCCAAATGGGTGCTTTCTTAATGGGAATTCCACCTGAGAAAGGGGAGACCAAACCATACACTCAACCGAAGTGGGTGTTTTCAAGTAGGGGCTGGAGCATTTATAGAGTGCTTTAAAATGAGCAGAACACTCTCCATGTATTGGTCCTTAAAGGGAGATGCCATCATTATCCACATTTACAGATGGGGAAACTGAGGCTGACAGGGTTAAGTGACTTGCCCAGGGTCACACAGCTAGTAAGTGTCTGAGGCTGGATTTGAATTCAGAAAGATGAGTCTTCCTGACCCCAAGCCCAGCACTCTGTGCACTATGGAACCATCTACTTACTTTTGAAGTAGAAGTTAGGCTAATATAAAAGAGAATGTTTTCACCTTTGAGTCCTATCCCCAAATGCCTTTCTAGGTTTCTCAGCTTCCATTTAATAAAAGTGTATGCATTGAAACTGGGATAACTGTCCATTCAATCTGTTCTATAGGGGAAATTGCTGCCCAGGTGGGAGTCTTGGCTAGATCTCAGGAATCCCTCCCAGTGCGAAGAGACCAGGGTTTTATAACTTTGTTGCAAATAATGATTAATCAATGACTGAGAGGAGGTAATAGGATGCAATGGAAAGAACTTTGGAGATCTGGGTTCAAATCCTGTCTCTGAGGTTTACAGTGTAACCACAAATTTCTTAACTGTCCTGGACCTCAGTTTTCTTATCTGTACATAGGGGAGGGGATCCTGAATCTTTTATTCTGTATTTTCTGCCCTCATTGAGTTAAAATGCCCGGCTGAGGAAGGACACAGTGAGAAGAGAACAATGGGCTGGGACCCAAACACTGAAGAAAGATGGAAATAACCGAATGCCAAGTGAACCATGACTTTTCTCATCTGTAAAATGAGGTGCTGGACGAGATGACCTCTAAGGTCATCTTGACCTCTCTGGGCCTCACTTTTCTTCATCTGTAAAATGGGGGTGGGTGGACTAAATGATGTTTACAGGCTCTTTCAGTTCTAATTCTTTGATTCTGATAATCCCATATTTTCTGCTCTGCATTAGCTGAAATTCTCTATCAAAATCCGAATAAAAACTTTTACCTTCCTCAGTTTCCCATCTGTAAAATGAGGTGCTGGATGAGATGACCCCTTCCAGATGTAAATACAAATGGTGGTAGCTATTGTCATTGTTGTTATTAATAGGATTCCTCCTCCTCCTCTTCTTCCTCCTCCTTCCCCCTCCTCCTCCTCCTCCTCACCTCCTCCTTCTTTATTTCCTCCTCCTCTTCCTCCTCCTCCTCTGCAATCCACACATTTAGCTGGTTTACCATTGTCCGCTGACTATAAGACCATTTATTTTAGTGTTAGCATGATTTTTTGTGAAAGCAGTTATTATCATGGAAACAGGACAAGAGCCCAAGGTCCATTGGCTAATCCCAACTCCCCAGGAGGAGGCTTTTTCTCCCTGCTGGCTCATTGCAGCCTTTCTAAGGTACTTCAGAGGGAGCCTTTCTAATCCTCCTGGCATTCCTGAGAGACAGACATGGCAACCAACCTCTGGCGAATAGACAACAGGCTGATTAAGCTCCTTGGCTCGGACCACCCTGGTCAGCGTTGGGAACGAGACTCAAGTTCATGGTGCCCAGCTTTGCCCCTTGACCAAGACACCCAAATGGACACTCCAATATCCCAGTATGAAGAGACCTGCCAGGCGCTTCTTTCCAGAAGAAAGAAGCGCTAAGTGGCCATTCTCTCCTTCCCTTGTTCTGTTCCACCCCTGGAAGTCAGGCTTCAAGGACCCTCTTTCCTTTTGCATACCATTTTCTTGCAGAATACACCACAGTCCAGACAGACACTCCAGGAAACCGACTGCTTGCTTGCAAATCTTATGAGGCCCTTTGATTCCCTCTAAGCTTCTGTATTCTTCTAAGCCAAGGATGGGAGGGTTTTTTTCCCCCTGATGAGAACTGCTGTTATTTTATTTTATTTTTTTGGGTGCCAATTGAAGATGGCGAATTAATGCATTTCAGATATTCCTAAAATTAAAACCCCATGAACTAACCATTTGACGGTATTATGCTTTCCTTCCAAATGCATTCTCCACAGCAGAATCAAAGGGCCCTAATGCAGCTGCTATTTGGGAATAATAAAGCATGAAATGGGGTGTGGGGCTTAGCTATTTACATAAGAGGGAAGAGCTGGAAAAGTTGAGCAGAACAAGTGAGAAAGAAGAATGAAAACCACAGCTCGCATTTACACTAGAAAGCCCCAGAGCTCTATAGAAAGCGCTTTGAGGTTTGCAAAGTGCTTTCTTTCTTGCATGTCCTCTTGCAGGGAGAAATGCAAGAAAGCTGGTTTGGAAGTCAGAAGGCTTGGGTTCGAATATGATTTTGACACTTCTTCATGTGTGACCCTCGAAGTTCGGTGGTAAAGTGGGTAGAGCGTTGGATGGGGAGGCAGGAAGACTTTGACGGTTCATATCCCATCTTAGACTTTTACTACCTGTGTGACATTCAGCAAGTCACTTCTTCATCTGTCAAATAGAGATAATAGTGCATCCACCTCCCAGGGTTGTCATGATGACCAAACAAGGTAATGATTGTAAAGCACTACACAAATGTTATTATTGTTGTTATATTTACGAAGGGCATAGTAAATCATAAAGTACTACCATCCTTATTGTTGCTGTTAATAGTTCACATCATTGGGACCTCTAGTTGGTGCAGCCCTGAAGTTAGGAGGACCTGAGTTCTAATTCAGCTTCAGACACCAGCTGTATGACCCTGGGCAAGTCACTTAACCCTAATTGCCTCCCCCTCCCCAATAGTTCACATGGTTGTAATGATCAAATGAAAAATATAAGTACAGCACTTTATGAATGTTAGCTATTTCCATCAGCATCTTCACTAGTACGACCTTGGGCAAATCACTTGATCCCTTTGGGAACCAACTTCATCTGTTACCTGGGCTTGGTGACCTCTGAGGTTTCTTCTGGGTCTCCATCAATGACCTCTCCAGGCCTCGGTTTCCTCCTCTGTAAAATGAAGGGGATTGGGCACAAAGCCTCTAAGAATACTTGTGTCTCCAAAGCTGTTGCTCTTTGTTTTTGTTCTATATCCATAGCACTTACCACATTGCCTGGCACACAGCGGGTGATTAGTAAGTGTTTGTTGAATGAATGAATGATTTCATTTTAGGGAGGTACGATTGGAGGGAGAATTTAAATAGAGTGCTTGATTTTTGCCCCTCAGAGAATTGACACAGAAAGTCTTAATTGTATAACTAGGGTGGGTACACTAGGTTCTTTCTTATGGGTGATAAAATTCAAAGAGAATTGGCAGCGTTTGTATCTTTTCCGCAGGTAGAAAGAAGGGATCGGTCCCTGCGCTAGCCAGGATTATTAAGAAGGCAGCTCCCTGCTTGGTCCTCCTGAGTCCTTGGGCTCAGCCCTCTGCTGGACGCAGTCATCTGGTTTAGCTCCCCTTCAGGCTATCCCAAGGTCTGAATCCCCCAGCATGTAGTGGGGGCTCAAAGTATTTTCCCACCACAAGGGCTCATTTGGGGTTTTCTTCGCTGAGATACTAGAGTGGTCTATAATTTCCTTCTACAGCTCATTTTACAGATGAGGAAACTGGGGCAAACAGAGTGATGTGACTTGCCCAGGGTCACGCAGCTAGCAAGTGTCCGAGGCCAGATTTGAACCCAGGAAGATGAGTCTTCCCCACTCCAGGTCCAGTGCTCTGTCTTCTGTGTCACCTGGATGCCCTGTCCCTAATGTGAAAATGTGTAACTCAGGACAAGTCATATCAGTACCAGTATTGCCTTCTTGACCCTGCCCCCTCAAAATCCCCAAGACTCAGGCTATTCCCCCCACGTCCACCAGGTAGTCTGGTGTAGGGACTATGCCAGATTTATGCCATCTTCCAGTTATAAGAAGTGGGTAGTAAGGAATAAGGAAGTTATCAAGGGATATAGCCAATAATAATAGATATCACTTCATATAGTGTTTTAAGACTGACACAGCCCTTTACACACAATATCCTATTGGATCCTTACAATAACCTAGTGAGGCAGGTACTGCTGTTTTCCCCACTTTACAGATGAGGGATTAAGAGAGCTTAACTGACTTGCCTGGGATCTCACAGCTTATAAGTGTCTAAGACAGGATTTGAACTCAGGTCTTCCTTTTCTCCTCCTCCCCTCCCAACCCCTTCCCCATCTACTGCTCCACCCAGCTGCCGAGTAAGGAGAAAAGACAATTTCGAGGATAATTTCGGTTTGAATATTGCCGCCTTGGTAGATAGAATAATAACCATGAGAAAATTAGACATTAATAACATGTAAAGGGCCGTACTTTCTTTTTTATTTAAATTTGTTTAGGATTTTATTTTTTCTGCGGTTAAAGGGCCACCGTTTCCTTGATTTTTGTTGTTGCAAGTTACCCCTGAAAAAGTCAGTTGGAGACAAACTGAAGTGGACAGTATTATTTTTGAGAATTTCAAAGTGTATATCATGTCCAGGTTATTCAAATTTGTGTTGCTGTTGTTTTTAATGTTCTTTTTTTGGGTGAATTCAATTCAATTCAAGTAAATTCTACAAATATTTATCAAGTGCCTACCATGGGGATACCAGCATGTTTAATGGAGGGATCTGGAGTATGCATAGAGTGCCTCAGCTGGTGTTTCTCAGATGGTGGCAAGTTGGGAGCTGCTTCTGGGAAAGTTGTGATAATGTGTAAGGAAGAAACTGATTTTGGACAGATCACAGAGCATGTGTAGAGAACCTTTAACTGGTTCCAACTGGCTCGTTTCATGTTGAAGAGGAAACTTTGATTGGTGGTGGAGGTGATAAAAAAAAAAAAAGATCCATTGGCTTCTGACTCATCATCATGGTCTCATTCAATGTGTCTCCCACTTTGTGCTGGAAAGGGAGAACCCAAGAGGCCTGCTTCCATCAGAAGACCCCAAGAAAGGGCTTTGGACTTTGGCCTTTGTATGTGTTCTTTTCCCTTTTTGGTAAAGGATATTAGGTCTCTGGCCTAATGAGTTGAAAAAGTCAGGTGGATTCTCAGGTATCCCTCATGTTGCAGGGTCTGGGTTCCAGAGCCAGCACAACCTCAGTTGTCCAGGGAACAAGAAATGACCTTTAAGTGACTCTGATGATAGCTGAGTAAAGGACACATATGGCAGAGAAGTCGCCTTTGGGAGTGAAGTTGGTGGGACCAATGGGAACATAGCTAAGCTTTGAGCCTGCTTTTCTCAGAGACCAAGATGGTGCAGAGAAGGGGTTACCCCTGCCATACTGAAGAAATACTTGTAGGTTTTTCTTGCTGTACCTTTGTAAAAGTAAATCTATGTTAAATGATTAAGGAGACCCTAACCATAAGAGGAACATGCCAGTTGACACAATAGAGAAAAGACCCCTACTCTTCAGAGCTGTGCCCCCTGCATCCCCAAGGGGGCAGATGGAGCAGCCTGGCTCCTGGAGAACCAGACACACTTGCTACATACAGAAACAAAAAGGTTCCTGTATTTATTAATTGCCTACTGTGTGCCAGGCTACATGCTAGGCACCGGGAATATAAAAGTGAAGCAGAATGGTTCCTGCTTTCAGGAAGAATTCATTTTCCTGGCAGAGAAATGACCTTCAGAAAAGCACTGCCTTTCTTGGAAGTGGTAGCATATTAACCTATGAGACCCCATTAACACAGGAAGAAGTAGGGAGACATTTGGGGCCATTACAAATGGTATTTTTTGACTTTCTCACGTCAATCCCACCAACCAAGGCAGGAGTAACTTATTGGCATTGGTGATAGTTTTCTGAATGGCCAAGGTCCCAGGAAAGGCAATAGTGATCCTCTGTACTGATTAGTTGTGGGACCCTAGCCAAGCCTCTAAGCCTTAGTTTCGTCATCTGGAAAATGAGGATAATCATTTCAGTCACATCTGCCTCCAAGACTATTGTGAATATGAAATGGGCTAATGCATGTGAAGCCCTTTGTCAATGTCATGTGAGTGTCAGTGGTTCTAGGATGCTGAGATCAATGCTTATCCCAATGAGGAGACTGACTGATTTATATTCAAGAGGACATCAATTGTCTTACACAGACAGGACTGTGGGCCAACACAAGCTATGGATATGATGATGGAAAGCTTAATTCTTCTTGTAAAAAGGATAGACAAAGATCACTTAAGGCTGTTCTTTCCTAACAAGAGTCTGGGGGACCCACCAAAAATCACACAGTGTAATAAGTGGAGAGTCAGGATCTGAACCTAGGTTCTCAGAATGGGAATCTCCAGTCATTCTGCTGTCTAGAGCTATACTTAAAAAATTTGACTGAACTGAATACCATTGGATTTCCTGGGGTCAGAGCAATGAACCCAGCAGGCTGAGGGGATGCTCTAAACAGCCTCCTCTGGGAGGTTGTTGGCTTATGTCTACATTTCCATGCCCCTTTCTTAGGCTGAGATAAGATGATGGAATATTCATTGTATTTAGAGTTAGAGGTGAAAACATCCCCCGGTGGAATGGATGGATGAGAACAGTTCATTCTAACGGCCAGGAAAGCATCTGAAGAAGGCACTGTGGAGTGGCTTAGAGCTTTGTCAGGCACAGAAGATGCCAAGGTCATCTACTACATCCTGGGTCATCACCAGTCATCCTCACTTTTGTCTTGTCACTGGACTTCAATGACTGTGGAAGAAAGTGAGGTTTTGTGTGACTCTGCCTTACCTAAATTCAATTTGTGAGCAAGTCTAGACATCACCCTGTGATATCATCAGAATTCTTCGAAAACAAAGGACAAACAAGAGAGGTATTGTATAAATAAGATCAATTATCTTGCTAGATAGGATTTTTGAGGCCTATGAATTTAACGCCCTCAGACAACACAAATCTGAGGCCAACGGGCGGCTGGAAGGTGCAGTGAACAGAGCACTGACCCTGGAGTCAGGAAGACCTGAGACAAATCTGGCCTCAGACACTTAATACTTACTGGCTGTGTGACTTTGGGAAAGGCACTTAACCCAAACTGCCCTGCCTTCCCCCTTCCAGAAAAAGACAAAAAAAAAGAATAAATGATTTGCCTAGGATTATACAGCTGGTAAGGGTCTGAGGCAGACTTTGTACTCAGGTCTTCCTGAGACCAAGTTTACACTCTTTCATTATTGTACTTAACATGACTTACCCAAGGTTATGCCTCTAGCAAGAAGTAGAACTGAAATTTTATCTAAACCTTTGATCTTAAGTCCAAAGTTGTTTCCACTGATTTGTTTTATTATCCATTTTTAAAGAAAAAATATGTATGTCATGTTTCCCCAACTAGAGTGTCGACTCCTTCAAGGCCTGTGGTCCCATGCCTCATTCACCATCATAAGTTCTGCAGTGCCTACCTCAGAGTGGCTGCTATATCATTACTGTTTTGGCTTATTGGTTTGTAATATGACATGGTAAATCTGGGAAAGATCTAGGAAGTCGGGCCTCTTGGGCGTGGTAAAGACATAAACAAGGAACCACAGAGTCAGAGGACAAGTGACTCAAGGAAGGATGTGCATTCAGAGTTGTGGAAGTGATTAGTTTTGGGATGTGTGACAAAGAGGTAGTGCCATGAGGTTCTCAACCTCTCTTTTTCCTTTTGACTCAAAATGGGATGTTCAGAGGAGAAACATGAGCACAAATCCTGTGTCCTCTGGAGTGTTTCCAACAATGATCCTCCACTGAAGAAATGGGCATTCTGCTGGCCAGGAAATTTTAGGAAAACTCCCCAAACTTTCTAACTAAAAAAATAAAGAAAAAGAGGTATTTGCGATGATGAAGTATTGGTATACCAGTACCTTGAGGTTATAGTTATATGAATTATTTTAAATTGGTATGGGAGGACAAAATGAAAGAAAACAAAGTATCACCATCCCTGAGACAGGGAGAGCTCCAAGCATTCACATCTCCTGGTGATTTTGAACAAACCATTGCAAGAGGAAAGCAAGACACTGTCTCCTTTTGAACAACCAGCCCGCCCCTCAGCAGAGCCTCTGCCAGAAGGTCGCCCATCTCTCCTCCTCCATTTTGTTACTACAACAATTGCAGTAAATTCTGGGCAAATTAATTTTCTCTCAAAGTGAAGCCTCTTTTAATATCCCCATGAATGTCCACCTCATTGTCATTAATGGGCTTTGTTCTCTTCATTTGTGCGATAAATTCTTTATATACTTGTCTTTTCAAACTCTTTGTTCCTGTGAATAGACTTCAGAGGAAGTCACTCGAAAAATCTGTGGTCAATGTGGATTCCCCCTCCCCCCCAATATTATCGACTATTGTCCCTCACTTTTCTGACTCTTGTGCAGAATGACAGAAACCCTGGCTTTGAACGTCAGGTCAAACTCTATTCTTGTGGCTTAAAAAGCGACTTGATAATAAATATAGCAATTATTGTTTCCCACTTCCCCAGAGCCCCCCAACTGATAGTAATAGTCCAGCAGAGGGTGTCTTAAGTCTTTAGAAATTCTAGTTCTCAATTCTCAATTTTCAAAATTCAATTTGGCTCTTGATAGTTTTTGTTCTCATGCTGAATTTAGAGGGTTATGGTGATGATCCCAGGTAAAGAATTGAGTCAAAGGGAATGACATTTCCTTGTATCTGGTGGTCATATTTACTAGGATAAATGGAAGGAAAAACTTCCTTGGCCTAAAAAAGGGTCATAAGCAACTAATAAGGTGGGGATTACTATGGAATAAAGAAACCAAAATAACACTAAGATTGCAAATCACAGTTCTGGCATACCCCAGGGTCTTCCGACCTGGCCAACCAAAAGAAGCCATTCAGTCAATCAACAAGCACAAAGTGTTTGCTCTTTGCCAGGCACTGTGCTAAGCCCTAGAAATATAAAGAAAAGTGAAAACCTTTGATGGTCCAAGAAGAAGATGATCCTATGAAGGGATGGATTATAAGATCACAAGACGCAAGGTAGAAGGGCCTTCTAGTCCAGTCTCTCTATTTTCCTGTTAAGACTCAGAGAGGGTAAGCAATTTGTCCAGTGTCACACAGTTAGTAAGTGACAGGGGCAGGATTTAAACCCAAGTCCTATGACTACAGGGTCAACACTTTTGCTCCTGAATGACCTTAGTTTTGTTTTGTTTTTTTTGCTCAACGGATGAAGAATCTGAGGTCCAGAGATGTTAAGATACTTGCCCAAGGTCACACAAGCAGTAAGTGTCAGAGGTAGGATGTGAACCCAGGTCGGGAGCTGGTGCTTCTTCCTCAGTACCATGCTATGGTTGTGGTTAAATGTCTTTGGGGATAATAATTGACATTTATATAGCTTCTTAAAGTTTGCCAAACATTTCTGTGTATATAGTGAATGAATGAAAATCACTAAAGTGTTTACTATGTGTCAGGTACAAGGGACACAAATACAAAGCCCCTGTTCTTGAGGAGTTGGCATTCTAGGTTGTATAATGACTAGGGTGTTGGAAATATGGCCCCAGCGCTACCAAGCTATGCATACCCTTTGACTCCCGAGATACCATTACTAAACCCAGAGCGTTGAAAGAAAGAGGGGGAAAACCTATAAGGAAAAACCTATAAGTACAAAAATACCTGCGGGAGCTCTTTTTGTAAGTAGTACAAAATTGTAAGTAGTACTAAGGGACACACGTTGATTGGGGAACGGCTGAGCAAATTAATAATATGATAGTAATAATCATTAGTGTTTTTATCACCTTTTAAAGTTTGCAAAGATTTCTCATCTCATTTGATCCTCTCAACAACCCTGGAAAGTAGATGCTTTTGTTATGTCCATTTTTAAGTTGGGGAAAATGAGGCAGACAGAGGTTTTTTTTTAATTTTTGAAAGTTTATTTAGTGACTTGCTCAGGGTCACGCAGCTAGGAGTATCTGAAGCTCTATTTGAACCCAGGTCTTCCTGATCTCAGGCCAGCACTGGAACCACTGAGCCACCTAGCTGCCCCAGGCACTCAGTAAACCCTTAAAGTTGCTTTTTCTTCATTTGAATCTGGACAGGTGATGGGTTTAAGCTGCAAATGTATGTAAAAGATAATTTTTTTAATGTAGTCACTATGGAGATTTGTTTTACTTTAATATGCATATTTGTTACAATGATTTTGTTTTTCTTCTTTCTTTTTCAAAGGAATGGGGTTGTAGAGAGGAAAGGAATTGTAGGAAAGGAGAGGTTGTAGAGAGAAAATAAATGCTTGTTGGTTAAAAGAATAAAATAAATGTTTTAAAAACAGTTAAAAACATCATTTAATATTCCAGGTGTAGAATTAGAAGTTATATATGTTACTGTGGCCAGAAACATAACTAGGGTAGGGCTGTGGGGGCTTTCCCCCATGACAGGAGGCACAGAGTAGAAAGATATATCAAATTTTCTAAATAATGATGATGAATTCATGGTAGTGGTGGAGTGTACAATTTTATATTCTTTCCTTGGACATGCGAAATTAAATTGCTATAATTCTAACTGGTTTTTGGGAAGATTTCCTGAAATAGCAGCCTTTATTACCATTCTGAACAATTTGGCTAATGGGGGAATGTCTGAAAAATTGCAGCCTTCTCTCCTGAGTATTTGCCAATGGGACGTGACCAAACTCTTAACTGGTGAGATTATGGGTAGTAATTAAGGGCAGGTACCATGGGGTGGTATGGATAGAAAAGAGCCCCAGAATCAGGAAGACTCAAGTTTAGGTGCTGCTTCTGACACTTGCTAGGGGTGTGACTATGGGCAAATCTTTGTATTTCTCAGTGCACTGAAGCCAAAAGTGAAACTATCTGCTTATCTCTCTGGAAGGGACCTTCCAAGTTGGCAATTATTAACACTAATTAGATCTTAGGTAAGGACAAAACAAAAACAAAAACAAGCAAACAAACAAAACGAAACAAGCCTGCTTGAGCCACAAGGGTCAAGGTCACCCAGTTTGCAAGTAGGAGAGACAGACCCATCCTTTGCTGGCTCCCCCAGGTGCTATTGCCTTATGAACTTTCCATCCACTCTGTATTTTCCCTCCGTATATAGCTTATATGTCTTTTTATATAGACTTATTCCTCTGTGTATAGTTTCTGCATGTTATCTTCCCACGTATTTCTTTAGGGCAGAGGATTGTTTTTAAAAGGTTAGAACCACATTTTGATGTTTTTGTTCAGTCATGTTTCACTCTTGATGACCCCATTTGGGATTTTCTTAGCAGAGACAGTGAAATGGTTCATTATTTCCTTCTCTAGCTCATTTTATAAATGAAGAAACTGAGGCAAACAGGGTTAAGTGACTTGCCCAGGGTGACATAGTAAGTGTCTGAGGCTGGATTTGAACTCAGGAAGATGAGTTTCTGACTCCAGGTCTGGCCTTCTATCCACTGCACCGCCCAGCTGCTTGATATGTAGAAAGTATATTACTGTTGACTGGGAAGGAAACATTTATTGGGATGTTCTCTCTAAATTCTTCAGCCAGGGAGCTTCACATATCATCCTGCCCTAGTTATGGTTTTGCCTACAGAAGTAGTCTTGCAATATATCTTCTGGCTCTCCTGGGTCTTTGTGCCCTCCCTTCCAAGCTTTAGCAGACCGTTTGGGCCAGAAGTCCAGTACAGAAGTTCTATGCCTGCGTGTAGTGAAGGAGACATTGGGGAGGGGGAATGGTGCCCTTTCTTCCTTCTCATTCTCCTGCAGCATACATGAAAAAAAATTAAATCAAGCAGGGTCTTGAGTAAGAAAAAAAATGTTGCACAGCTTCCTACTAGCTTTATCTGGAGCTGCTTCGGAAATGTTCATCTGTCTTCTGAGAGATTCCTTGGGGTGGCATGAATTTGTTCCCCTGAATGTGAAGATAATTGCCAAGAAGTGGGCAAGGTGAATCCCATCTTGGTGCCTTCTTTCTGTCCCCTACTCTTCCTTGATAACTCACGTCGGGATATGGGGAGGGGGATATTTTTTTCTCTAGCTCATCTATTCAGTCTTCCTTTTCTCCTTTTCTTTGCTTTCATATCTTCCTAACCTATCTACCTCACTGAGATACAGTAAGAATTAGTTTAATTTCTGCCAGGCACTTCTCCTGTAAAAGAGTGGGAATAAATGTTGGAGCAGGCTGAGTACCCTCCATGAAGGACATTGAAAGTCACTAATAGTGCCCTGAAGAGATTACCCGCGGAGCTGTCCCTCCTGAAAAGGAAGAGGTATGAAAGATCATGGCTTTGGTTATTATTAATGGATTGCTCATCCTGCAGAGAGGATGGGCAGTCGGCCTCTGATTGGTGGACTGGCACCATCAAAGGTAGTTTGTTTAGCTGTGCAACTGATGCCACTGTTTTCAAGGTCTGCTTGGGGGACTTCAATTAAGCTGGTGTGTCTGGCAGCTGAGGGAGATGGGGCTCTTTCTTGAACTCTATCAAATCGAGTGCCAAGAGAAGAAAACTTTTCCATTAACTGTGAAGTTTCAAAAAAAAATACTAATAAAAATAAGACTCATCGTGCGTTACTTAACCAGATTAGGAGCTAGATCCTGGTCGGCTTTTGTTTCTCTTTTTTGCTTGTGGTTTTGGGCCATGCCAAGAGGAGATGATCCCTACTGAAAACCTGAAGGCTTTGCTTAAAAGCCTTTGCTTCATTTTTGGAAAGGAACACAGCCGGAAGGAGAGCCGGGCCCTTCTGTTTCAATAATGGCTGGGATGTTGGAATGACAACAAACACATAATTACATTTCTATGCTCAGCATTTCCGGACACAAAAATATGTCATTCCTGATTTTGGTGGAACATTTTCTCCTTTCCTCTGCAAACCCCAAGGAGAGAGAGAGAGAGAGAGAGAAAAGGTGGTTTCGTTGTTTTTAGCTAGAATTAGTGATTTTGCATGAGAACACAAGGGGCGTGCCTTCTGAATGGAAAACATCCCCTTTTCTACTTTTCTCACTTAAAAAAGCAAGAAAATGTTTGTTTTAAAAATAATCTCACTAAGTTCCCTCCATAGGAATAATAATTTACTTCAATAGCTTCCTATTGATTTCCTCAGATATATTTCTAACCACTTCCTCTCTTCAATGCAAAGATTTTAAATATAAACACTTAGAGAGTGGGGTCAGTGTTGAAATAATGGAAACTTATTTTTGTTTATTGGGAGGGGTGAGTTGTTTTGTTTTGTTATGTTTTGTTTTGTTTGGGCCAGTAATTCCATCCATGTAGGGAGCTCCCAGGTGAGGAAACTTTTCTATCGTGACCTCAGCTCTTAACACAATGCCTGGTATACAGTAAGTACTTAATAAATGCTCATTGACTGATTATTGGATCCAAGTGCAGTTAGGTGTTTGCTCTGCAATTCATAACCTTAGGAAGGAATTCTTAACCTTGGGTCTTTGAACTTTAAAAAAGAATGATCTTGATCTCTCTCTTTGGAAGGGGGAAGGTAGGGTAATTGAGGTTAAGTGATTTGCCCAAGGTCACAAGGATAGTAAGTGTTAAGGGTCTGAGGCTGAATTTGAACTCAAGTCCTCCTGATTCCAGTGCCAGTGCTCTATTCATTGCACCACCTAGCCACCACCCAGAAAAATTTATATCTATATTTCAATATAACTAGCTTCCTTTTTACTAGGCAGCTAGGTGGTATAGTGGATAGAGTGCTAGGCCTGGAGTCAATATGATTCATCCTCTTGAAGTCAAGTCTAGCCTCAGACACGTACTAGCTGTGTGACCCTGGACAAGTCACTTAACACTGTTTGCCTCAGTTTTCTCATCTGTAAAATGAGCTGGAGGGAAAAAAAATGGCAAACCACATCTTTGCCCAGAAAACCCCAAACAGAGTCACAGAGAGTTGGATGCTATGGAAAAACAACAAAAAGTTTCCTTTTTAGTACTATGTACTTTATTTTGTGCATTTAAAAACATGATTCCTAGAAGGGGGTCCATAGGCTTCATCAGACTACCCAAGGGGTCCATGATAGAAAAGGTAAAGGCCCTATGCCTTACAGAGTTGCCTGGACACCGAGAGGTTCAATTATTTATCCAGGGTCCCACAGCTAGTAGTTGTTAGCAGTGAGACTTGAAATCCAGAGCTCTTGATTCTGGGCTAGCTGTCAATTCATTATGCTGCCTTGTGTCTCTAATTATGATAATACTGCTATTAAATAACTTCAAGGACTTACTGTTTCATTGGAATAGATGCTCATTCCACTAAGGCAAATAGCATCACTTCTATACCTTAGCAGATGGTCTCTGGGACTCACTTTGGCCCCCGCACTCATTGATCTGCAGGCAATCCAGTGCCAAGCTTCTCCAAATTTGACTATGGAGATGATGTCCTTTAGTCCGGCTATGTGGTGCTGGGGAAGGGTGCTGAACCTGGTGTCAGGAAGACCAGAGCTCCTTCAGCCTCATGTGCTTATTGGGTGAACCTAACCAAGTCTATCTTCTTTATCTTCCTTCTGATAATAATAATGCCCAGCTCCCAGGGTTGTTGTGAATATAAAATGAGATTATTTGTAGAATGCTTGAAAACTTTAAAACACTATATATGTATGTATATATATATATAAATGATAGCTATTATCATTATTAATTTGAATGAATGAATTAAGAAAAACAGTTTTTAACCACTCAACTATATGTCAAGCAATGTACTAATTTGTTTTATTCATGATTTTTATTATTTATTTGTTTATTAATTTATTTAATACTCATTAACTGGTATTTCTCTTGCACATACTTTGTATACACATTCTTCACTCCACATCAGTCCATAGAGGTCTTCCTTTTCTTTTTTAAACTTCCTTTGTTCATTTTTTATAACACAACTATATTCATGCATCATCATTTGTTTATTGTTGGATGTCCCCAACAGGTGGACGTCCCCTTGGTTTCTAGTTTTTGTCTACTAAGAAAAGAGCTGCTATGAATATTTTTGTACATACTGGTCAGTTTTCTCTTTTATTGATGTCTTTGGGCTATCAGCCTAATAGTGGTATAGCTGGGTCAAAGAATATATACGGTTTAGTAACTTTGGGGGAAAGTTTTGAATTGCTTTCCGGCACGACTGGACCAATTCACAGCTCCAGCAGCGGGTACTTGTGGGTTCGTTTTCTACAGCATTTCCAAAATTTGTTGTTTTACTCTTTTGTCATCCTTGAGTGTGAAGTAGAACCTCAGACTTATTTCAATATGCATTTCTCTAATCATTAACGATAATGAATATTTTTCCATATGATTATTGATTCTGTACTTTCTGTACAGAATTTCTGTATTTCTTTCTTTGCAAATTTCCTTTGAAATGATGCAGGGGGAAGTGTGAATATATAAAATATATACAAAGAAATTACCTCTAGTGGATAAAGTGCTAGGCCTGAAGTCAGGAAGACTTGAGTTCAAATGCAACCTCAGACGCTTAATAGCTGTGAGACCCTGGGCAAGTCACTTAACCCTCTTTGTCTCAGTTCCCTTATCTGTAAAATGATTTGGAGGGGCAAGTAGATGGTGCAGTGCATAGAGCACCAGCCCTGAAGTCAGGAGGCCCTGAATTCAAATCCCACCTCAGACACTTGACACACTAACTGTGTGACCTTGGGCAAGTCCCCAATTGCCTTGCTTTCCCCACTCAAAAAAAATGATCTGGAGAAGAAAATGGCAAACCATTCCAGTGTTGTTGCCAAGAAAACCCAAATGGGATCACAAAGAATTGATCACAAGTGAACAACACCAATAACAAATACTTGGTGATTGATTGATTGACCTGTTCTATACCAACTTCCGATCTTATAAACCATTTAGCTGCTACAAATATTGGTGTATAATTATAGTACATTGGTGGCTGGGTTCTCAAAAGACATAAACTGTTTGAAATGCTTTTCCAGTTTTTTATTTATTGATGCATCATCTTTCTTTTAAAAATGTTATTGATATTTGGACACTCCCTCCCCTTCCCCCTTCCCCCCCAAAGTCCCTCAACATGTGCATTCTCTCCAAAAAGTTCATCTCAAATTAACAGAACAAAGGAATGTGTCCTTTGACCTTAATAGTTTTGTCCCTCGAAACTGATTTTATTTCCCTGGATGCAACCACTCTCTTCTTTCTGCTTTCTTTGTTCTCCAAGAGCCCCTCCTTTTGAGTCAGAAGGTGTGTTCAAATCCTGCCTCTGACGCTTACTAACCTGTTTGACCTTAAGCAGGTCACTTACTTCTCTAGTCCTATTTCCCCCTTTATAAAATGTTTGGGTTGGAATAGGTGACTTCTGGAGTCCCTACTAGCATTAAAGTCATGATTCTGGGATCTTCCTATGGTTCTCTAAGTTTTCTATCACTTATGGGACAGTAATATTCCATTACATTCACATACCATAATTTGTCCAGTCATTCCTGGGTTGTTGCAGACATATTTTGTTTCCTGAATTAAAAAAAGTCACAAACAATGCTGTCTTAATCATTTTTGTAAATATGCAATTTTTCCTCCATCAATAATCTTCATGGACTTTAATCCCAGTGGAGAGCTCTCTGGTTCAAAGGATAAAATCACTGTCACAATTTTTCTCGAGTAATTCAATTTTTGTCCAATAATAGCTCTTCCACATCTCCACTAGCAATCAGCATAATAACGGCTTGCATTTACATAATGCTTTAAAGTTTGCAAACCACTATACATAAGTATTCTATTGGATCTTGGGATGTAGGTGCTCTTTTCAATCCCATTTTACAGATGAGGGAGGAAACTGAGGAAAACAGAGGTTAAATGACTTGCCCAAGGCCACACAATACATAAGTATTTGAGGCAAGTTTGAAACTTCTGATAACACTGTCCAATGTATGACCTTGATGCCTAAAGAAGCATGCTGGTCTTACCACAATCCTTCCAACAACGAATGATGGATGTGAAGTGATGCTTTAGGCTTGCTTTAATTTGTACTTTCTTCGTTATTAGTGATTTAAGGTTTTTTTTTAAAGGTAGTTGTTCATTTGAATTTCTTCTTTTGAAAACTATTCATATTTTTATTTTACTGTATTGGGGATATGACTCCTAACATTATTTATTTTTGTCAAATCCACATAGGCTTTGCATATCTAGCTCTTATCAGAGATAAACTGTAATGTCAGGTTCCCGCCCCACCCATATTTTTAGATTTTCTTCTGATTCTAGCTGCATCGATTTTATATGTGCTAAAGCTTTTTAAAATTTTAGGAAATTGGGATTATTTATTATGTCTTTTTTGATTTCTTCCACCCCTGTGGTAATTGTAATTTTTGAAATATATTGTTTGAAGTTCTAGTATAAGTGTTAGACCTCCAATATGGAGTTACTTGGACTGAGTGGCCCTAATGACCATAGACATATAAGCAATGACAGCATATACTTTTCTATTGTCCCCACTCATTCTGACCCTTGGTCAAGCACGTAGACAGTTATGGGTCTTAACTGGATGAGGCTCCCAACTGGTATCAACCCTTATTTCTGGGATCCCTGAGTATGAATTTGGATCCTTACCCAATTTCTGGTCCTCGTGAAGAAACTTCCCTACTAAGACTGGTCTCAATAAGCAAGCTGGGGCATGTTTCCAGGTTCTGATTTGGTATGTTCCCTGCCACATCTGGCACTGATAACCTGTTCTCAACCAAGCTCATCTTTAGGGTAGACAACTTCCTTGCTCAGACCCCACTCTGAACATGTACTCTTCCTCCCGTAAATGACTCTGGTCCCGTTTGCATGGCTGAATTTCTGTCAGTGTTGCTCTACAATCTATGTGTGTTCTTCCATTTTTATTTGCTTGCTGCAAAGTAATGAAGTAATAAAGTTCATGCCTACACTAGCTTTCTATAGATCCTTGAATTCAAGTCTTTGTTGTAACCCCTACCATGAGACCAAATGGAGCAACTTCTTAAATTTACCTGAATTCAGTGAAAAGTTATGGTCTTCCACTTTTCCTGATTTTTTCTTTCTGATGTGACCTCAATATTTAAGCTATTGATCTTTTGGAACTTATCATGGCATAGGGTATAGTGTACAGATCAAAATCTCTTTTTCATCTGATGACTTTTCAACTTTCCCAGTAATTCTTGGGAATGAGTCCCTTCCCTAATAGATTTAGTTCTGTTCTTGGTCTATCCAAATTTAATCGCCAAGCACCAAATCTATGGAATAATGTGGATAATCTTGTCATTTTTACTATATTGATGTGGTCTAGCCATTAACATAGAATTACCTCCCCAGTTACTTATAATTTCTTTATTTCTGTAAAAAATTTGTTTTCATATTTACATGAGTTCCTACATATATTGTGGTAGGTGAATTCCAAGAGGACATGGGTTTGAATCTAGGTTCTCCTGCTTTCTATCTGTGTAAACTTAGTCAAAACATTAGTTTCCTCATTTGCAAAATGAGGGGTC
>CM053600.1:176257987-176305401 GCA_028646575.1 Pseudocheirus occidentalis
CTTTCTTTCTTTCTTTCTTTCTTTCTTTCTTTCTTTCTTTCTTTCTTTCTTTCTTTCTTCCTTCCTTCCTTCCTTCCTTCCTTCCTTCCTTCCTTCCTTTCTTTCTTTCTTTCTTTCTTTCTTTCTTTCTTTCTTTCTTTCTTTCTTTCTTTCTTTCTTTCTTTCTTTCTTTCTTTCTTTCTTTCTTTCTTCCTTTCTTTCTTTCTTCCTTTCTTTCTTTCTTATCAAGATTAAGACTTGCCCAGGTCACACAGCTAGTAAGTTCAAGTGTCTGAGGCCAGCTTTGAATTCAAGTCCTCCTGACTCTAGGGCTAAGGCTCTGTCCACTTTACCACCTAGCTGCCCTGAATTTTTTTATACAATTACCTCCTATGGATTATGTTGACAGGCACTATAACGTTGTGATGATACATATTTAATGCTGAAAGTGGGGTGATGGAACAATTGACCAAAATTCATCCTAAACCTGAGAATGTTTATGAAATTACTCTTTGGAAGGGCTTCTAGATATAGTCATGACAAGAGAATGGTAAATGTTGGTTAAGACATAATTCTGTGATTCGAGACAAGTCCTCTTGCATTGGAAGTTACAGCATTACAGTGGCCCTCCCACTTATTAGAAACATGGCAAAATTTGTCCACACGTGTGTGCACACACATGCACACGTGCTCAGGTGCAGACTTGCAGGTCTGGCAGAGAAGCTAAATCACCTGTCGAAATTTATATTTGTAGAATTTGAGAGTTGGAATAGACTGCTTCCAGTTTATCTCTGAATAAGAAGAATATCCCCTTTATGAAGGAATGATTAATCATTTATTAAGTACTTACTTTGTGCCAAGCATTGTACGAAATGTTGGGAATACAAAAAGAGAAGACAGCCCCTGTTCTAGAGGGGCTCCCATCCTATAGGGGGATAAGAACACATAGGAGATCTCAGGTATGGGGAAGATGAGATGGCTCAGGGCTCTTTAGGGCACACCGACACATCAGCTGCAGTGCCCAGGGATCTGAAGGGCATACAGTCAGGGGAGAGGGTAAAGCCTGGAGGCCCTCCACCCAAGTGATATGAATAGCCATTGGCATCTTCTTACCCAACCATCCCATAGAGTCTGAAGAGCAGGAAAGAGAAGTCAAAGGAGGTTCCCCCATTGATGATTCTTGCCTCCCAGCAGTCCAGTAGGGAATGGATATAGTCTAGGGGTCATCAGGGGCAAAGATACAACATTTCTGACAACTAGTCATCTAGTTTTTGTTTAAAGACCCCGAGTAAGTGGCCACTCACCTCCTCCCAAGGCAACGTATTGGTCCCTTTCTCGACAGCTCTAATTTTTACGATGTTTTTCACTCTGTTGACTCATACTGAGCTTGCAACACATGCAGGGAAGTATATAATACATTTTAAGAAGATTTCTATCCAATTGGTTAAATTAAAAAAAAAGTTTTGGTGCTTAAAAGAATATACTGGAGCAGCTAGGTGGCACAGTGGTTAGAGCATAGGCCCTGGAATCAGGAGGACCAGAGTTCAAATGTGGCCTCAGATACTTACTGACTGTGTGACCCTAAGTAAGTCACTTAACCCTGATTGCCTCAAGTACATAGACATACCTTACAGATTGTCTTGTACATTTCAATTCAGTCCAATTCACCAAGCATTTATTAAGTACCTGCTCTGTGCCAAGCAGTGTTTAGGTGCTGGGCTTACAAAGAAAACAAAAAGAAACAATGTTTGCTGTCTTCTACTGGGTCGGGGCATAATGTGTATACAGTTAAGAGTATAATCTCCACATTTTCCAGTTGTGGAGACTGAAACTCAAAGGGGTCAAATGATTTGTCCAAAATTACATGACCAACAAGTAACAGAACTGTGAGCCAGTGACAGAAAATGTGCTTCAGGATGGAGAAGGAAAGACAGTTATCTGAAGACAGTGATAGCTTCGTGGAGTAAGATTCCTTCTCTCAGAGACACGGGCTGGTTGTGCACTCAACAGAGGCACTGACCTTCAGGATCCAGCTGTGTACCTAGCAGGGGGCTATGCCCCTGGGGAACTTCCCTGGGGCTTCTACAAAGGGAGAAGAGAACTTCTTGTGCCAGGAGTTTGAAGGTTCCCCTTTATCCCATGTGACACATCCTCACTACCTTTGTACTGTAAATCTGAGCCTACCCTCCCAAGGTACGTTGTGTTAGGGGCAGAGGATGATATTTTGTACCGATTGTTGACCAATATTGACTAATTGTTTTTGGAAAGTACGTTGATGGAGGCTCGCTACAAACCCCTAGCCCCTCAGGTGTGCCCTCTAAGAACCTGAGGACTGTCCTAGCCAGTTGTACCTTCTGGGAAACCTAAACCACAAGTTCAAATAAATGCCAGTCAGAGAAGTGAGAAGCCAGAGAAAATGCTTTAGTATAAATTGTTTTTCTGAAGTTTTTCATGATTCCACATGTCTAATTGACATCATTTTGCTTGCCTTCTCAAAGGGTTGGGGGAGGAGCTAAGAAGAGGAAGAAGATTTGGAATTCAAAATAAAAAATATTAAAAATAAAGATAATAAAAAAATTAAATTTTCTTCTGGCTCTGCTCATTTCACTCTACATTAGTTCATAAAAGTCCAAGGTTTTTTCCCTGAGTTTATCCCTTTTCTAATTTCTTAAAGGCCAATCATTTGCTCAGTCATTCCCAAATTGGAACTCATTTTGTTCTGGTTTTATCACTACAAAAAGGTGCCACTATAAACATTTGTGTATATATTCATCCTTTCCTTCATCTCTCTGGGGTATTAGACTAATATTATGGTATCCCTAGATCAAAGGGATCGTCTCACTTCCAAATATATCTTGCCCTCCCCCTTCCCTACCAGAGAGTCATACCTTGTAACAAAGGATAAAAAATAAAGAGGATAAAGGGCATTTCCACCAAACCAACAAGCCATCCACCAAGCCTGCCAGTGTATTTAGTGTTCCACAGCCATCGTCACCACCTCGAGCAAGAGGTGGGGGAGGTGCATTTTCTCATCTCCGGGTCATTGTAATTACACACCTTTCAGTTTAAGATTTTTTTTTTTTGGTGCTTTCCATTTACATGATTTTAGTCATGGTATATATCACTTTCCTTCTTACTTCACCTGGCATCAACTCATATGTTTTCCCAAAACATTCCCAAAACAGAATTTCCCCAAAATTCCCTATATTTTTCATTTTTGTTAGTTCTTGTTCACTTGTGTTCAAATCTTTGGGAGCCTGTTGGGGGTTTTCTTAGTAAAGATTCTGGTAAAGATCCTTGGTAAAGATCATTTTCTTCTCCAACTCATTTTACAGAGGAGGAAACCGAGGCAAACAGAGTTAAGTGGCTTCCCAACTATTAAGCATCTGAGGCCAGATTTGAACTCATGAAGATGAGTCTTCCTGACTTCAGGCCCTGCATTCTACGCACTATGACGCCACCTAGCCATCCTCATTGTTTCTTACAGCACAATAACATTCCATCCCATTTATGCACTGCAACTAGTGCTTCCAGGCACCATTGGGTCCACCTAATTTCATTGCCCCACTCAGGCAGTAATTTTGTTTATTTCTGGACAAATTTCCCTGGCTTCCTTTAACAATCCAGCGCCAGGGAAAAACACTGAAACCCACAGCTTCATTCAGCTCCAGTGCATGGGATTTAGAAGTCCCAAATGTGATTGCCAGGCTAGGGATGGTGGGGGTGTAGTAGCCGGTTCAGACAGACATCAAAAATGCTTGTTGATTGAAATGCTTCTATTTTTATAGTTGACTTCTGGTCTTCATTTCTCCCCCTTTCTTCCATGGCAGCTTTTGATGGGTGACTTACCTTGACCAAACTTGACACATTATGAAAAGATAACCCTTAAGTTCAGTACTTGATTGGAATAAGATAAAAGTCCAGAACAAGAGAACTAAAATTCAAGTGTGGCACAGTATATTACCATGTACAAAATACTAGGTTGGGAGTTAGGGGATCTAGGTTAAGTAGTTTGTTAGTTTAAGTTAGTTAAAAAATCCCACCTCTGATGACAACTACCTGTATGGTCTTGTGCAAATAAATCACTCAATGTCACTAAGCCTCAATTTCCTTTTTCTTTAAAATGAGGATGTTGAACTAAGTGGTCTTCCAGTTCCATTTTTCAGATGGGCACACAGTCTAACATTCTTAAAAAATAGCAAGAGATTCTGAAACATGGGTCAAGTTTGCAGATCTACATGGTAAGCACTGGAGGTCTTTGAAACATTTGTTTGAAACCAATATATTCTAAGTTGTGGTATATTATTGTGATTGAATACTATTGTGCTCTAAGAAATGCCAAGTGGGATGGTTTCAGAAAAGCCTGGGGAGACTTACATGAACTGATGCAAAGTGAAATGAGCAGAACCAGAAGAACCCTATATACAGTAATAGCAACATTATACAATGATCAACTGTGAATGACTTAGTTATCTCAGCAACACAATGATCTAAGACAGTCCAGAAGGACTCACAATGAAAAATGCTATCCACCTCCAGAGAAAGACTTGATGGAGTCTGAATGCAGATCAAAACTTACCTTTTTTACTTTTTAAATTTTTCTTGTTTTCTTTATTTTTGGTCTGTGTTTTCTTTAGCAACAAGGCTAATATGGAAACATGTTTTGAATGCATATGTATAACTGATATCAAATTCTTGCCTTCTTAAGGAGTGGGAAGGAGAAGAAGGGGGAGACAATTTGGAACTCAAAATTTTAAAAAATGTTAAAAATTTTACATGTAATTGGAAATAGTATTTAAAAAATAAAAAGCAGCATGTTCTGTAATCTTACAGGGATGGGCACAAAAGGGGCATTTAATAAATACTTATTTTTGGAGGGATCTCAGAAGTAGTATTTTGTATCTGGAAGGACATCAGGAAACAACTGAAGAGAAGCTTGTAAATTTACTTCTATTTTAACTTCTGCTTGATCTCTTTTGTTCTTACCATGGTTGGTTCCTATTTTCACTGAAATGAGTTCAGGAATCCTGCTCTGATGTCACTTGCCTAAATTACAGACAATAATAGGTAAGTTTTCTATTTTAGTTAGGTTTATGTGTAGTAAAGAGGGTTGGGAGTCAATAGGTCAACATGTACCAAGGACTAGACAATTAGACCTTTTTCTTAGGCAACCAAAATGGCAGGACTATGTACCGTATTCTTGCCAGGAATCTGTGATCCTTGGGTCTTGTGCTCCATAAGACCATCTCTTCATCCTCCGATTGGCCCTGGGCCACTGTCCCTGAGGTCTCAACACTGTGGCACTTCTTTCTTGTGGCTCATCTTCCTGTGATTCCTCCCTTTCCTCCTTTCTTGGGAGTTGAGCAGATTGAACAATGTCAGTATGACAGGTGGCCTGGGTCATTCTCAGGAATGACTCTGAGGCAGAAGATGCTCTTTACTTCTCCACCCCACCTACCACTCAACTGAGCACTAAACTTTTGAGTTTAGGGCCATGTTGGGGTACAGAGGGTGAGAGTGGGAAGAAGGAATTAAAAAACAATCTCTTTTTTGCTTTTTTGGAGGAGGAAAGTTTGGGCAATTGGGGTTGTGACTTGCCCAAGGTCACATGGCTAGTAAAGTGTGTCTGAGGTCGGATTTGAAGTCAGGTCGTCCTGACTTCAGGGCTGGTGCTCTATTCACTGCACTACCTAGCTGCCTTGAGAATTTTTTTTTCTTCATATAGAGCTAGATTATTCTCACAATGCAGACTGATAAAATTCTCAAGACCCCAATTTTTAAGCAGGATCAGGCCTATTGTTCTCTGACCAAAAGGAAAATCGCAGAGTTCAAGTTACTCCTCTGTAACGCACTCAGTCATCTGCACTCTCTAGTGGTGTGACAAGCAATATAAATACCAAATAACTTCCCCTAGGGTGTCCTGTCTTATTGCTTTGGACCTCAGAGGCTATCTACTCAGCACTGTGGCATAATAAAATTCAAACCACACTCCTACTACAACTATGACTGATAAATCTAATGCTTTAAAAACATTATCTTGTCTGAGTCTTACAATAGGCATTTAAGATGGATGTTACTATTATTCCCATTTTATGGACAAAGAAATTGGAACTCAGATATGTGAAGTGATTTACTCAGAATCCCACAGCTAGTAAGTGTCTGAGAGAGGTAACCAAGTTGGTCTTATTACAAATCCAGCATCAAACATGCTGTGACACTCCCAATATGTTAAAAACAAATTAAAATATAATTGGGGAATATTTAATAAAATGTGTCAGCAAGCACCCAACATGCCCAGGGTGGCTGCTAGCACAGGTTCTTAGATCTGCTTTTCTAAAGGAAAGCAACTCAAAATGAGTTAACAGTTTCATTTTAATCAATCAAACATATGTCATTTACCAGTTCAGGGGAAAAGGTCAGCACCCTGAACTTCAGAGAATACAAACAGAAGTTACAAGCAGACAAAGAAACAGATCTTCAGACAGGCTTCCAGCTGGCTGACCATTACATCCAAACCTATTCAGTTACCAGAGAGGGAAGCACCAACATCTGGGTTTTTCAAAGCCAGGGGGCTCAACAGCTTCCTAGATTCTCATCTGACCAAATCACACAACTCTCCTCAAAGTGAGCCCCAAAGCAAAACCTTGCATCAGGGTGTATATATAGCCTTCTCCTGGGTCAGAGAATGTCACAGCTCTCTGGACTGACTGCCCAATCACAAAGCAACAAGGCGCAGGCATTCCCAAAAAACAAGCCTCCCGCTACAGGCTCCATGTGACCACATTCAGCCTATTGAGGGGCAGAGTATACTTTCAAATCAGGGAAGATTTTCAGAGCCACTTACGCCACTTAAGCAAAGGTCTAGGGGCATGGAAGATTTTCAGATTCCCATAACATAAAATAAATTTAAAAACACAATAGAACAGAAATAATGTTAACATGTGGTTTTCTAAGTCGATATATAGCCTGCAGGGATTCTTATTTACTTTAGTGGTCTCATTTCTATTTGAGTTGGACACCACTCCCCTACTCCAAGCTGCCACTCCCATTAGTGTAATGGAAGATTTGGGTTTTGGTCTAGACCTGTGATTTCATTCATGTGGAGAGCTCCCAAAGAAGAAGTTCTTTTGGTCAATACAGATCAGCAATTGTAGTATGACAAAGTTGCCTGTTGCATTGAGTTAAGGGTTACACCCCCAGTACGAGTCAAAAGTGGGACTTGAACCCAACTCACCCTGACTCTGACGGGCTCTCTATTCACTCACCCCTCCTTCTCTATATGCTGCATTATACTAACCACTCTTCTCCCAGTCTATTTCTTCTAGCTCTTGTATACATCCTATGAACTTAGTAAAGGACATCTTGTAATATTAAGTACCGGATTGCTTTAATTAAAAGTCAACTAGGATTTGCATTAAATCCTTGACTTTTCAGGGTCTAATTAAGAATAGTGAAAATTAATGTGAGCAGAAAAAGTCATTTTCCTCACTGGCTGCGTATCAATGGTTTATGTCAGCACATTCATTCCATGTTTAAAATGATTTAAAATGTATTTGGAAAAACGTGGTTTCCTTTGAGATCAGGACAAGAACAAAAAGTGATGTTCACACTTTCATAACAGATTCAAGAGAAATGTTTAGGTTCATTTTGTTAATTTGATATACATGAACTGCTTTTATGTAAGACTCCTTTTTTATCGGCAATTCTCAACAGATATGAAATCAACTATAAAAAATGGTAAATGGTGATTTGAGGGTGAGAGATGAAGGCACCAGACAGCCTTTACTGATGTTTGCTTCTAAATCGTGAAATGCAAGTCAGACCAAATTTTAGCTGGCTTTAACCTTTGCCTCCGAGAGATAATGCTGAAAATACTTTCAAACAGCTGAACTTTAAAACTATTCAAGCAACTACTTGGATTTTCAAGTGCTTTCTTTCAGGTAGCACATAGGCTTTCAAAATCAGGAGGAAATGTATACTAAAGAGCTAGGTAGCCTTGACAGAATATTCATTTTATAATGTTTGTGAGGAACCCTAGAAACAAGTGGCAGGCACTTCTCATCCATTACAATTGTTTTTCTGAATGAGAATGTGCAAGGACTAATAATAATATTAATACTGGCAATGTCTATCATACCTTTCTTTCCAACAACTCAGTGGTCTAGGATATAAACCATCTTATTTCAACCTCCCATTACTGTGAAGGATAAATGGTACACTTCAAACCTTAGAAAGAATGAGAATTGAAAACAGGTGCTACAAAAGTCTCCCACACCCACCCACATAAATAGGAACTAAGTAGCTGCCTCTGCAGAGCTCTGAGAAATGCAAAATAAAAAACCAACAGAGAAAGAGAGTCACAGAGACAGAGAGACAGAGACAGAGACAGAGAAACAGAGTCAGAGATTAAAGAGAGAAGTGAAGGGAGAGATAGAAGAGATAGAACAGAGAAGGTAAAGGAGAATAGACAAAGGGAAGGAAAGACACAGAGAGGAGAGAGGGAGGGGTGACAAGAAAAAGAGAGAGGAAAGGTGAGGAGAGACAGAAATACAGAGACAAGAGAGACAGAAAGAAGAGATGCAGAGAGAGAAGGAAACAAAGAAAAGAGAGGGAAAGAGAGAAGGAAGGAAAAAAGAGCAAAGAGGCAGAAGAGGGAAAGAGAGATAAAGGCAGGGAAAGAGAGAGAGAGAGAGAGAGAGAGAGAGAGAGAGAGAGAGAGAGAGAAAGAGAGAGAGAAAGAGAGAGAGAGAGAGAGAGAGAGAGAGAGAGAGAGAGAACCAGAAAGAAGAGCTACCGAGAGAGAAACAGAGAGAAGGAAGGAGAAAGTCAGAGAGAGACAAGTAGAGAGGGAATGAGAGAAAGAAGGAAGGAGAGGGAAAATAGAGAGGAGAGAGAAAAGAATAGAAAAGAAAAAAGAGAGATACACAGAGACAGAGAAAGGAAGAGAGAATTCTCTAACAGAAATATTCTTCAAATTCCCCAATGAAGAAAATCTTACTTAGAGCATTAAAAATGTTGCATATCAGAAAGGAAAGGAGCCTTTGATAACACTGTTAGAAATGCTATCAAATGAGACTTGAAATTCCAGCAAAACAAAAGTGTGTTTTCATGCTGATACCAGCGCCTAAGCTCCCTCTGCTCTACTTCCATGTTCTGAGGCAAGAAGGATCAAGTTCATGAGCCTTCTGCCTGGTTTTGTCAAAAAAAAAAATCTGAAGTAAAGTCTCAGCTGAAGAAAAAGCAAACTGAAACACAAACCGGAGGCCAAGGGGAGCCCAAAGGGATGGGAATATTGTTCCCCCATGAGGAAGGGTGAGCACGATTAGGCTGTGAATGACTTCGTGACTGGGTAGTTGAGTCTTATCAATGATACCCCCATTTGTGACTTCTCCCAATTCTGTATGAAGACTGTGGTTATTTCAGGAGGAGCCGAAATGTTCCAGCTACTGGGGACTTGAATACAGAAACAGATGTTTCTGGTCCAAAGCCCAGAAACAGATGTTGCTTTCCCCCACAGCAGGCAGAGTCAGCATGACCACCCTGAAATTGGCAGTTTCAGGCCAGGCTTTGTCAGTTTGAAGCTGGCCCTTGTCCATTTATCTTTTGCTTTTGGCTCTTTGGGTTGGCTTGAATATACACCGACTTGGGACTCAGCAGACTCAGGGGCTGAAGTTTTTCCAACTTGTTTTGGGCCCTGCTTCAGGAGCCTAGGGAGGTTTTGTAGGAATTTCCAAGGTAGTCTATCATGACCACCCTTGGCAGAGCTCAGATTCCTCTGGTAAGCATTTAGCACTTCTCAAATCACAGAGGAAGGCTAAAGACGGTTGCAATAGGAACCAAAAGAGTATAAATGGGAAATTTACAAATCAAACTTGTATGGTCAGAACACAATAAAAACCAAACAAACAAACAAAAAATGCCAACACTTTGCCCTATTTGCATGAGTGGAAATCACTTGCAACTTTATGCGGGAGAAAAAAGGCAGCATCCCTTATGATGATTCTGAAAAGCCTGCTGCTGTATTTGTTTGATAATGGATTTTAGTTCATTGTCAAATATTCCCCTCTTGATCAGCAGGAACATGTCAGTACAGAGAAACAGGCTTTTACCAGAAATGGAACAAAAGCTAGAAATGGGGGCCGGGGTGGGGGGGAGGGTTCATTGGGGGATCTCAGCACATAGAATGATCCTTGCATATGTACAAATATTATTTTTAACCCAATTTATATGAGTTTTCCTGAGCTAAAATCAACCAGATGCGTCTGCAGCTTTTGCAGATGTGAGATTTTCCTCCTTTTTTTTTTTTGTTAGTTTAACTCAGAGGTTCTAATCTTATGGAATCTTTATACGTGGAGATCCATTTAGTTTTATTTTAGTTACTTCTCCGGAGAAAAAAAACAACCATGACAGCAGGAATTTCTGGGGACCTTTGGACTGAGGGATCAGATTCATGTGGTTTCTTTTCTTTTTCTTTTTCATTTTCATCCGTGGGGATCAGGTAGCTTGAAGGCGTTTAAATGGCCACCTAAAGATCTGGAGGATAGTATGAAATAAGAATGTTGTGTGAAATAAATGTAAGAAAATTCTTCCTACATTAACGACAGTCACTTATTCATGAATCCTAAATTTTGCATTAGTTCAATAGACTTTTCTAAAATGACTCGCATGCAAAGTATCCTATCAAGCAAATTAGTACCCCCCAAATCATAGAGTGTTAGGGCTGGAAAGGACTTTAAGAGCATTGAACCCAGTTCCTGAATTTTATGGGTTATAAACCAATGGATGTACAGAGGCAGGTTGGGACCTCAGAGGTCATCAAGTTCAACACCTTTATTTATAGAAAAGGGAACGGAATCTCAGAGAGATTCAATGACTTGACTGAGGTCACAGAGACGGTAAGTGATGGAGTGAAGACTCAAACCTGGAACCTTTGACTCCATATCCAGTACTCTTTGATCATAACAGTGAGGAAACTGAAAAACAGATATGTTAAGATAAGACCTTCTGACTCCCACCTTTTTAAAAAAATAATAATATTTAATGTTTTATTTTTTCATTAGCAAAAATCTGCCTTCTCTTCCTCTTCTTGACCCCAGTTAAGACAGAAAAAAAAAACTCTTGTTAAAAACATTAACAGTCAAGCAAAATAAATTTCCTCATTGGTCATGCCCAGTAAAAACTGTTGTCTCCTTCTGTACTCTACCTCTTTTTCAGGAAACAGGTAACATTTTTCATCCTTACTCCTCTGGAATACTGATTAGAGCTTCTCACTGTTTTAAAGTTTGGTTTTACAATGATATGATATGAATTCTTTTCCTGGTCCTGCTCATTTCATTTTGAATCAGTTTGTACAAGTCTTTCTGAGTTTCTCTGAAATTATCCCTTTTATCCCAGTTGAGTAAAATATATTTCTGCACCAAACTCTCTTTGTGTGTGTACTTGACTAGATGTGAGCAAGGTCCAAGAAGCACCCCCACCCTTTCCTCCTTGTTTGTGTAGACTTCTACTTTATTTTTTTTGTCAGTCTTTTGACTTTGTTTTAGTATTTCTTGTTTTATGGAACTATTGTCTTATTTTGGTCCATTCTATTTTCAGGGAGTTTGTTGCTTAGCTTAGGTTTTGTACTTCTTATACCAAACTGTTAATTCTTTTTCCAGTTCTTTTTTTTTCAAAACTCCCATTTCTGTTCTCTTTCTTCTTCTGGAACTCTAATTTATAAAAAATACTTAAATATTTTGAAAAAAATCTTGCATCATTTCTCCCAGGGATTCTAGAGAATTTGTGTCCATGCTGAGCTTTTCTTTGAGGCACTGTTTATCAATGGTTTGGAGTAATTTCCTTCCTCTGAGTTTGGGTCTTGAGTACTCCTGTCACCATAATAGCTTTTTATCGTGGAGTTCTGTTTATTTGCTTGTTCATTCCTCCAGCTTACTTTCTGACTTCAAACTTTATATTAGAGCCAGGTTCTGCACCTTTCTGCACTGTCTGGGCTAGTCTTGCCTCCCCATCACCCAGATTTAAAGTTTTGGAGTAGTAGTTAACTCTTTGCTTTTCCTCATTGCTCCAACCATCAGCATTCAATCAATTGCTAATTCTTGTTGATTCTATCACCCTAATATCTCTCATATCTGTTCCCTACTTTTTATGCCCACTCCAACCTTAATTCAGTCCCTTATTACATCTGAAGAAAATTAACCAGCAAGTACATCTATTTATCCAAGAAAAACAGTAAAGAAAAACAATGAAACAAAAGAACAAAATATTCTATTAATTAGAATATACTTGTTACAATGCAAGAACAAGTGAGTTCTTCACCTGGGGGTAAGATAAGATTTAAGATCAGACCAGGAGAATGATCCTATCTAAGCAAATCCACTCAGCAACCTTTAGAATTGTAAGCAGAGGTCAAAGGATATGGCTTCCTATCCATGTCTACTCCTCCAAAGGGTCCCATTCACCCTTTATACTTCATCTTTTTCTCTCTCAATGTTATCCCTTGAGATCCCCTCTCAAAGAATCTCTGAAACCAACTGAAGTAAGTCCTTTATGTGGGTACCAAGAATCATGTTCAGCATTTTCTCAGTCAGTCAGACCTTCTGTTTACCTCTGCCTACACAACACACAGCACACAGTATCTTCCAGGGTACTACATAAGGAGACATATTACACAAATATCATTCTCTTTACAAAATTCTCATTCTCTCAGTCTCTTAAGAAAGGAAATAGTATCCAGAACAATGAAGATGATAATTCCTCTGTTCTCAGCCCTGATTAGACCATATCTGGAATAATGTGTTCAGTTATGGATACTACATTTCAGTGATAATCTGGAGCATGCCCAGAGGAGGGCAGCCAGAATTATGAAGGTCCACATCCATTCGCTTCTTTGTGCTCACACAGACTTATCACCTTACACAGATTTTTATAGTAACCCCCTAATTCATCTCCCTGTTATATGTCACTCCTCCTTTCTCCTCCATCCTCCATACAGATGCAAAATAATCTTTCTATATCACAGGTCTGATTCATGTTTTTCCCTTGCTGAGAGACTTTTCATTGGGTCACTAGCAGATGTTTTAGAATAAAGTCCACATCCTGGCATCTTGGTCCATCTACCAAATTACTTTCTACTATTCTTCTCCTGTACTTCTTGTTCCAGCCAAAGTGGACTCCCCTTTCCTGTCTCCATGCATCCTCATAAGTTCTGGCCCCTACATGGAATGCTCTCAATCTTCATTTCTGCCTCCCGGAATCCTTTTGTTTTCTTTGAAGGCACTGTTCAGGTGCCATTTTCTCCAGGAAGCCTTCTTTTGTCTCCTTAGATGCTGAAACTTACCTTGCTGAAATTACTTTAAAAAAAAATCTGTGTAGATGTTACACCCTTCCCTTCAGTAGATCACAAAGGTAGCAAATGACAAAGCCAGGAACCAAACCCAAGTGTTCTCAACCCAAGTCTATAGGCTCTCCGTTATATCTTCCCCTCAAGGCACTTACAACATGGTGTTGGACCAAATGATTCCTGAGGAACTTTTCCAGTTCTAAATCCATGATCTTATTAATGGTCATATGTTGGGGTTGGGGAAAGGAAGGGTAAATTGAAATGGGAGGGCTGCTTAGTCTTCAGGATTGTTTATTCAATTCAGCAAGTATTCATTTATTAGTCGGTCCACAAGCATTTATTAAATACCCATTATGAGCTGTGCTAAGTGTTAGTGACGCAAAGGCAAAACAGTCTCTGAGACATGGAAATAACCAAAGTACATATAAAGTACATATAGAGTGGGTGGAAGTCAGTGTGAGAGGGGAAGGCATTAGCAGCTGGAGGGCCTGGGACAAGGCTTCCTATGTACTAGCAACTGAACAAGACACTGGTGGTAAGAAGACAAAAATGAAAGTTCCTGCCCTCAAGGAGTTTACAGTCTCATTTGACAACCATGGATCTAGTCATTGCCCTCCCCTCCAGGTAGGACTACATCTGTCTTGCCAAACATAGCTTGATCTGGGTAATTCTACAGTCCTTAAAGGACCAGCTGATGGAGCTTCTCATCAGTTGGAAGGCTACTGCTAAGAAATATCTAAGAAGTTCTGCAGAAAAAGACTGGTTCAGTCCCAATTTTAGTCTCTCAGAAAGAGACCAGTTTACCCCAGGGATTGGGGTCCATTTTGGAATGGATGCCACTGGCCCTTCAAGACCTAATTAGCCTCAGATTTGGCATGGTTTTCCTGGGGTTCTTTGACTCAGGGATCACTCAGGGATATGTTGTTCTTGCCTGGCAGGCTCAAAACCCCTGCATAGAACCAAATTAGCTTTTGGAGAAGGTGGGAGGCAGGCTTGGAAAGAATGAAGGATATTGCAAAAGTGAGAGTCCCTTGGAAATAAGCCAAGAGCCTTCCCATGACAGAGGCTGTGCCCTATTCAGTCCCTAGATAAGAAGGAATAATGACCTTTATTTTTCACTTGGCCAGTTCATAATGTGCCACTCTAAAAGAAGCAAGTCTGTCAAGTGAGTGTGTCAGCTTTATCTGATGCTTGCCCTGCCTGCCCCTGCCGTCCCCTCATTGTGTTGGGAGTGCATTAGTTGTGGAAGCAGTGAGGCCCGACCAGTGTTGGAGGAGACTGGGAAGGATTACAGATAGGAGCACTGAGGCTCAACTAATGTGGGCTGAGGGAAGTGGGGGGAAGTGGGCAGACAACAGACCTTCCTTTCCTCTCCCATCCCCAACTCTATCTGGTAGCTTCTGGTCGAAGTAGAACTCTATTGAATCAGGACAGAGAGAGGGTTTGGGAAGCTCATTCTGAGGAGCCCACTGGAATATGCCCAAAGTCAAACATATTGTAAATGACCAAACTACAATCTGAAATCATGTCCTTTGACTTGAAATTAAGCATTTTTTCCCCTGAACCACACTGCCTCTCATAAGAGAAGGAAGCAGGCATCTTTCTTTTTCCATTTCAATAAGCATTTATTATCTGCCTGGATGGGCCCTTATTCATAATTTAGTCCAACTCTCTTATTTACCAGATGAAAAACCTGAGCCTCAGAGACATTCAGTAGAAGTGTATTTCTTTATTTGTTCTCTGGGATCAAGATCAGTTTTTACAGCTAATTTGGGTTCAACATTGCTTCTCTTTACATTGTTGTGGTCAGTGTGTAAATTGTTCTCTCTGCTCAATTCACTGCATCAGCTCATACAAATCTTCTCATGTTTTTCCTGGATTCCATATATTCATTTTTATAGTAAAATAATATTGTATTACATTTAGTAATTTCCAAATGATGGGCACCCATTTTGTTTCTAATTCTTTGCTATTAGAAGTGGTGCTATTACAGATATTTTGGCAATATATATTTGTCTTTTGTTTTATTTTAAAACATTGAATTTTATTGTCTTTCAATTGGCAAAACCCACCTTTTCTTCCTGTCTCCCCCCATTTGAGAAAGAAAGAAAAACAAAAGCCCTATCACAAACATGCATAATCCAACAAAACAAATTTCTGCATTGATTATGTCCAAAAAAAGTCTCATTTTGCATTCTGTAAAGCAGATCTAATAATTAACCTCTTTTAGGAGGTGAGTAGCATGTTTCTTTAAGAACCTGCTGGAATGGTGGTTGATCATTTTGCTGATCAGGGTTCCTAAGTGTTTCAGTTATTTATCTTTTTAGTGTTGTTGTTGATGTAAACATTGTTTCTCTGGTTCTGTTCAGTTCACACTGCATCAATTCGATATAAGTCTTCTTACTTTTCACTGAAGCCATCTCCTTCATCATCTCTTGTAGGACAAAAGTTATATATCATAACTTGTCTAGCCATTTCCCGATTGAGAAATGGGTGTCAGTTTCCAGTTCTTTGACACTGAAAAAAAGGCTAGTTTTTATTTCTCATGACTGGCATGTTTGCCCTTCAAAGTCTCTATGCAGCTCTGGTCTTTTCATCAGGAATTCTTGGAAGTTTACTATTTCATTATACTTCCATTTTTTTTCCTTTTCAGGATTATACTCAGTTTTTTTTGGTAAGTTATTCTCGGTTATAAGTCTATATCCTTTGATTTCTGACATACCATTTCCTAAACTTTCTGTTCCTTTATATTGGTGGCTGATAAATTATATGTGATCCTTGCTGTGGCTCCTCAGAACTTGAATTTTTTTCTTTCCTTTCTGGATGTTCGCAGTGTTTCATTTCATTTTGTTTTTTGACCTGTAAGCTTTGGATTTTGGCTGAAATGTTCCTGAGAGTTTTCATTTTGGCACTTCTTTTAGGAGGTGAATGGTGGGTTCTTTCCACTTCTACTTTTCCCTTTGGTTCTTAGAGATCTGTCCTATTTTCTTCTCTAATTTTCTTGAAGTACAATGTCTAGCTTTTTTTCTTTCTTTCTTTTCTTTTTGTCTTTTTTGGTTGTGGCTTTCTGTAATGTCAATGGGATAACAAGATCTTCCCCACCCATTAATAGGCATCACGTGGAGCCCATTAAGGGAAATCTGCTTAAGGGAGGCTTGCTTGTAGGAAAGCTTTCACACATTTTGTTAATTTCTAATTAGGAACTGAGTCATGAAGGCTGTGATGCTGTCTAGCTCTAAAAAGAGTATATATACATATATGTGCATGTGTATTCACATATATACATATATACATATAAAAACACATACATATGTGTGTGCATACATATGTGTGTATGCATATAGGTATATATGTACACACACACACACACACACACATATATATACACACACATGTATATACTCTAAGGTTACCATTTTGCTTTCGGGCTCACTCATTGGAAGAGTGTTCTTGTGATTTGACTAGATGAGACTCTGGGTAGCCGTTAAGGAGCTTCTTGGATGTGAAAAACCCAGATGTTGGTACTTCTCTCTGGTAACTATGTATATATTGCCTTAGTCAGACAGCTGGATCTGTATATTGGTCTGTGCTAATTTCTCAGATGGGGCAGCTAGGTGGCACAATGAATAGAGCACCAGCCCTGGAGTCAGGAGGACCTGAGTTCAAATCCAGTTTCAGACACTTAACACAAAACTAGCCGTGTGACTTTGGGCAAGTCACTTAACCCCAATTGCCCTACATTTCCCCTCAAAAAAAAAAGTAATTTCTCAGATATTTAGAAGCCCTGTCTGGTCTTTGTTTTTCTGCTTGTATTTTCTCTCTTTTCTTTGTTTGGATTTTTTCTGAAGTTCAGGGTGCTAAATTTTCCCCTGAACTAATGACTGTAATTAAAAAAGGATGTTGATCCCCTGAACAACTATCTTTCCTAGTAAAGCAGATCTAGGAACCCGTGTTAGCAGAATCCTACGTATGCCAGTGTGGTTGCTGCTATGCTTTCATGTTGTCCAGTGAGTCTTAAATTCTATAGACTTAATCTGGTTTTCAGGTCAATTGTTTTTGCTATAAGATATCTTGCATTTTATTCTGTTTTACAGCTTCTTGAATTTATTTTAAATATTTCTTGTTGTCTCATGGAGTCATTTGGTTCTATTTGGCCCATTCTAGTTTTCAGGAAGTTATGTTGTTTGGGCAAAGTTTTGTACCTCTTGTGCCAAGATGTTAATTTTCTTTCCAATTTTTTTCTTCCAAAGTTACCATTTCTGTTCCAATTTTTTTTTCTTCCAACACTTTAATTTCATTTGTAAAAAAATTTTTTTTCTTAAAGAACCTCTCTTCATTTCTTCCAGGAATTCTCATGAGTTTGTGCCCCTGCTGTGTTTTTATTTGAGCTTTTACTTACATATGTTTTGGAATCATTCTCTTCTGGGTTTATGCTTTGAGCGTTCCTGCTGGCATAATAGCTTTTCATGTTGGATTTTTTTGTTTGTTTGCTCATTATTTCAGCTTATTTCCTGAACTGGGACTTAATGTTAAGGGCAGTGTCTCTCTGCACACTTCTAAAAGCAATGTCTGCGTTGGTTCTGATGCTGATTTGTTGGGAGTATTTAGTGTTGTATTATTCCAGGATCTCAGGAACAGCTCAGGCTGGGGACCCACAAGCTCTCAGTGCTCCCAAAGTGGTCTAAACCAGGGCAAAATCTTATCACTACCCCTACCCCTTCTTTTGAGTTTGGCAAATCCCTAACTTGCATTTGGGTCTCAGTGACAGGCCTGTAGGCTTGCCCTATTTGATGTTTCAGTAGGCAGCTATTAGAGTAAGCCTTTCTCAGGCAACTGAAATATCCTGCTGGTTCAGAGTGGATTGTAGACTGCCTTTGGTCTAGGATTCTTGTCCTAGTTATTCTGCTACAGGCTTCAGATTGGGCTGGAAACTGAAACTAAAACCAGCTCTGATCCTGGAGTCAGTGCCCCACAACTAGCTCTGCTTGCTTCTGAACTTGTTCCTCTCATGGTCCACAGTCAAGAGCCAATGACCATGCCTTTCCCTGCAATGCCAACCCTAGGCACGGGTACCCTCCTCAGTGTTTCTTGGATCTGTGATCTGAACTAGGAGGTGAGCACCAGTTAGCACCTATTCCTGAAGGACACCTAAGTTTAGGTCTCTTTTTGATGGATCCAGGACTTCTGCTTGCCATGATGCACACCTTCTACCTACATTGGGAGTGCTATGTACCATGAACTCCTTGCCAGACCTCTTCTCTAGTCTCTATGGCACTCTGTTTCCCTATGATGACCTGTGCTGGACGAATGATTCACTGTAATGTTTTCTTGACTTTTCCAAACAGGTTTTTGTCTGCTACGTTTTCTCAATCTTTTTGGAGGAGTTGTGTATGTGGATAGGATATAGGTGGAAAGTTGTTGGGCAGATCTTCTTATACTTCTTCCTGCTGAACCTTGTCTTTTATTTTAAGGAAAGGAACTACACCTGCATGGAAATTACCTTTGAAATTTTTCTTGGTCCTAGTCAGAAAGTTTTATATATATAAAATATATATAAATATATAAAAATTATTTCATTTATATGGCAGTCAATCCAATAGGTAGTAGAAAGAATGAAGGCTTAGGAGCTAAGGTAATACTGCCACTACATTCTATTATCCTGTGATATTTCATTCTATGCATAAAGTACAGACAGCAATAAACAAAAATTATTAGCCACCTCCTGTATATCTATCAATGTCATAGGTGCTAGGTGAGACACAAAGTTTAGATTAGAAGCTAAAGCACATTCACTACCTCCATAGAGTCTACAGTCTAGCAGGAAGATAGGGTACCAATATAAAGAATAATCCTATTTAAGGAAAAGAGGGAAGATGACAGTAAATATGTCTAAATGTCAAATAGTTTCAGATGTGTCAATGTCTTCTGTGGGACTGGTACATGTACAGATGTGTGTCTTAGATCCAGAATGTGTCTCTCTGAAAAACACAGGGCAGAATAATCTCTAGACATTATATTTGTGACTTCAAATGACTTATCAGTCCTCGTAAACCATAGAGACTATGCTCAAGTTTATTTCATGGTTGAATGGGTCTAAACTTTATAGTGCCAGACTTGGACCAGAGAGATATTTGTGTTCAAATAGTGTATCTTTTTTTTTTGGAGGGAATTGGGGTTAAGTGACTTGCCCAAGGTCACATGGCTACTAAGTATTAAGTGTCTGAGGCTGGATTTGAACTCAAGTCCTCCTGACTCCAGGGCTGGTGCTCTATTCACTGCGCCAACTAACAACCCCTCAAATAGTGTTTCTAGAACTTGCTAGCTGTGTGATCGTGAGCAAATCATTTAACATTGCTGATCCTCAGTTTCTTCATCTCTAAGATGGGGATAATAATATGTGTAATATCTACCTTGGAGGTTTGTCACAATGTTCACATGAGATAAGATAAATAAATGCTTTTGAAACGTTAAAGTGCGATAGCAATGCCTGTAGAAATACCGTTAGTATTTTTATACAGTTATGCTTATAGACAAAATGCCAAAATCTCAATTTTGATCATTTTGCTTTGGATTCACACAATAGCTTTCAGCAAAGACTCTCAAAGGCTCTTTCTTATTAACAGGCGATGGTAACAGATATTGATATTTACATTCACTTTTTCCAGTGGAACTTCAAGGAACAGAAAAATAATTCCTCACTCTTCCTGATTTAGGTGCTAAGACTTGCCAGATCATATCATTTCTATACCTGCAACATCTCTTCAATCATTCCTTCCCCTTCTCTATTCACACATACACTACCCTAGTTCAGTTCCTCATCCCTTTCATCTGAACTATTAAAATAGCCTTCCTGAGTGGGCCTCTCTGCCTGCAGCCTCTACCCCACTTCAATCCATCCTCCATTTAGCTACCAAGGTGATTTTCCTAAATCATAAGTCTGACTCTACCATTCCCTTACTCAGTCGCCTCCAGGGGCTCTCTGTTGCCTCTAGAATCAATGATAGACTCTCTGGTGAAGATTATAGCAATTCATACTGTTTATGCCCCCAAGTTACATTTCCAAGATGCTTATCTATCCCTCCCTTTAATACATTTTGATGCACCCATACTGTCTTTCTTCCTCCTCTACAATGTGTTTTTCCCACTTTTCTTCCTGTGTCTTTTCACCCGCTGTACCCCATCCCAGAACACTCTCCTTCCTCACTTCCAGTTCTTAGAATGTCTCATTTCTTTCAAGATTCAGCTTAGGTTGTTGTTGTTGTTGTCGTTGAGTCACGGCTGACTCTTCATGATCCTGTAAGGAGTTTTCTTGGCAAAGATACTGGAGTAGTTTGCCATTTCCTTCTCCAGTAGATTAGGCAGAGCTTAAGTGACTTGCTCAGGTCACACATCTAGCGAGTGTCTGAAGTCAGATTTGAACTGAAGTCTTCCCGATTCCAAGTTCTATCCACTGAGCCACTTAGCCGTCCTCAAGTGCCATCTTCTAAATAAAGGCTTCGCTGACCATTTCCACTCCCAATTACTAGTGTCTTCCCCTTAAAAATTACCTTACATTTATTTATCTTTGCATATCATTTCTTCCCCCAGTAGAATTAAAGCCTCCTGTGGACAGGTCCCTTATGGTTTCTGCCTTTTTTATCATCAGCACCTAGCACATAGTAGGTGCTTAATAAGTGATTTTTTGATTGATTAATAGAGAGGGCCCTTTGATAAGTAATTTGCCATATTGCCAATGACACAAGCACTTCCTTCCATAGACCAGATAGATCTGCTCTAAGTCAAGGAGGATTAAGATGTATAATCCATCTCTTATTTAATTCTAAATAGATAGTAGCTCAGAGAACACTTTTTCTACTTGAAGTTTCTATTTTGTCCAAAGATAAAGAGGAGGAAGAGGAGGAGAGGAAAGAAGATGAGGATGTTTGGAGAGGGAAGATGGAGAGAAGGAGGTGGGAAAGGAGGAGGAAGAGAAGGAGGAGGGGAATGGAGAGGAGAGATAGGAAGAGAGGAAGAAGGGAGAGAAGGGAAGAAGGAGGGAGAAAAGGAGGAGGGAACTCCTTTCCAAAGGAGGAGAATAGACTAGATGGACTCCCAACGGCCCTTTCTGTCATTCTGTGATTTTTTAAATAAAAGACTTGATCCTATAGAGAGGGATGCTGCAATCTTTTCTATTGCCACTATCCAAGGAAAAGTTGTTGCCTTGACAACAAGGGATGGAGGTTCTTAGGTTTCCCATATGCTGGGAGGAAGAATGCCAGTTTCTTTCTTTATCAAGGAAAGCTACTGGACTCGTGTGTGTATATGTGTGTGTGTGTGTGTGTTCATTCACAACTGTGTGTGTTTGTGTTTCTCTGTCTCCTCTCTCTCTGTCTCCTCTCTCTCTCTCTCCCCTCTCTCTGTCTCACCTTTCTCTCTGTCTCCTCTGTCTCTGTCTCTCTGTCTCTGTCTCTGTCTCTCTTTATTTCAGTCTCTCTGTCTCTGTCTGTCTGTCTCTCTCTTCCTCCCTCCCTCCCAATGATCAGAACTAGCAAGTCTTCAAAGAGGCCAAGTGAGAGGCAAAGACCAAATGAAACAAAGGAGGAAAAGGAGGAGATATTTTGTTTCAGTCTTCAGAAGCTACAACGGAGGCTCAGGCAACTCAAATAGCAAAAACAAACCAATCAACAAACAAACAAAAAACCAAAATACTTGAGATGGCAACACTGGGGAAGCCACAAGAGACAAGCATGAAATTAGCAGGAAAGAGAAGTAACCACAGGCATGTGGTAAAATGGTAGAGGACGCTCTGGGCAAACTTATGGAGGAACAAATTAATCAACAAGCATTTATTAGTCACTCACTGCCTGCCAGGTACTCTGGCAATGCAGAGACAAGCGTCTCCTCTCTTGGCTTACATTCTATCGGAGAAGATAACATAAAATTATACAAAACACAAAGGGCGGCTTGTCACGGTAGGAGACAGAGCCTTGAACTTGGAATGTCAGGAAAACCTGAGTTCAAATTCAGCTTCAGACACATTCTGGCTGTGTGACTCTGGGACCGGTTGTTTAATCTCTAAGTTTCCTCATTTGTATGAAATTAGGATAATAATAGTACTGACTTCCCAAGATTTTTTAAAGACTGAATGGTGTGCTAAACATAAAGCATCTTTGCAAACCTTCATCTCCATTTAAGTGTGAACTGTTGTTAATGTGAAGTAATTGGGGAAGCATCGGAAGGAAGGCTTTTAATATAATAATCACATTAGTAATAATAAATAATAAGAATTGGGAGTAATTAGTACTAATAATAGTAATGGCTGACGTTTATGAAGTGATTGATACTTTTAAAAGCACTTTATCTTCTTTCATCTTTCCAGTTCTTTGTAAACCTTAGGAATTATAGAATTGTTAGCTATTCTTATAATAGTGTAAGGAACTCCCAGTTTGGAAAACCCCTCTATTAACATAGTTCTGGGACTCCTCTTGAATGTACAGCTGTAGAGAGATGCCCAGGGCACAGAGAGGTCCAAAGAGTTGCCCAGAGTGACCCAGCCAGTGTACATCAGAGGTGAGCCCCGAACCTAGATTTTCTTGATTCCAGAGACAGCACCGTCAGAGCTTTGGAAACACGGATCTTCAATCGCCTAAATACACCACTATCATCATCAGGCCTTTCCAGCGAGGCCAGCAGTTTGAATCTGCATTGACCTGTTTCCTACTTCGCTTTGGCGGCTGAATGGAATAACTCTGCCGAGCAAATCCAAAGCAACAATTATTTCCATGCACAGTTCACTGAAGGAATAGGTAACAATTAGTTTCCCCAGGGCTGAGGTTGGGGGGAGTAATCCTGGCCTCCTGCTCTGCCACCTGAAATGCAGCCAAATGCAAATTGAGAAACAAATTGGCAGATGCTAAAGACGACTTTGAGTAAACTTATCCCTACATTTCTTGCAGAGATGGAGCTCATGGGGAAGGCAGGAAACTCCTCCTCAATTTCTCAAGTGCTGGTTGGAAGACAGGTTAAGATTCTCCGAGGAGAGGAGGGATTCTTGTTTCATCTGTGTTTTCTCCAGCTGCTCGTTTGTCTGTCTGTCTCTCTGTGCTGGTAACATGTCCCGCGTCATGACCAGGTCCATGTTTCTGATTCTATCTTGTATTTTTTCTTCTTTGTTGATCTAATTATATGAATAAATGAATGAATGAGCAGGTTATTAAGTGCCTACTATACAGGTGCTATGCTAGATGCTGGGGATATAAAGACAAAAGTGAAACAGTCCCTGTCCTCAAGGAGCTTATGTTCTCATAGGAGATAATGGTCAATAAACACTTATTAAGTGCCTACTGTGTTAAACCCCTGACAATGAATAAAGGAGAGTATTTGTAAGAATGACCCACGGTACCCAACACATAAAAGGCACCAGACAAACTGGCTAAATGTGATACATTTGCAAAATCACAGAATTAAAAAATCGTAGAATTTGAGAGTTAGAAGGTATTTTGATGACTCTCTAGTCCAACTGATGCCAGGGGGAGATTACTCCGTGCTACCTATCTGGCAAGCTGTCAGTCATTCATTTCAACGTCTGCTTCAGAATAGCCAGTGAGGGGTAACCCCTTACTTCTCAAGGCAGCCCATTCCATCATGAGTGGGGCCGTTAGGGAGGTCTGACTGACATCAAGCCTAAATCTATCTCTCTAAAACTTCCACCTGTTTTCCTGGTTCATCCTCCTGGACATCCTTGAAGACTTTTTCTGTGTATTAGTCTTTCAAATTTGTGAAAACAGTTACTGGGGCTCCTCCTGAACCTTCTCTTCTTCAGACTAAACATGCCCAGTCCTCTGCTACCTGTATAGTAAATGATTTTCCCACAGTCGTCTTTTTTAAATGATTAGACTAGTTTTCCCCAATCTCTTACCCCAGACTATCATAGAATAACAAAGTTGTTGTTCAGTCATGTCTGATTCTTTGTGACCCCATTTGGGGTTTTCTTGGCAAAGATTCTAAAGGGGTTTGCTATTTTCTTCTCCAGTTCCTTTTATGGACGAGGAAACGGAGACAAACAGGGTTAAAGTGACTTGCCCAGAGTCACACAGCTAGTATGTGTTTGAAGCTGGATTTGAACTCAGGTCTTCTTGACACCAGGCCTGGTACTCTATCCACTGTGCCACTTAGCTGTGCCGATCACAGAACCACGGGATCTCAAATGTAGAAATGAGCATGGCTGAATTTATAGTGAAAGATCTGGGTTCAAACTCTGCCTCTGCTCTTGGATCCTAAGCAGGTCCCTTACCTGTTCTAACCCTTAGTTTCTTCATCTGTAGAATTAAGGGTTTGGACTAAATCACTTGGTAATTTGAAAGAAAAGTTCATTTGAACTTTTAGGGGGAGGTGTGTGGTACACAGACTTGGATGCTGAATGTTGGACAAAGGGTCCATCCTACAGCCTCCAACTGATTGGGAAAACTGTCTTTCCTTAACTTTTCAGAAGCTAGTGTAGTTCAAGGTCCAAGTTCGGCACCACCTCCTATGTGAAGCCTTCCTGGTGCGTGCTGAGGCTCTCTCTCTCCCCCTCCTTTTCCCTCCCTCCCTCTCTCCCTCCCCCTCCCTCCCCCTCCCTTTCTTTTCCCCTCCCTTCCCTTTCCTCCCCCTCCCCTCCCTCTCTCTCCCCCCTCTTCCTTTTCCACTCCCTCTCCCTGTCCCTCCCTCTCTTTCTCTCCTCAAATTATCTTATATTTGCTTATCTTTCCATATCTCCTCCAAAATCTCGGGTCTCCTTGAGAGCAAGGCTTGTTCTAGAACCCCCAAATGCCTGTGCCTCCCCTCCCAATCTACCTTTATTTAACTACGTTGTGTGTATATTCATTTACACATTAATGTCACATGTCTATTTATCTGTACTTCTTTATTCCTCCATTAGAATGTAAACTCCTTATGAGTAGGGATTGTTTCATTCCTGTGCTTCCATTCCCTAGTGCCTAGCACAGATATTCACACACAGTAGGTGATTAATAAATGCTCATGGATTGATTTGTCTCTCTATCCCCACAGCCCAACTCAGCTCCTGGCATGAAGGGACTTCGTCAGGACTTGTTGGATTGGATTGGATTGTAGAACCAGCATGAGCGGAGATCCTGGGGAGGAGCCCAAGATGTCCATGGAGTGAGATGCTCTTCCCTCCTCACCCACTGTCCCTGTTCTTCCAGCCTGCTCCTTTGCTTGGCTTCTCGTCTGCCATTTCCACCCCTCATGCCAGCCCCTGCCTCCCCACAAGGCCCTGTAGTGATCATTGCTGTGCAAGGGCTGGCTAGAGCCAATGGTCTGAGAAGGACCGATTGTTAAATTTTTAGTGTGTTTACTTCATGGAAATCAGCAAACTCTGTAAATCAGGCCTGAATTGATTGATCTGTTAATTGGCGTTTTGTTGCTGCTTAGTTGTTTCACTGTCTGACTCTTGATGAACCCATTTGGGGTTTTCCTGGCAAAGATACTGGAGTGGTTTGTCATTTCTTTCTCCAGCTCATTTTACAGATGAGGAAACTGAGGCAAACAGGGTTTAAGTGACTTGCCCAGGGTCACACTGCTAGGAAGTGTCTGAGGCCAGATTTCAATTTGGGGAGAAGAGTCTTCCTGACTCCAGGCCCACCATTTTATCCACTGAGCCACCTAGCTGACCATTAATTGTTTAAACCTAATAAATTGAAAGAGAAAATATATTTGAAGATTAAACTTAAAAGTCTCTAGCATGCGTTGCTTCTTCCCAGAGAAATGGCTGTTTAACATTTTCCAGGATATCAACGTGTGCCTTAGAACCAGGGAAGGCTGTACCTCTCCCCACTCCCACCCCAATTTCCACTCGGATGACCTGTCTACCCTAGAGAACTGCGCCGTGGGAAACTCTCACTTCTGAGATCGATGTGGGACCAAGGGTAGGGGAGTTAGCGGGCAAGGAAGCTCACTGCTGACTACAGCAATCACTGCTACTCCCTTCCCCTCCCTGAATGAATGAATTAGGCCTAAGTCCTCCCCAAGGCGCTACCCACCTCTGCCTTTCCTTCTCACTGGGCTATGTCTGGAATCTCTTGACTCTGGTAAAGTGGAAAGATTAGTGGGTATGGATTCTAGAGGACTTGAGTGTGAATCTTAAACATGCCATTTATTACCTCTGTGACCTTTGGCAAATCTTCTACTGTCTGGATCGGAGTTTTTTCATCTGTACATTGAAAAACAGACTAGATGATCTCCGAGATCTGGCCGAGCTCTGAAGCCGTGTGGTCATCTACCTCTTCCTCTGATGGTCCATCTGTTTCCTGGTGCTGGTTAGTGTTCCTCTACAAGGCATGATGGCTCCAGGTGGTCAGCAGGAGGAATGGGGAGATACCGGCATCTTTATTCCTTTTAATAACGTGTGGTCAGAGAAGGTCGCAGCTGCTCAAAATCAGACTCGGAAGGGACCATAGAGGTCATCTAGAATCGCCTTTTGATTTTACAGGCAGCTAGGTGGCACAGTGGATAATGCACTGGGCTTGGAATCAGGAAGATTCATCTTCCTGACTTCAAATGTGACCTCAGACACTCACTAGCTGTGTGACCCTGGGAAAGTCACTTAAACCCTGTTTGCCTCAGTTTCCTCACCTGTAAAATGTGCTGGAAAAGAAAATGGCAAAACCTCCCCAGTGTCTTTGCCAAGAAAACCCCAAATGGGATCACCAAGAGTCAGAAATATTCAACAATAACTCGTGTTACAAACAAGGGGACTGATTTACCCAGCATAGCACAGATAGCAAATAGGAGAGTTAAGATTTGAACCTACTGCCCTTTGAGCCGGGTGGGGGGGGGTCAGTACTTTGTCCACATGGACTGTCAGTCACAGATAAGCAGAAAACCCTTTAAAATGCTAACAAATGCGCTTTTAATAAAAATTTTAGGCCAGTCAGGCGGAGATGTGCTTGAAAAATCAGGGTGAGAAACCAGTTCTGAAAAGGGATGCCAATCACCAATCAATCAATTCATTAGCTCAACAAGTATTTATCGATGAGTGCCTGTGATGCATACAACATTATACTAGGATGATCAGAGCTCCTTCCTTTGAGAGAATGAAACAGCAGGAGAATTTTTCAAAGGCCATGAAACGGCATTAAAGAGACTGCTGCCTCCCATTTAGCTCAATCCAGATCTCATGTAGTAAGTGAGTACTGTAAATAACATTCCCCGATTTGGGGGCTACCGTTTGAAGTCAATAGCAGTTCCAATTAGCGGCCCTTTTCCAGTCTCCAAGGCCTTTGTGCCGGCCACTAAGAGAATGCTTTCCGATTTTGCCGTCTGGAGGAGGCAAGAGGGATTATTTCAGCTCAGTGTTGTGGACTTTTCTAGATAGCATTCCAGTTTTGATTATTATGAATACACAAGGATTATCTTCCCTAGCCCTCTCCCTCCTCCTCCCCTTCCACTATTAGTCTAGTTCTTTGTAAGTAGTAGTTGGTTAATAAAAGGGTGTTGACTGAATAAATGACTACTTCAGGATCATAAGTCCTTCAAGACTGCTAAGAATGTATTCTCAAATGTGGACAAAAATTGCATAGAAATGACTTAGTGCCTCTAGGATCAGATAAAAATTCTTCTCTTTAGTCTTTAAAACCTCATGCAAAAACCAAAAAAATGTAATGCAGTGTGGCCCCAATCTGCCTTTCCAGCCTCATCGAACACTGTTTCCCCTCCCATACTCTGGAGATCCAGGCAAACTGGCTTCTGACTCTATCTCCTGCCCTGAGACCTTTACATTGGCCATCCCCCTGTCTAGAAGTCACTGCTACCTCACCTCTGACTTGTAGGGTCACTTTTTCCTTTAAGAAGTAGTTCAGACCCACTATTATTACATACATACATGTGCATGTATAGTCACATGTTTACATGTGAACATATACATGCATGTATATGTGTATTTATTTTTGTGGGGTTTTTTTAGGGCAATTGGGGTTAAGTGACTTGCCCAAGGTCACATGGCAAGTTTTTGTATTAAGTGTCTGAGGCTGGATTTGAACTCAGGTTCTTCTGACTCCAGGGCCGGTGCTCTTCTCAGTGCGCCACCTGGTTACCCCTTGTTATTTGTATTTATTAACTATATTTCTGTGTACTTGTTTCCCAACAGATATCCTTGTATTTCTTCTTTATTCTTGTATCCCTAGCACAGCACTTAATAAATACTTGTCAATTGTCAATTGATTCGTTGAAAAGTGTAGTAGATTGCCAAAGGACCTGGATTCAAATCCTGCCTGTTATATTTTTACCTGAGTGATCTTGGACAAGTCACTTAATCTCTCTGGGCCTGAATTTCCTCTGCTGTAAGGCAAGGAATTGAACTACTGTAAATAGCCTTATTGTAAGTCAGGGATTCTTAATCTTTTTTTTGAGTTGATCCCTTTGATCAACTGTTGAAACCTATGGACTCCTTCTCATAAACACAATTTAAAATAAAATACATAGGATAACACAGGAACCCAATTATGTTGAAATACAGTTATTAAAATAAAGGTTGTCCCCAAAATCTTAGTGCAGCTTTAAGCTTTACTGAACAGTCATTTAATGGGTAAGGAAAGGGATGGAAGGAAGGAGAGAATTTGGAACTGAACATTTTTTTAAAAAATAGCTATTCAGGACTAAAGCTACGCTGAGACTTTTGGGACACCCAACCTGTATTTAAAAAGCAAGTGCATAGACCGAGGCATAAGGTCCTGGCTCCAAGTAATTTCCAATTCTAAATCTATAATCCAGATTCCATGAAAATACAAGCATGGATTGGCTGATCTTCAATATTGAAGGGAAAACTCTAATAGATGAAACCATGGATCGTTTGGAGTATTTGAGTACTCGAATGGAATAGAATTATCTAGGAGACAAAACATGTTATTATGGTGGTAGCTTCAAGCCGGGAAGCCTTGGGTTCTAATCCTGCCTCTGCCTCCTACAGGCCATTTGACCCTGGGCAAGTCTGAATTTAATCTCATAATCTCCCTTAATTTAATGTCTCTTAATTTAATCCAAGTAACTGTTTAAGACTTTGTGTTGTCCAGCAGGTGCCCATCTCCATTGGTAGAGGTTAGTCAGTCAATGAGTATGGGATAAAAAACAAAACAAAGCTGAAGACCCCTGCCCAAGGACCTCGTGGTCTAGTGGGGGAGACCATGTGGGAACAGCCATATATGAACATGCTACAGACAGAATAAATTGGAGATGATCCACAGAAGGAAGACATTAGGAGGATGTTTCTCTTTCAGGAATTTCCTATACCAAGAGAATAGAAGATCCCTTCCGTTCACTGCTTTCTGCTGCCAACACATCAAAACCAAACCTACATCTATTCCCTTCATCTCCTAATTTTTCCTTCTTATATCATAATTCAGGAAGGTACATGTTCATGAGCATGGCCAGTTTCATTTCATTCAGCCAGCAGTTAGTAAGCTCCATGAGCCCCAGTTTCCTTATCAGTAAAATGAAGGGGCTGAAGTAGTGGACCTTGGAAGCCCCGGCCTTCTAACTTCTGTCTAAGGCTAGCGTCAGAACTGGGGGATACAAAGGCATAACCCAAAACAGCAGGGTCAGAAGCACCAAAGGTTTTAGAATTGCATGAGATCTCAGAGGCTGTGTAGTCCAAGACCCTCATTCTATTGACAGGGAGACAGAGGTCCAGAGGATTAAAATAAACTGGCGGTGCAGCAGTTAGAGCTTAGAGTCAGGAAGAGCTCTGTTTGAAACTTCTTAAAGGCTCACTAGCTGTGTAATGTGGTCAGTTCTTTAATGTCAGTTGGCCTCAGTGTTTTTATCTGTAAAATGGTTATAATAATAACATCTATTTCCCAGGGTTGTTGTGAGAACAAAGGAGATGATATTTGGAAAAGCGCTGTGCAAACCTTACAGCACTGCATAAATGTTAGTTATTAATTATTATTAAATGCTAGTTAGTAATTTATTATTGCACAAAATCACACAACCATAGTGGTAAGTGGCAAAACAGTAATCTTCCGATGACAGACCCCTCTCTTCCCATTTTTTCTTTTCTCTTGCCCTCAGGGAAGCTCATCTTCACGAGTTCAAATCCAACCTCAGACACTTACTAGCTGTGTGACCCTGGGGGAGTCACTTAACCCTGTTTACCCCAGTTTCCTCATCTGTAAAATGGGCTGGAGAAGGACATGGCCAACTACTCCAGTATCTTTGCCAAGAAAACTCCTAATGGGGTCATGAAGAGTCAAAAAAGATGCAATGACAACTCATTGTACAAACAATCTTACAGTCCAGGAAGACTCATTAAATTCCCAAGTAAATAAATACATATAAACAAAACAATCTCTGACCCAAATCACTTTCTTTAAAAAAACCAAACAAACCAAAAATTTATGTTCAAAAATTTATATTCACCCAAGTGTTTTCATTTAAAAAAAATGGATCTAGGGATTGTCAAGTGCATGAATCACTTAAATGTTGATCAAACTCAGGAGAATTCTACATTCACACTCTTATTGTTAATTATTGTCATTATTTCTCCGCTCCACAACAATAGCAACTAACAGGCTTTAGAAAAACAAACGCAACTGTAATTTTGCATCTGCGAATTGGTAATAGATCTAACTCAGAGGTCTGTGCAACCGGAGACTCAGTCGTTGGAGAGCCAGAATGAGCAGAGGAAACATTATCGTCAATAGGTTGTTATGTTCTTATTTACTGCACAATTATTTCTGGGTGTTTTCTCCTCAAGTATGTCTCTAATGCCTCATCCTGAGATTTGGCTTGGAAGATGGGAATAATGATCTTCATTATAACAGGAGACCTTGATGAGGATTCTGGTGGAAAGCTCCCATTTGTGATGCTTGATCTAGACAGACACACAGCACCATCTGCTGGACGATCACGCGTGCGTCTCTGCAGGCCCCATCTTCATGGGCAAGAGTGGGGAGCCATTGGAGCATGTTTTTCTAAGTGGTCTAGTGCATTCTGTAGGATTTGAAGGATATATTACAGCTGGGCAAGCATGCTCCTTGGCTGATATGCAGAGGTCCAGGATTTTCTCCCAGAAGATTCTCAGCTTTCTTTTAAACCTGATTATCTCCAAAGCTGGGCATTCTTTTTAAAAATTAGAGCTTACTCATCCACCGGCTTTTCCCATTAGGCAGCATCGGCATCAATCTAATGAATTATTTTTGTGTTGGGGAGAAGGAGATATCAAGGTGCCATACCTTAGGCAGTAAGTTAAGTGACTTGCCTAGTTTTATACAGCCAGTGGGTGTCAGAAAACTTGTACATAAGTCTTCCTGACTTGAGAGCAGCACCATGACATGCTGTCTCTCCTAGATATAAAGACAAGGAAGACTTTTATGTGAATTTTGAGTATTGCTTCCATAGAAGGGCATCTTTTCTGGGTGTCGGCATGACCATTTACCCACATTCCTTCATTCCTATTTGGTCCCATAGGTAGAAGTAAGACATGCTTTGTGAAAGAGCTCATGCTACTGAAACAAAGAAGATGAACTTTGTGTCCAGACCAACTGACTACAAATGGAGTGTTTTCTCCACTTTGTTATAGTTTCATCACCTTGACAAGGGAGTAGCTGTCACTTGGGGAAGGCGTTCAGAGAGGCCGTCTAATTGTCACGTTTCCATATTTCACTAAGCTGGTCAGAGGTTTGAAGGGGGTTGAGCCAGGATCTATAATCTGTGGAGAGCTTATTAAGTCTCAGAAGGCTAGGAAGGAGAAAAATCAATGTGAAAAATCTTTGGTAAATGCTGATAAGAACAAATACTAACAGATCCTAGAACCTCAACCCTCTAACCAACATGATGCATGATTTTGGTGAAACATAGAAACATTTGACAGTTAGATAGTCTATAACCATCTTCCCCTAATGATATCTACTGCATTGGTAGGGTCAGGATACCATTATATAGTGGGGAAAACATGAGATTTGGAGTCATCAGAACCGCATTTGAATTTTATTTCCTTTGTCTTTGTAAGCTCAAGACTCAATATAATTCCCACTCAGCAATCTCCCTTCCACCCATGAGTTAGAGTTCTGCCTCTGGAGTGATGCTGGAGGAATCTTTCTCCCTGTGATAGCCCTAAACAGATAAACATGGCAGTCATGGCTCTCTTCCCCCTCTACTCTTCCTATCCCCACAGCTCTGGTCTCCTCTTTTCCATGCTTAATGTCACAAATTGTTTTTCATATTCTTCTCAACAACAGTTTTGAGGTTCTTACCATAATTTCCCTCCTGGATAATCTTCCATGTGCTACCTTTACAGTCTTATGCCTCAAACCAAACACAACACTCCAGACACAGTATGGACTGTGATGAATATACAGTGGGACTGGGCCTTCCTTTTGGACACACTTCTCTTAATGCAGCCTAAGGTGAGATTTTTTTTTCCAGGAAACTATGTCATAATGTTAGTTCATTGAAATTGTACTCAGCAAGTACCTCTGAGTGTTCAGGTAGGCAGTGAGTTACGTAAAATCTTTCCTGTTCTAAATTTGTGAGTTGAATTTTTGATTAATTGTTGTATTGTTGATTCTGCTTCCACACCATTGCTTGAATCGGCCCACTTTTTGTCAACCCTAGTTCGGGCCCTTATCACCATTTACCTTGACTAGTACAATAGCCTCCCAGCAGAATGGCAACTCTTTGAGGACAGAGACTGCCTTGTTTTTGTCAATGACCTGTTATAGTCCCTGGAGCACTGGTACTTAAAAATGCTTGTTGGATTGAGTAGAATTGAGTTGACCCAGGGCCATTCAAAGCACTGCAGTCTTTCCCCAAAGTAATCTACTCCAAACTCCTTCTCTTGGTCAGTTAGACTCATTGTCCATTTGCAGGATCCATCCAACCTGTATATACTCCAAAGAGTACATAGACAGATTTAGAGAGAAATGGGTTTCCCCCAGTGAGGCATGAAGCCATCAGCATCTGTGTTTATTATAGTTCCCTTCCAGGCCTAATGATCAACGACTCTATGACTCTAATCATGCATTGCTTTATTTAGAGTTCAGCGAGTAATTTCCGTGACACTTTTCTGTGCCTCAATTTCAGCCTCAGTGACAGCTGGGCCGGCTAAAGTTAAGTCTACTTCCTAACAGCCCATTGGCTTGGGAGGAAGAGAGTGAACCGGTCGTGTCTGCCATAGTTATTTGTGACTCGGTGCCTGATGATCACAGGGAAAGTTTTGACACTATTTCTAGACATTAGACCTGAAGGAATCCAGCTGCATCTGAGATCACACAGCTGGGGCATAATTCTAATAAATCTTAGATAGGGGCTTGAAGGTTTTTTCTTCCTCTTTAGGGCCCCATATGTGACATTTCATCTCCCGTTTCCGTATCTTTCCAAGCTGGTTATCTATGTCTGGAGTGTCCCCTTCCTCACTTCTACCTTCTCAAATTCCCTCCTCCTTCTTTATGGGGGGTGGGGGAATGTCATTCATTTTTTAAATTTAAATTTTATTTTTTTATTCTGAACTTAAATATAGAAAAGTAACATTTCTATATTGTTACAGGTTTTGGGAGTCAGGCTGTATAGGTTTCACCTATACCCTTCCTCCATAGGCTTCGGGTGTCCCCGGCTCCCGGCTTCTGCTATCTCCGGGAGAAATAGCTGCACAGAAAACTTAAGACACAGGGCTTGCTTCTTGCTGCTTTCTCTTAGGCTTGGCGTGGCTGGAACTCCCTCTCATTCTCTAAGCTTGGCATGGGACTGGAACTTCTGCCTCCGGGTAGCCTGTATTTAAGTCCTTTCTCCAGGGCCCCTTAGGGCCCCTCCCCTGGCCTTGCCCTCACCACAGTGAGCCAATCGTGCATCACCCCGAAGGCAGAGAGATAATTGCAAACAGGTGCAACCTTCGCATTCTGCCACGAGGTGATCAAGGGCCTCCTGTTAGCTGAGGACCAATTCAACCCATTACCAACAAGAGCCCCAACACTATATATGCAGCATAACATAAAAAGAAGATTGTAGTATATAAAACTGTGAATTTTCCTCTGGTATCACTTTACTTTTAGAAAAAAATTCCAATAATTCCACATATTACTTTCAAAATCATCCTGCTTGGAAAGCTGGGAAGCAATTTTTATAGCCAGTGTCTCTGACAAAGGCCTCATTTCTAAACTATATAGAGAATTGAGTCAAATTTATAAGAATATGTCATTCCCCAATTGATAAATGGTCAAAGGATATGAACAGCTTTCAGATAAAGAAATTAAAGCAATCTATAGTCATATGAAAAAAATGCTCTTAAAACTCTATTGATTAGAGAAATGCAAATTAAAATAACCCTGAGGTACCCCATCATGCCTCTCAGATTAGCTAGCCTATCAGACAAACCAGGAAAATGATAAATGTTGGAGAAGAGGTGGGAAAATTGGAATACTAATGCATTGTTGGTGGAGTTGTGGACTGATTCAACCATTCTGGAGAGCAATTTGGAACTATGCCCAAAGGGTTATAAAACTGTGAATATCCTTTGATCCAGCAATACCACTACTAGGTCTGTATCCCAAAGAGATCATAAAAAAGGGAAAAGGACCTACACGTACAAAAATATTAATAGCAGCTCTTTTTGTGGTGGCAAGGAACTGGAAATTGAGAGGGTGCCCATCTGTTGGAGAATGGCTGAACAAGTTGTGGTAAATGTTTGTAATGGAATACTATTGTTCCATAAGAAATGTTGAGTAAGCAGATTTCAGAAAAACCTGGAGTTACGTGAATTGATGCTGAGTGAAGTGAGCAGCACCAGAAGAACATTTTACATAGCAGCATTGTATGATGACCAACTTGGATAGACTTAGCCCTTTAAATCCAAGACTGATGATGAAAAATGCTGTCCACATCCAGAGAAAGAAGTGGGGAGTCTGGAAGCAGATTGAAACATACTATTTTTCTCTCTCTTTTTTTTTCTCATAGTTTTTCCCTTTTGTTCTGATTCTTCTTTCACAACATGACTAATGTGGAAATATGTTTAATATGATTGCACATGTATAACTTATATCAGATTATTTGCCATCCTGGAGAGAGGGGAGGTGAGGGAGAAGGAAACTTTAGAACTCAGAATCTTATGAAAGTCAATGTTGAAAACTAAAAATAAATAAATAATAATGAAAAAACTAACCTGTTAGTCTGTGCTTCCCTCTGAACTTTTCTGTTCCCTTTTGTGTATTCTGAAAACCAGTTTCCCTTCAACCGTGTAACAAATAAACATAGTTAAACAAAATCAATCCACCCTATATCCGTGTTCCAAAATGTGTCTCTTTTCCCACGCTGAGTGCTTCACCTCTCCATCAGGAGGTAGAGAACATCTCTTGTCCTAGGTCCTCTAGAGACGAGGTTGACCATTGCTTTGGTCAGAGTTCCTTGGTTTTTCTTTACAATGTTATTTGTTGTTTTTCTTTATGTTACTGTCCTCATTTGAGTTCTGTTTTAACTTCTTACCGCACAATAATATTCTATTACATTCTTATGCCACAGTGTGAGCATTCATTCCCCAAATGTCTGAGGCAATCTATGACACCTCCTTTAAATTCTAGGTTTTCCCCTCTCTTTCCTACTTCTCCCTTCACCTTCCTAAAACAAAGGATCTTTGTTGTGCTATTCCCTCCCCAGTGTTATTCTCCCCCTCATCCCCATCCTGCCTACCACCAGCTGGTTTCCTTGTTGAGTTTGAGGCATTTCTACACCAAACCTGTGTGTGTGTGTGTGTGTGTGTGTGTGTGTGTGTGTGTGTATTTAACTCTTCTTTGCCATTTCAGAAAGATGAATTCCCTGATGCCCACTCCACCCGTTTCTTTCTCCATTTTGTATATTCTTCCGATTGCACCTAATAATGAGAAATAGTAAGGTCCGCCCCCTTCTTCCTCCTTTCTACACCCATGTAATCCTTTTACCTTCCTTTCTTTTTAACCCTATTCAGACCATAGGAAAGAAGAACCGATCTGCTCCCCTGAGAACCTCTCTTTTTCTTCCTTTACCACCTCAGCGCCTTTTGAAGAGGTTAAGGTTCTGAAGGGACATTGGTTTCTTTCCCCACTATTAGTGTTAGCATCATATCATCATAAGTCCCTTCCTGTTGTTCAGATAAATTTGCTTTTCTGGGTTCCTCTCGATTATTGTGTTTTCATTTCCAAGTGTCTATTTAGCTCTGGTCTTTTCATCGGAAATAGTTGAAAGCGTTCTGTTCCATTAAAGGTCCATTATTTCCCCGGCTTATACACTCAGCTTTGCAAGGTAAATTATTCGGGGTTGCAAGCCTGTCTCTTTTGGAATATTGTATCTGTACCATCCTCTCTCTCTCTCTCTCTCTCTCTCTCTCTCTCTCTCTCTCTCTCTCTCTCTCTCTCTCTCTCTCTCTCTCTCTCTCTCTCTTTCTCTCTCTCTCTCGTCATCCTAAAAGAGTTGCTCATTACCATTCTCTGGATTATTATTACAATACCTTCCCAATAGGTCTCACTTTTCTCTCCTCCTTCCAACTTGACCTTGTGCATAAGTTTGGACCCAGCACTATTCTGCTCAAAACTCTTTGTACAAATCAATAAACATGTATTAACCACCTATTAGATGCTAAGCACTCTGTTGGAAGCTAGGGATGAAACAGGAATGAAACAGATTCAGCCCTCAAGGTGATTCCTGCATCTCAGACACTTACCTTGGACAGGTCACTTAAATGTCTCTGGGTCTCAGTTTTCTATAAGGCCTATGGTCCATTTTCATTCTAAGTCTATAATCCTATGAGACAACATGGTGGTGGTGGTGGGGGGGTAGAACAGAACTCTGATGCCTCCTGATTATATTTTTAGACTCTTTATTTTGGTATCCTTCTCTAGACAACCTGATACCACTTTATTTTTTCATCTGTGTCTTATTTTTAGCTTCATCTCCAGAACTATAGTCAAGAGAGACCACTTATGGAATTATAGATACAGAGTTGAAAAAATTCCTACGGGCAATGGAGTCCAACCTTCCCATTTTACAGATGAGAGGCTGAGAGAGATCGAAAAAAAATCCTAGTCCTGAAGTCACAAGCAAGGTGGGAACCCAGGTGTTCCTGTCTCTGAGTCTCCAAACCTGGCATTCTTTCCACCGCCTTGCTTAGCTCTTCCCACGTTCCCCACTTTCCATTTTGCCCCCTCCCTACATTTTGTTCATGTACTGGGCGTACTCTCTTCTCTCATTTATAATCTTTTTGTTTTATCAATACCTTTTTTTTCTGTATCACCTGCATTTCCCAATCCATCTCTTCCCCCTCCTCTATACCTGGAGTTATCTCTTGTAAAAAAGATTTAAATAGGAAGAGAAAAAATGTAATTCTGCAGAACTGACCACCGCACGCATCCCATTTGCCTGTCACCATATGTAAAATTCCACACCCACAGCTCCTGGCTTTTTCAAAGAAGAAAAGGAGGTACATTTTCTCCATTTTCCTACGGGGCCAAGCTTGGTCATTATAATTCCACAGCATCCAAGATTTCGGTTTTGCTGTTCTTTTTATTTATGCTTTTGTAGTCATTATTGTAATTAGTTTCTTACTTCTTGCTTCACTTGGCATTGGTTCAGATCTTCCCATTCTGAGTTCTTATTTATCCTTTCTTCCTGCCTTATAAAATTCCATAAGTCTTGCACCATAATTGGTTGGTCTCTTCCCTGTTGGTGAGCATCTACATTTTTCTAGTTAGTCCTTTCTTAGCAAAAAAAAATGCTGCTTTCACTATTTTGGTGGACATTTCTTTCTGTCTTTGACTTCCTTGAGGTAAATGCCTAACAATGAGATCCTTGCTATGGCAGAGAGCATGGTCATTTTAGTTTAAAAAAAAAATCCAAATTACTTTCCTAATGGTTAGACAAATGTACAGCCCTGCCAACACTGTATTAGTATGCTCAAGCTCTTGGCCTTCTCCTCCAATCTTTGCCAATTTTCTGCTTGAGACAAAACCTCAGGGTATTTTGATTTTCATTTGGAGCAATTTAAATCAAGAGTTTGCAATTCTCTCTCTCTGTCTATCTCTGTCTCTCTCCCTTCTTCCTTCCTTCCTTTTTTTTTTTTTTTAGAACTATTAGTTTATATACAGGAAGACTCATCTTCCTGAGTTCAAATTTGGCCTCAGTTATTAGTAACTGTGTGACCCTGGGCAAGTCACTTCAACCCGTTTGCCTCAGTTTCCTCATCTAAAAAATGAGCTGGAGAAGGAAATGGCGAACCACTTCAGTATCTTTGCCAAGAAAACTCCAAATGAGGTCATTAAGAGTTGGACATGACTCAAAAACAAGAGAAAGTTCATATACAGGAAACCAGGGGTGGGAGCCTGTGGCCTTGAGGCCACATGTGATCTTCTAGGTCCTCAAATGCAGCCCTTTGACTGAATCCAAATTTCATAGAACAAATCCCACTTAATCAAAGGGTCACACTCGAGGACTTAGAGGGTCACATGTGGCCTCAAGGCTGAAGGCTCCCCAGGCCTGCACTTAACGCTTACTCTTTGAAGAATAGTATGTGGTCTTATGTATTTGTGCTAATTCTCTACATATGTTAAGTAAGACCATCATCAGATATACTATTTGATGCAAATACACAGACAGACAGATAAATTTAATGTAATGATAGATAATTTAATATAATTTTATGTAATGATAGATAGAAGGGTGGGTGTGAATGAGACAGTGAAAGCATTCTCATAAAATAAAAGAGACGGTCACCAAACATGAGCTAGGTCCTAGATCTCTTTAGGCCTAAGTTTCATGTTCCTGTAAATCACCTGATTTTGGGGAAATCAGATGGGGTGCCCCTACTCCCCCTCCCTTCTTCCTGTCAGGGTCTTTTTGTGACAGCCCCCTTTGCTACATATGGATAACCATAGCTATATGTCTTTGTATTGGGCAAGAGGGGCTGTCCGGGGTCCTGCGTAGACTGTGAGGTCATGCTACCCCACCAATGGGGTAATGATCCAGCATTAGGGGATTTTTGGTGGGAGAGGCTTTTGGGGTTTATCTGGAAATTTGGGGGTTTTCATAGAATTGTTTGTACAAGGGTATAAAACTGCTTGTTTGCCTCTTCTTGGGTGCCGCCCTATACCAGACTGACTGGAGTAGGTGACGCCCAACTCTCGTGAGACTTGTCTTTAGAATAAACAGCTTCTGTCTTTACCTTGAGAAACCTCTGAATTTATTTGGGTAAGGGTCTTTGGGGTCTTTATCCCACTCAGGTGGACAGGCAGACCAACAGATATATGGATAGACAGATAGATAGACAGACAGTTAGATAGATACATAGATAGATGATAGATTCTCCAAATATCAGTTTCTATTCCTATCTAGTTGTCTTGGTTTTGTTAATACAAAAGCTTTCGATTTAATCTTATTAAAATGATTCTATTTTCTCTCTCCTGATTGCCTTTATCTCTCATTTGGTTATATACACCATTACAAATATACAAAACACAGGCGTGTGTACACATACAAATAGAAAAGCATAAAACATATCTATGTGCTTACAAAATATACAAGTGCAACACAAAACACACGTGTGTATACACCTACACAGTACATGCTGAGGGTATATACATTGGTTATGCATACCAATCATACCACAGAAGGTTGGTACCTCATAATTATAGACTGATGGACAGCTGTACACACAAGCGAGTGTATGCACACATATACATATAACATACGAATCAATCAGTGCATGCACAATCAATCAGTCAATAAGAATTTAATTAATACTTGCTATGCCCCAGACAGTACTGATACAAAGACAAAAACAAGTTCCTGCCCTCAAGGAGCTTACACTTTAATGGTTGGGGCAACATGTTAACATAAGAGCATCCAAAGCAGGCACCAAGTAACTGGGGGAGTAGCTGGGCAATGAAAACCCTCCTGCAGAATGTGGCATGGGGCTGAGTGTGTGTATGGCAGGGGGCACAGCCTAGGCAAAGGTATGGAGATGGGAGATGGCATTTTGTATATGAGCAGTTGCGAGGCCAGGCGCATGGCAGGACCTCAGGCTGCTGGGAGGGGAGTAAGAAGACCAGAAAGCTGGGAGGGAGCGAAGTACCAGTGGCCTGGAAAAAGGGTAGAGGGGATTGAGATTGGGACACCAGGAGAGCCCGGGGACTTCACAAGGCGCAGCCCCCTGGGAGGGGCGGAAAAGAGGGCCTAGAGAGAAGCACCGCCCACACGCGTCTGGGCTCTCACGTGCAGCCGCCCAGCCGCACCTCCTGCCCCCAAGGTAAGATACACGTAGTTTCTAAAAATAGGGTCAGGCCGCTTAAAAAGGTCAGCCATTGGCGGACCACGCTGCACGTGTTTCCCATATGGACCAATCAGAGCTCCTGTCTCCGCCCCTCCCTCGCTCCGCTGTGTTTTGGGCCCTTGGGGACTCAAACGCTGCGTCGGAGGCAGAGCCAGGAAGCGGCTCGGCCAATCAGGCTCGAGGCTCCAGACTCTCTCCCCCCCCCCCCCCGCCATCGTGGCGGAAGTCCCGCCCCCTCCCGAGGCACTTCCTGTTTGGTAACCACGGGCGCCGAGCGGTTGCTAGGGCTGCTGGCGGCCTGCTGGAAGCCGGCTCGGACTTCTGGGAGTTGAATCCGCTGCTTATTTCGGAGTCTCGGCGCCGCCGCCGCCGCCGCCGCCGCCAGCATGAGTAACGACTTCCTGGCCGAGCTGCAGTGGGAGGATGGCTTCGCCATCCCCGTGGCCGATGAGCACAACAAGGAGTTGGAGGCTACGGTGAGCGGGCTCTGGGCCGTGGGCTCTCGGCCGAGGGTCGGAGGGCAGACGGAAGCCGGCCCCGGTCCGGATGTCTGGGGTCGAGGGTCTGGAGTCGGAGGATTGAGGCTCTGTGTCGGGGGTCTGGGGACTGTGGCCGGACCGGGGCGGGGGCCGGGGTCCCAGCACCGGCTCAGAGGGCAGAGGCCGGGTTGGGTTAAAGGGCCTGCATCGGAGGTTAGAGGTTCCAGGGCCAGGCTCAGGTTCGGGGCTGAGGCTGGACTTGGGAGTCCTGGGGCCAAGAGTCAGGTGGCAGGGCTCTTGGGTTGGGAGGATGAAGGCGCCAAGATTAGGGTACGGGGTCCAGCCTCTCAGGTCTTGAGTTCTTGGAGTCAGGAGGTCAAGATCAGGGCGTCCTGGGATCAAGACCTGAGATCTGGAACGGGGGTCAGAGGGCCAGGGTCCTGAGCTCAGTGGTATGTATGGAGGTGGGAAAGTCAGGAAACAGGAGGGTAAGAGTGCCAAGGTTGGGGGGCCTGAGGTCAAGGTCTGAGATCTGGAACGGGAGTCAGAGGGCCAGGATTAGGGTCAGGGGGCCCCAGGGGGTGAGGCTGGGGCTTTAGGTTTGGGAGGTTCTGGGACCAGGGTTTTGGGATTGGGGTCAAGACTGGGGATTCTGGGACCCAGGCCCAGGTTCTCAGAGCAGAGGACCAAGGAGTGGGTGAGAGATGGGGGCAGGGGAGGGTTAGGACAACTCTGCCCCATGAGTGAAAGAGCCAGGAGCCAGCATGGTAGATGTGCCCAGAATTCCTGCTCTTCTTTCCTGTGCCTTTTTCTCTAACCCTAAGTCTACCCTCCTCTGCCTGTGGATTATTATGGCCCTTTCAGTATTAAATGAGCTATTTACTAGGAATGGATCAGGTCAGCAAAGCAGAGAGTGGTGATGGACTTAGGTTTAGGAACCTTTTCTGACATTCCTGGTGGAGGGACCCTGGGAAAGTCACTTAACCTCCCTTTGCCTCAGTTTCCTCATCCGTAAAGTGGGGATGATAGTAACGCCAGCGTCATAAAGTTGTGAGGATCAACAAGTCCAGTGAGGTAATCTGCGTTAAGTGCTTTGCAAACCTTCAAGTGTCACATAAATATTAGCACTTTGTACACTGGGGACAGACAACAATGAAACAGTATCCGCTCTGGATGAGTTTCCATTCTCCCTGGTGACAGCAGGTGTGTATTCGTGCATGGGATATGGGCTGGACCTGGGATTTTATTGATAGAGAACACTAGTGAGGAAATTCCCTTTACTAGGACAGGTTGGAACCTTCTCGCCAGGTGGAGGCACTGAGGGGTCAAGGGGCTCCCCCAAGGTCAGAGTCACAGGCTTAGCTTGAAGCCCCCACATCCCGAGCTGTCACTTTGTAGCTCATTGGTGTCTAACTCAGTGATATCTTGGTCCCAAACTAGATTAAAATGTAATTGAGAAATGTTTAACAAAATAAATAAAAATCATTAAATGTTAAAATGATTAAATACCAACAACATTATTTGTGATTTTCTAAGGCAACATACATCCACAAGGATCTCTTTCCATTTCAGTTTAATATCCCTGTGTCTAGTTCTTAAGCAAACATAGACAAAAATAAATGAAAGGTAATTTTATGGGAGAAGGCTGGGAAATCAGAGTGTTAGAACAGTGCCAGCAGAGGGCAGAACAGGAGCTGGGCTACCTTGGATTTGGCGTTAAGACATCAGGAAAGCCTCTTAATGATTTGATCTGTTACCAATCAACAAAATTAACTTAATGTGAAGAACTAGAAAGTTCTGTTTTTGAGCTAAAAAATCAGTGAAGATGAGGGAGCCCCAATGTGGGATCCATTCATGGGAAAAATGGCTGTTTAATGTGAGCAGACCTTGCTGAAGTAGCCAAAGATACTCCCATCCTGGCCGCATGGACGTGAGGATGCTTTCTGGGCTGTGGGTGCGTTCATGGGTTGTCAGGTGTGCAGTGTTCTGGCTCTCCTTCCAAAGACAGCCCGAGGCTGTGGAATGATGTCCCCTGGTCTCTGCTGCTCACACCCCTGTGTGGTCAGTAGAATCCCGGGCCTCCTTTGGTGCTCTGCTCAAGCTCCTACACCTTCCACGTGGGCCTGTCCTGTCCCCTCCCCTCACCCCCAGTCACCCTACATTTAGGGACTTCTTTGGCTCCTGTCTTCTATATACTTATATATTTCTGCCTTTGCATCTCTAGGGTGGACTACATAATAGGGGTACACCCTAAGTGCTTGTTAATTGATGATATGTTCAGTTATGGGTTCCAGATTCTGAGAAGGATGTTAGTATGTCCAGAGACAGTACTGGGGACCAGAATGAAGAAGGAAGAGGAAAGTTGGAAGAACTCCGGGCATGCACAATTTTTAAACTGATATCTTAGGTTTTTATACAATTTTCATTCCCAGATGTATCCCTTTCCCCTGCCTTCCCTATTCAGCCATCCCTTGTAACAGAGATTTTAAAGGCAAAAGAGAGAGAGAGAGATTGAAGGAGGGAGAAAAGAAGTGAGTGGGAAGGGAGAAGGGGGAGGCAGGGAGGGGAAAAGGAGAACTCAGCAACACAGCGGTCGAGTTTCATAGTTTGCTCCAGATCCACATCTGGCCATCTCAGTAAGAAATTGAGGCAGGTGCCTTTTCTCATCTGCCAGGGCCAGGATTGGTCATTTTAGTCACATGGGGAAGAATAGAATTTTTTTGTACCCTCAATTGAATGGCCACTTAGAGAAGTGTCAAACCGTCTTCTGAGAACTTTTTTTTTTAAGTCAAATGACAAAAACTTCTTCACTTCTCAAATACTTTCCTGTGCACTTGTTTCCGGTGACTTATAAAAATACACAGAACAGTTTCAGCAGCAGGTTGTCAGCAGGCCGTGGATGCCTGGTTGTCCTCTCCTGCTGTCATGATGACAGTCCAGGTATAACCTTTGCTTTGAGCTGGGGGGGGGAGGGGGACAGGAAACTCCGATGAATGCCCCATTGTTATGGGAATTTGGGGGTTTGCTCTGTGGTTGCAGGTGACCTTAGACTTAGCCTACTTAGTGAAAGTCCTCATGGGGTTTCATTTGGCAATAACTTTGCTTTTCAGTTCTTGAGAGTGCACTTTTTCAATGAGAAAAATACATTTTAGCAAAGGCCTCTCTTACTCCTGTGTGTATGTCTGATTTACAGCCTATGTTCTGCTCTGTTTATTCCCCTTAGGTGTCATAAAAATCACATAATTCTGCTTCATAATTAAAAAAAAAGAGTGGGTTTCAGATGTCCAGATGTAGACAAGAACTTTTGGGGTCTCTTGGGTTTTAGTCCATATGGTGCTAAAGTGGGTAGGATTCCTGCTAATCGTGGCCTTTGCTTACAGCTGCTGAAGATGCAGGATGAGAGGGCGACCCTGCAGGAGCAGCTTTCTGACTATGAGGAGAGGATCAGTGCCATGAAATGTCATTTAAAAAATGTCAATCAGGAGTTTATATTCACCCAGGTAAGAAGGGGGGGCTGTTGGAGCAGCAAGCTGAACCCTGCCTGCCATCCTGTGGCCATCCACCCACAGGCAGGGTGCAGGGCACAGGATGCTCTCCAAGCCTTGATGGCCCAAGGGGGTTTGTGAGCTTCAGTCTGACCCTTGCACTTCATTTTTCACAAGATCTTGCTGGGTTACTCCCATGATCCTTTTCTTCTCTGGTAGACCAGCTGCCTGCACTGCTAGGCCCTCGGGTCACTGGCGTGGAGCGGGAAGGTACCTTCAGAGTTGTCTGATCCAAATTTCTCATCTCCCAGATGAAGGATTGAAGTCCAGATTGGGTCAGTGATTTGCCCAAGCTTCTGCAGGTAGTAAGTAGCACAGGGGAGATTTGAACCCAGGCCCTCGGGCTCCAAGTCCAGGGTGCTTTCCACTGTTTTGTGCTACCACAGGAGAGGCAACACAGTCTAGGCCTCCAGTTCCTCCCCCCTCCCAAGTCTTCTCTTTTTCCCTGTGGTTGTTATTACAATATTCTCAATATGAGATGAACCAACCAGGAGGGAAGGAGGCAATATGACAGCAAATAGCAGTGATAGTTTGGGTTTAAAAAGTCCTGGGTTCAGATCTTGCCAAAGACACTTCCTGGCTCTGGTGTCCCTGGGCAAGTCACTTAACCTCTTTATCATTTGTTTTTGACATGACCTTCATTTCCAAGTATAGGATGTCACCTCTCCATCTGGTAAAAACAGAACCCAGGTCTCCTGAAGTAGTCCAGGGTTTGTGGGTTAAGTGTGGTGGTGGGAAATGTCTCTAGGAAAGAGTGTTCCTTAGCCTAGTCCCCAGCTACACCAGGGTAATGACACAAGGTAAGAAAACAGGGTTTAGGCGAGAATCATCGAGAAGCTCGAGAGCCTTTACCAAAGCAATGTCATAAAAACTGGGTTTGGTGTCAGGGCCCTTGGGGACAGTTCTGAGAGCCCAGAGAGGTCTGAGCTGTTGCTACAGACTGACTGACATTTAAAGGGTAGGCTTGGAGAGAGGGTAACAGACCTAGAATTCGGGAAGGTGCCATCTACAGCCTTGTCTTCTTTCTCTAGGCGATTGTATCTGGTCAGAACCCTTTTAAACTTGGTTTTGTGGAACAGTCTTCCAAAATTGGATTAGAGGAAATACTCAGCGGGGAAATTTTATTTTAACTCAGACAGATATGACTTGTGAATTTCAAAGTCTGGTTTTTAAAGTTAAATTTTTGGCCTTGCTCTTGACATGTTTTTGTCTGGACCTGTGATTTCCTTAATATGAGAAACGTGTTGAGGCATTTCCTTAGTCCAGTGCCAGTTGTCACCTGGGCTGTGGCTTAGAGGCTTTGGGAATTTCATGGGATACTGACAAAGTGAGTGACTTTTGAACCCAACTCTTCTTGACCGTGAGGCTGCCCCTGTCTGTACCAGGACATGCTGCTTCTTGACCAACGTTAACAACTGGGAACTCTTGCCATTAATATTTTCTCTTGGTTTTGCTTCAAAGGTAAAACATTCCAAGACCACAGGACTGGGTAGTGCTCAGATAATCCCATAATGATGAGGTCTGACTGGGCACAGATTTGAGAGGGGTGATAAATTGGTTAGCAGAACTTAGGCATTTTTTTGAGGTCTATCAGTTATTGTTGTGGGAGAGTTTATTACAGATAATTTTATTTAGTATTAAAATTGAATGTTTTCTTTCTCTTGTAAATATTATTCTACAGTCCCTTCACAGAGCCAGAAAAAATGAAATTAACACAGAAAAACACTTAAAGGCTATTGCTTTGAGAGAAATGGGACGAGTGGGTAATGAGATTTGTCGAATGGAAAGAGAAATGGCTATCATCAGAGAAAGGAAAGCTGAAAAAGAAGTATGTGCTCTTATCTTACTTTACATTTTACGCTATTGATAATTTTCTGTTAAGATCTTCTCTCCAATCTTTGCAAACAAAACGCACCATACTCATTTTCCCAGTGGAAGGAGAAGGGGTGTTAGTTTTTTTGTGTGTGTTTGTAGTGTTTTTTTTGTGGGCAGCAAAGATATGACACAACTGTTCCCCAAAACTTACATAAATACATATAGAAGATTATAGACTTGATGGAAGCAGGAACCTTTTTCTCATTCTTGCTATCTCTGTCTCTCCCTTTCCTTCCTCTTCTCCCTTCCCACTTCTCTTTCTCCCTACCTCCTTCTACCTCCTCTCCTTCCTATTGAACTTCTAAAAATAAGTTTTTATTTATTTTTTCTGTTTCTTCCTCTCCCTCTCAGAAAGCCATGCCCTATAACAAACAGTATTTTTAGAGAGGAAAAAAATTAGCACATCTGATTAGTCCATTGCAAAAATCCTAAAATGTGTGCAGTGTTGTAATACGTAGGAACCCCTCACCTTTACAAGAGGGTGGGTTGGGGGTGTCTTCTCATAGCTCTTCCTTTCAGTCCCACTTGATCTTTATAATTTTGTTACATTTACTTTTGATTTGTTGGTGTGTGGTTCTGTATCAGCAAGCACCCTAGCATGCCCAGGGCAGCTGCTGGCACAGGTTCTTAGATCTGCATTACTAAAGGAAAGCAACTCAAAATGGGTTAACAATCTTACTTTAATCAAACAAACATATCATTTACCTAGTTCAGAGGAAAAAGTCAGCACCTTGAACTCCAGAGAATACAAACCCAAGTTACAAGCACAAGTTATAAGCACAAATTACAAACAGAAGTTACAAAAAGAGCAAGAAACAGATCAGCAGATGGGCTTCCAACCATTTGACCAACACATCTATTACCCATTCAAGTTACCAGAGAGGGAAGCATCAACATCTGGGTTTTTCAAAAGGGGGGGGGGGTGCTCAATGGCTTCC
>CM053600.1:176312943-176374848 GCA_028646575.1 Pseudocheirus occidentalis
ATTTTTCCTAGTAAAACAGGTCTAAGAACCTGTGCTAACAGCATCCTGGGTATGCCAGTGTGGTTGCCACTACATAGCCTCAAGTAACAAGCACTGTATTCATTGCTGAAGATACAGGTAGAAAAATCAAGATGGTTCCTGTGTTCAAGTGTATATTCTAATTGGGGGTGCAATACATTTCAGAGAGCTGAGCTTCAGGGCCAATAGAAAGGCCTAGAAATCTGAAGGTCTTAATGGTAGAGGAGGATGTTAAGGCCCAGGGGTCTTTAGAGTGCCTTGGCAGGTCATAGGGCAGTGTTAGGCATCTGGAAAGTATAGGACAGGGCACCTGGTAAGGCTTACTGCTCCTCCATCATCCTGGAGGGGTGAGAGTGGGTGACTCCCCAGCTCATCAAACCAGTATCTGTAGTCATGTTGTTCTTCCCATGTGGCAGCCCCCAAATGGTTGCCCAGAGAGCAGGCTGAGGGAAAGGAAAAGGGGGAAGGTGCCCTTGCTAATGGCTAATGTGAGAAGACAAGTACTTTGGGCATTATACTTCATGCTGGGGCTACAAAGAAAAAAAAAATGAAACCTTGCCTGTCTCCTAGGAACCGACTTTGTAACAGGAGACAGTATGTACGTAGATAAGTATACAAAATAAATGCAATGTAGGAGGGAGGGCACCTGCAGCTGAGGAGTGGGGAGGAGGCAGATCAGGACAGGCTTCATGGATGGTGTGGCAGCTGAGCCAAGTTTGAAGGAAGCTGTGGATTCCAAAAGGTACCAAGAAGTAAAGAGGGGAACCAGTGCAAAGGCGTGGAGGTGAGAGAGAAAGCATTAGTGTTGAGGACTAGTGAGTAGACTGGGATGACTGGATAGTAGAATCCATGGATGGATTAATGTGTAAGAGGTCTAGAAAAAGAGGAAAGAACCAGATGGTGAAAAGCCTTAAACGGCTGACAGAGTGGTGTATATTTGATCCCAGAGGCAAGAGGGAGCTCCTGACATGTATTGACTGTGGCAGTAACGTGGCCAAACCTGCTTTTCAGGAAAATTGCTTTGTTGGTTGGATAGAGAAGGGAAGACTTAAGGAAGGGTGACCAAAGAGAAGACTGCTGCCGTAGTCTAGGTGAGAGGTGAGGAGAATCCAAACTGGGGAGGTGACTGTACCAGTGGAGAAAAGGGGGTCTGTGTGAGAGGAGTTGATTGGGCACACTGGGTGATTGAGAATGAAGAAGAGCACGACGTTGAGATTTCAACTCTGGGTCAAGGGAGGCCCCCTCTGTAGTAACAAGGAATTTCAGAAGAGGGGTGAGTTTTTGGGAAAAGATAACCAGTTTTGTTGGGCCTGTAGACGACACATCCAGTTAGAAATTTTTTTGGAAAGTTGATGAAGTGAGACTTGTGCCTGGAATATGAATGTAAAGGGATCAGAAAGGAGTAGTATACAGAAAAGGGACAAGAGAATTTTGTATATTAAGAAACTAGAGTGGTGTGAAGAAATCCAGGAGCCAAGAAGGTGGCTGGGAGCACCTGGTGGTGAGTGCTGCTGGGGTGAAGATCCAAGGAGACACGAACAGAAGTGATGCTGTTGCTGGGAGTATCCAGCAGACCTCCCAGAAAGAAGAAGTAGGTGGCTTTGGGAAAAAGACCACTAGCCCAGCGCCAGAGACAAAGTGCAGCCCTGCTCATTACCCAGATATCTGCTGTTGCTTTCTCAGCCCAAAGCAGAAAAGCTGATTGTTGGTTAATGGTTGGAGACGGAGTGATGAGAGCCTAGAGGCAAAGGAATCACTTCAGTTTAGAATTTGTGACGAAGTAGGGAAAAGCCAAGACTGATCCAACACGTACCTTAGATTTTAGGAAGTGATGAATTGAAACAGTTATTACTGAGCAATTTCCCTTTGTTGTTCAGTCATTCCAGTCGTGTCTGACTCTCTGTGACTCCATTGGCGGGTTTCTTGACAGAGATACTGGAGGGGGTTGTCATTTCTATCTCCAGCTCATTTTACAGATGAGGAAACTGAGGCAGACAGGGCGAAGTGACTTGCCCAGAGTCACACAGCTAGGAAGTGTCTGAGGCCAGATTTGATCTCAGAAAGATGAGTCTTCCTAACTCCAGTCCCGGTGCTCCATCCATTGTACCCCTTTGTCTCCCGAAAGAGTAGTAATGTACTCCGCATAGTTGTTCAGTCACGTCCAAGGACCATTGCACCTCAGTGCTGTCCCTGGGGCTTTCTTGGCAAAGACACTGGAGTAATTTGCAGTTTCTTTCTCAGGTGGATTAAGGCAAACAAAGGCTGAGTGACTTGCCCAGGGACACACAACTAGGAAATGTCTGAGGGCAGATTTGATCTCAGAAAGATGAGTCTTCCTGACTCCAGACCCGGTGCTCTATCCACTGAGCCACACAGCTACCTCAAGCACTTGCTATATGAAGTACTTTCTATATGCCAACCGCAGCGAGGGATGGGAATATAATGCTCTTTTGGATTTTAAGAGTTCTAGAAAAAGCACTTAAGTCCTAAGGACTAAAATTCCAGAAAGGCAGTTTCCCTGGAGGGCTTTGAAGCTTGTAAGGATGCAATTCTGAAGGCATGAAGACCAATAATTCCCATAAAGAGAAACCGATCAGTAAGAAGAAGGTGGCTAAGTGCCTGTTGGAGAAGCACTGGTTCAAATCCTGCCTCAGACACTTCCCAGCTGTGTGAGCCTGGGCAAGCCTCTTAACCTCTGCCTGCCTCAGTTTCCTCATCTGTAAAATGGGAATAATAACAGCACTTACTTGGAGGGCTCTTGTAAGGATCAGATGAGATATAACATGTGTAAGGTGATCAGCTCAGTGCCTGGCGCTTATTAATGAGTGCGGTGCAGAGGCTTGTTCCCCCTTCCCTTCTCCAGGGCCAGCCGGTGGATTGGGAGCCAGGAGTACAAAGACAAAAGTCTCCCACCTCTAAAGGCTCACACACGATGGGGGTGGAGACAAGAGACACATAGAAGGACTTGTAGGTGAAATAAAAACAAGATCCGGCGGCAGATGTGGGGTGGGGAGTGGGTGAGGGAGGAAGTGGGGCTTGAATTGGACTTGTGGCTGCAGGTGAGAAGGAAGCAGATCCCAGTCATGGAGGGGGCCCTGCTTATGCAAAAGCACAGAGGAGGGAGATGGAAAAGGGAATGGTGTGGATGCATAGGGAGCTCATTAACCAGCTTAGATTTAAAAAATGCCTTTTTGAAGATAAATGCAAAAACATAGGGTGACCCTGAAAGTAGAGTGTCAGGAGGGCTAAAGCTCAGAATGGCCGGAGCTAGGCGGGGACGCCAGGGACAATAGAATGGTTTTAACCTCTGAGTCGGGATAGCTTCCCTGAAGCTTCCCTCTATCAATCTGTTCTTCCATTGCGGAGGTCTGCTGGCCACCTGGGGATGATTCTTTGGCTGTGGCAGTGCAGGAAATGGAGAACAACCTTTGGTGGCCCTCAGACGACCATGGCCTCTTCCAAGTCTGCAGAGATGGTAGAACAGAGGAAGAACAGGGGAAGACCGAGTGAGAGGGCAGAGGGGCTCAGCCCTGCAGGTGATTGCGTTTTCTCTGCCAGCCAGTATGATCTTTGGACTGGAAAGGGCAAAATCAAAATGGTTCAAGATGAGTAAGGGGCATCAGCTGCCAATGTTGAGTGCTGTCTGTAAATTGAAGTGAACTCCATCCCTGGTACCCTAAAAGGACTGGCAGATGTTATCGCCGAGCCCCTCTCTGTGATCTTTGAACCATTATGGGTGACAGGATATGGGGTACAGGACTGGAAAATGCCACATGGTGTCCAGTTTTCAAAAAAAGTAAAGAGGGTGAACTTTGTGAACTATAGCCCAGTAAAGTTTAGTATGACTTTCTGGCAAAAGTCTAGAATGCATCATGAAAGGGGTGGGTTGTAAACCTTTTTTCCATTTGTTTGTTTTGCAGGGGGGAAGGTAGGGCAATTGGGGTTTAGTAAGACTTGCCCAAAGTTGCATGGCCAGTAAGTGTTAAGTGTCTGAGACCAGATTTGAACTCAGGTCCTCCTGACTCCAAGGCCAGTGCTCTATTCACTGTGCCACCTAGCCACCCAGTTGAAAAGGATGCAGTGGCCTCCCAGAGGCAGCTTGTCTGCTATACCAAATTCTGCCAGACTCAGTTTCAATTGTGCTATTATTAGATTGATTGGGAAGGAAGGCTATGGTTTACCTAGATTTTAACAAAACATTTATTTTAAAAATATCATGGTATTATCACGGAAAAGATAGAGACGTAAAATAAATAGTTGGATTTTTTTGGTTGGCTCAGGACTTTTTCCCTGGTCAAACTCAAAGTCATTACTTGTTTGGTGGAGGGCCCCAGCAGGCACGTACTTGACTCTGTTCTGGTTAACATTTTTACCAGTAGTTTGGAGAAAGGCATGGTTGAAATCTTCCTCAAACTTCATCAAACAATGGTGGTTAGAGTAATAGGGTGAATCTAATGAAATGAAATTTAATACAAATAGAGGTAAAGTCTTATACTTGGAATTTTAAAAAAAAGCAACTTTAAATGTGTAAGATGAAGCAGATACATAGTAAGAGAGCTTTTTTTGTCTGAAGATTTGAATATTTTAATGGACCTTGAGTTCAGTTTTAATCTAGCTTGCAATCTGGCATTAAGCCTTGCCATTATGAGAGACATTATATTCCAGAGCAGGGAGGTGAGGGTTCTGCAAGATTCCTTCCTGACTGCCGAGACCTTGTCTTTGAGGAGAGCCGTTGGAATGCTGCCCAGTGATCAGAGGAGGGCTGCTGGAATGGCAAGTGACCTGCAGACCAAGCCATGTGAGCACTGGATGGAGAAACTGGGCATGTTTGCCCCAGAGGACAGAAGACTTAGGGACTGGATGAGAGACAGGGACACAATCGAATGTTTGAAGGGGCGTTGTGTGGAGGAGGGTTGAGATCTGCTTCCCTTGACCCTGGGGGTGCAGAACTAGGAGCAGGGAGAAGTATAGATGCATATTTAACTTCTATGTGAGGACAGCCTGAGCATGAAGCCTGGCACATGGTAGATACTTAATAAGTTTATTGACTGACTATTGTCCAACCCTGAAATCCTGTGATTCTCTGGTTAATAAAAATGTAAAACAAGACAGGGTAAGAAACTGATGCCTGGAACCCTGCCAGGGATATGCTCCTCCCAGACTGACCTGGAGACATCAAGGGTTCTACTTTCTGTTCAGCCAGCTTCAAACCCATTACTGTTGGATCAGGTGTGGTTTGGACAAGAGAGGCTCTAGATAGTCTGTGGTTCTCTAAAGCAAGGTAGGAAAGAAAGGGTGCAAAGGAGAGATCATTACTAGGGATAGTAAAAGGGAAAGAACACTCATAGGTTGGAAATCAGGGGAGGCCTCATGGAGGAGCACGTAGGTGAGCTCAGGTTTGAAGGTACAGAAAGAGTCTGAGAGGCAGAGTGGGGGAGGAGGTGGATTCTGGGTTTGGGAGCATGGTTTGGGCAAAGGCAAGAAAACAAATGAAAATGTGATTGCTTTTTTCAGTGTTAATTTTTGTACTCTTTACTAAAAATTATGCATTTCTATTATGCCAGTTATTAGCAAGGGCAAAACAGGACTTAAGAGCTAAAGAAAACATGATTAAGGAAAAGATCAAGTTCTTGGACAATGAGGTGGAAAACAATACAGAGTATGAGAAGAAAATCACGAATGCTGATCGCAAAGCTTTGAAACTTCGACTGGACTATCAAAATTGCGAAACAAACCGACTGCAGCTCCAGGATGAGGTACTGGGAGATGGAGACGGTGTGTGGGAGCTGGGGGATGAGGTCTGGCCCGAGGGAGTGAGCCAGCTCCTGCTTAAAGGAGCATGTCCTAGCTAGCCATTCCTTCTTTCTTACTGAAATCAGCTTCTCAATGTGTTTGACTTTCTGGTGCAAAGCTAGCAAATACACCAGCCAAAGTGGCTTGGGCCTCAGGATACCAAACTGGACTTCACAGTTTGGGAGTTTCATGGGAGTTTCCCTACCTATTCACAAGTAATTTTTACATGGTGTTTCCAGAGGCCATCCAAAAACTCTACATAGCTTCTAATTTTGGATAAATCTTCCATATTTCTAGTTAGGGTTTAAAAAAGTACAAAAGACAGTAGAAAAAGCTAGAATCAGGGATAAGAACATTTTATAATCTGCTGACCTTTTCCAAAATATAATTTTGGATTTGCCTTGTATTTCATGACATATTCTAAATACTGACTTTACTTTTTATATATATGCACATACGTATGTATACGTACACCTAGTATGAGATAAAAACCTTTTGAAAAATATAATCATAACTATTTAGAATAAATATGGTATGTACATTGTATGAGTGGTCACAGTGATAATGGACCAAATTTTTAGATTTTTCTTCTATATAGTTACATGCATATGAACTTTCTATTGACAAAACAGCAAACACTACTTTATGCCAACCACGCCAGTGATAAAGACCAAATGTTCCATATCTGTCAGTTATAGTAGAAAATATATTGTACTTCTGGGAGACCTGAGGATAAACCTTAATGATGGTAGGCAATGGAACCTCTCAGAAATGGTAGGAAACATTTCCACGTCAACTCTCAAGTTAAAACATCTCTTTCCTTTGCTACCTAACGTTTAGCTGAACACTCTCAAAGCCACAGTGACCAGAACATCAAGTGACCTGGAAGCCATTCGGAGAGAGGTGGTAAGCCTGAAGAAGAGAATTCAGGAAGAAACAGACAAGTAAGAAAAACCTGTTTGCAAATATAGAACTTTGTGATGATTTCTAGAAAATGGCATGGGTTTTTTTTTTTGATAACTTCTAAATGACAGATGGCAAATCATTTTAAGACTTCATAAATGTTTTTCCTCCGGCTTGTTACTAGCCAACAAAAGGCTGACTACTATTAGAATCTGTCTTAGAGAGCAGGAGTTCTCTCATTGGAGGCTGTGCCCTTGGGCTCCCCCACACTGGGCTCTTCTTAACAATCTCCTTCTCAGTTTTCTGATCAGACGTTTCTGGATGATGTGTTTAGGTTAAATGAAACTCAGGAACAGAATAAGGGGCTCGACAAAAAGCTGAAAGAGGTCACAGAGAAGACTATGAGTGTGGAAGAGAAAGCTGCCAGAATGGAAGAGATGCTGAAAGAGGAGGAGAAGATCGTCAGGGTAAAGTTCACTAAAGGGTTTTCCTCTTTATTTGTGGGGACATGGGGACTAAACCAGAGCATCAGAATCACAGGGCTAGTGGGGACTTTTGGGGGGCTGTGTACCCGAATGTTTTCTTGTTGAGGGGGGTACTGCCCAGGACCCAGGGCCCAGCCTGGCCCTGTCTTCAGTCATATGTGCATCCTGTGGGGGCCGAGTGTGTTAGCACATGCTTTGTGCTGGTCAGATAATCCGTGGTGTGCATTGACCCGTCTCTTCCCTGGAGCTGGAACAAGGCATTTTTGAGCCTTCAGCAAGGTCACAGAATGGCACGCCCCTGGATTTGAAAATGGTAGAAGTACCAGAGACTGAGTCTTGACCCACAGAAGGGTGCATGAGCCGGCTCCAGGCAGCTGAGGAGAGCTGAGGGTGAGCTCACGCCTCAGAAAGCAGGGTGCCATTCGTCGTTCAGACTTAGGCAGTGACGGAGGACACGCCGACGCTGCTGATGACGCGCATTTTTTCTGTACGCTCATTTATCTTTGTGTAGAGTCAGTCGTCAAGTATTCACCAGTGCGCTCCTGACAGTGACCCGTGTGGCTCGGCTTGTCGCGGCCTCTCTGCCTACACGCTGTGGGGAGCAGACTCCTACAGCAATACGTAAAAAAAAGAATGTGTCTTTGTTTTAAGAGTCTTTGGACAAAGAGCCCTTCCCTGATCCTCCCAGGCTTGGTGATGTGTCCTAGCCATTTGTCCACTCCCACTGTCCCTGGGCCTTTCTCTGTCCTACATTATTCTCCCAAAGAAAGGCCTGCACTTCCTACTCAGGCCGACCTGGACCAGATTCTGATGGCCTAGACTCCCTCCCTTCCTGATTCCTAAGAAATTCTGTTGTAGTTTTCCTGTCTAGCATCCTTTTTAAAAGAATTTTTATTGATTTTTAAATTACCTTAGTTTCTTCCAGTACGCCCTTCCCTCCCCTTCCCACAGAGCCATCATGTAGAGTAAATACTATTTTTAAAGACAAAGAAAAGAAAAAATGAGAATAAAAAAATCAGCATAAAGAGATCTTCTTGATTCATGTATCATGTTTGTGATTCCTCTTCAGCTTGCTGAGCACTAAAACCACCAGATATTTTTCATACAAACTGCTTTCTAGTCATACTTCTTCCTCTTTATTCCTGAGATTCTTTTTTAAGTCAAGCCTAAGACTTTTACGGTTTGTTCTCTTGAATTTCATCATATCAGATAAAGCCCCATGCTCCAATCTGTCACGATCGTTTGGGCTCCTAACTCAGTCGCCCAGTGTTACCTGTCCTTCCCAGCTTTGTGACAACTGGAAATTGGATAAACATGCCCCACTTTTAAAAAATTATAAAATGAGGGAATTGGACTATAAATCCCATGACCCTTTCTATTCAAAATGGAGAATTTGTCCCAAGGATAATATTTGAAACAGTCATCCTCTCTGGGATTGACAAGGAACTACAGACTTTCCCATGATCACCTTGCCAGCTTGCACGTCTGAGTCACAATGAGTCAGTCAAAGGGGTTCCTGAAGAGTTGCCCACTTTTGGAGACTGAATTTCAATAAATAAAGAATTCTAGGATGTATTTATTTAGTAAATTTATTGTTTATCCCCAGAATGTGGAATTTCATTTGAGTAGAATAAAAGAAGTGCTTTTCAAGAATGTTGAAAAATTGAAAATTGCGATGCATGAGGAAAAGTCTGTTTTATCTGAAACTGAGGCAACCCGCTCCTCCATAAAAAGCCTCAACTGCCGCTTATACAAACTTGATTTGGAAACCTTGAAGCAACAGGAGATCATGTATAATCAGGTATGTGCGTGACTGTACGTATAAGATATCAGCTGACTTATTTTTTATAAGGGCAGTGACGGTCCAAATGTTCTTTACCTCAAGAATGCAGCACTGTTAGGGTTAGGGCCCAGAAGGTCATCACTGCATTAGTGGAGCAGATGCTGGAGCCAGGAGTTCAGCTTAGGACAGAAATCTGAAAAGCCTGGTTCCCCTTTAGTTGAATTATTCCCATAAGATGAAATAGGCATTTCATCTTTGTCTAGTAAGAGAGCACAAGCCATATTTCAGAGGCTACAAGGGCAGAACTTGGACCTAGTTCTTTTGCCCTGTAAGGCTGTTTCTCTCTCCATTATGCCACGATGCCTCCTTTGTAGTAACAGGAGCTAGCAGTCTCTTTCCTGCTTACATTTATTCACAGTGGGCCCCATTTCCCTTTTGTCTACCTTAGGAGGCTCTTGAGAGCAACAGGAAGCACAAGTAGCTTGTCTGCTTCGCCTGTCTACCGTTGAACCCAAAGCTCTAAGTTAGCTAAAAACTAAGCCTGGGACTGGAGACTGGCAGTATACAATTTTAGAACAGTTTTAGAATTTAGGCATTTTAGAACAATTCACATCTCCCTTGGGAAGTCCTTACTTTCCTGAGACCAAAGTTTCCCAGATTAATTCATATATAGATAATATACATTAATTCGTATATATATATAGAGAGAGAGAGATAGAGCGAGAGAGTAATTCACATATATGTATACATACACACATATGTATATATGTTGATGTGTGTGTTCAGAAACGAGACTTGCCAGATGCACATGTGCACACCACGTGCGCACACACATACACACACACACACGATAGCACCTGCATCAGCTATAGGTTGTATATATCCAGTATAGTTGTGTGTGTCGGGCAGGGGGTGCTTAAAATTGTATGTCAGACCCAATCAGTTGTCATTGTTTGCTTATTTATTTCCTCCTGTATTTTTACTATTTGAAACAGGATTTTTACATTCAGCGAATAGAGAGGCGGATGTCACGGCTCCAGGGAGAACTTAATGTGGAGGAAAAGATGGCCCTTGAAACAAAACTTATTGATCTTAGGAACACTTTTGAAGAGAAAAAAAATACATCGGAACTGTTAGAAAACCAGATCAAGAAGCTTGATGTAATTTGTTCCAAACTGATTTTATGTTATGAAAAGTTTGTGATGAATAGTAGTAAATGACTAGTTTATTTTCATCAGCAGATTTCTAAACTGGCTGACTCATGATATGTAGGGCTGGCAGCGATGACTACCCAGCTCGGTTACTACTGAAATGGTCAGTCGTTAGCCCTGCTGCTGTTCTCTTCCTTTGCTGCTGAACATGAGTTTCTGATGCACACATACATATGTATTAGAGATTCTATGTGTGTGTGTGTGTGTATGCATCCATATGAATGGATGTGTGTATTTATATCTGTGTGTATTATAGTTAATATGGTTAATGGTTATATATTAGTTAATAGTTTATTAATAGCTTAATAGTTATTAGAATGAAAAAGGTGCATTCATTCTCAACTAAGACTTTTGGTTTCCCTTCTCCTGCTTATATATACAAAACATTTTGTGTTGAGAAACAGTTTGTGCTGCGTCACTGTGCTGTCATGCTGTTTTGTGCAGGTGTAAAGTCCCTGCTTTCTGGACTCAGGGATGGTTGGGGTTGGGTACAATTCAAGGAGAAGGACGACGTGTGGACAGAGGTTGTATGTGTGTGCACTAGCGCGTGCATGTGTGTGTGTATGTGTGTGTGTGTGTGTTTGTGTGTGTATGTGTGTGAGAGACCTTTGGTGGTGCAGGTTTATCTGGATGGCCTATGCTTGCTGCAGGCTGGTGTTTGGCAAACCCTAGTGTATTGAGAGAGTGCTAGGTTGAGTCCAGGGACGGGGCTTTAAGACCCCATCTCTACTATTCCTTAGGACCTGTGGGTCCTTTCAGCAAGTCCACTCGACTTCTTGGAGACTCAGTTTTACAATACCTACCTCAGGCTGGTTTATGAGGATGAAATGTGACAGTTTATTGCCTTGGGCCAAATATAAACCACACCCTGAAATGAGATCTCTTTAAAATGAAAAAACAAGGTTGTATACCGTGAAAAAAATTACACAATATTTTTACATAAAAATGTAAGAAAGAAGCACTTTGACACCTTACATAAAGGTAAGGTATTAATATTTGTCTTAAATGATTATATCTTTAAATAAAATTAGATGGTATTATTAAAAAATGTATTGAATTCCCCAAAACTTAAAATTTAAACAGTGTTTAGTGCCTTTTTCCCCCATTTTTTTTCTTTTTTGTAGGGCAGTTGCGATTAAGCAACTTGCCCAAAGTCACATGGCTAGTAAGCGTTAAGTGTCTGAAGCCACATTTGAACTCAGGTCCTCCTGACTCCAACGCAGGTGCTTTATTCACTGCACCACCTAGCCGCCCCTCCCTCAGCCTTTAAAGAAAGGTCTTGAGTTAACCTAAAATTAAGTTATTTATTTACTAGTAAATGTCTTTTCCTTAAGGAGCATACTGCTAATAATTCGTCAGAAATATTCGGTGACATGCTTACATTTGCTAGAAGACGTTTCATGCCGATCATCTTGTCTTAGAAAAAAGCCATCCCTGCTTCTGAACTGAGGGGGAAAAAAATGAGTAGAGGGAGGGATTCTTAGCCTGAAATCTGTAAATGTGTGTTTTTTTTAAATTAATGTTTTTCAGTATAATTGAGTTTTTGGTAACCCTATATATTTTATTCTATACATTTAAAACCATTATTCCGAGAGTGGGCCAGTAGGTTTCACTAGGCTGCCAAGGGAGTTCATGACCCAGAGAAGGCCAAGAGCTCTACTTAGTAGAGATGCATCTTAGAATCAGATCCTTGTGGAGGGAAGTCAGGGTCCCCTCCATGTCATACTGTAGCCGTTGGTCCTGCTAGAAAAAGGAAATGAATGAAGAGAAAGAAGACGGACAACTTGAGCTGACATATATTTGCACCCCAGGCCGAATTCCCTGTGTGTCCTTGGCAGCTAAGGCAGGTGCCAGACAGTCTGCACTAGGCTTGTGCAGAGGGCACCCGTATAGATAAGCAAACCCTCCTATCTTCAGAGTCAGGAGGTTCCCAAGGGAAGGGAATGCGGCTTTTCCCATCATCTTGCTCTTTCCCTTCAGGAGGGGTCTTGTCCTTTTCCCACCTTTACTGAACATTTTCCCCTCCCATACCATGCCCCTTTCTGATATTTTCTCTTTCCCTTATCCTGCTGTCATAAAAATGCAAAATTCTCTATGGATTGTGGGCTCCACACACATGTTCATTCCTTTTGTAATAAACCTAGTTTTCACTCAAGTTTTGGGATGTTATGATTGCCTCTTGACAGCTCAAAGACTTCTAATGTTCTAAGGGATTGATCTCAGCCATTAGTTAGTCCAGCTCAGTTTACTGCTGAGGAAATCAAGTTTGAGATAAGTTAAATAAATGACTTCATATCTTCATTGAGCTAGGGAGGGGTAAACGCTTGTTCACCTAGAGGAGAGGGAGGGGTACTGTCATTTTTCTCTTCAGAAAATTAAGGGGAAGACATGTTTTCAATAAAGACAGCCAACTGATAGACTTGAGAAAATCATATTAGAAATATGTAGCATGTATGAGATCAGTTTTTTTTTTAACATGACATGGAAGTCATTGGAATCTTTTTCTTTCCTTTTCCTTATTTAGAATGACCTCTATTTTCTCAAGAAGTCAATATATAAAACTGGTGAAGAAAAAAGTGGTCTTTTGAACAAAACGAGCGAGCTCACTCTTTTCATTGACCGATCAGAAAAAGAATTGCAGAAAGCCAAAAACATGAAGCAGGTAACGATACAAGGGCTACAGTAAAACACATTAACAGATTTTTAGCTGTTTAACACGTAGCTTTCAAAGCTGCCTTGCTCGTCTGTGTTTCTTCCTGAACTTCTGTTCTTTTCTCTGCATTTTTTTTTTCATTTTTAGTCATCATTCTTGTAAGTAGAAGTTCCTATGGACAGTTTGTTAGATTAGTAAAATGGTACTCAGTACAGTACTTTCTACAGTAGGCTTTAGGAATACTGTTTTTCTACTGTTGTGTTTTAGGGAAGCCTAAAATTTATATTCATTGTAGTGTTTGACATTTCCTGGACAATATTATCTCTTGTTCTACTTTGCTGAGCAAGATAAAGAGAGAAAAATGTCTTTGAAGGCTTCCATTCTCAATGGCTAATGATCTGGCTTTTTGGGTAGGAATTGTTGATCGAAGACAATCTTCAGAAACTTGACATGAAACGTCTCCGAGAACTGCTTCACTCTAAAGCAGATGAAGTCCTTTCCCTGGAGAAGCGAAAGCAGCAATTGTATACTGCCATGGAAGAGCGTACTGAAGAGATCAAGGTTCACAAGGCAATGCTTTTATCTCAGATCAGATATGTGGACCAAGAACGGCAGAGCATCAGGTAGCCAGTCATATTCTTGCATAACAGGTCTGTTTGTAGATATCACTGTGAACAGAAAATATCTTCTATTGGAAATTGCTTTTACTTGCTTCTAAAGTTGAAGTGGAACTTTGGTGAGACTTAAAAGAGGTTTTCTAGAAGAACTAGACAGACCATTCGATGTTGGAAGGAATAAACTCTCTTGGGCCCATTTAAGGTAGGGCCATGTGGCTCAATGAGACACCCCAGACTGAGAGATTAGAGGAGGCAGGGGCCTTAAGGGAAGGGCACAAGGGAAGCCAGCACCTTTCTTTCTCCCCAACTACAGCTTCAGGTGGTGCCTTCCACCCATCGGCAAGCATTTATTAATCATTGTGTGTCAGGCGCAGTGCTTCATGATGGAGAAATTAAGAAGGGAAAATGATCCCTACCCTCAAATGGCACACACTTTAAAATAAAATAAGTTTATTTTTTACACCATCGTGGTTTTCCCCAGTATATCCTTCCCTCTCCCATGAGTATTAAAGGGTTTAAGTCAAGGACATTTGCAGGCTAATGATGGCTGTTTATTCCTGTCTTTTGGTTACATTGAACCTTTCATTATGTGTGGCCCCTGGTACTGTGGTTAGTCATTAGAGTTCTTAAGTCTTAACTCAGAGTTCCCAGGTCTTTCACAGCTGTGTTGACAAGGTTGTTGTCTCTGTGTAAACTGTTCTCCTGGTTCTGCTCTCACCAGGTCTTAAGACTTATCAGGTTTCTCAAGTCTTTCCCTTTCATCATTTTTAAAAATAGCCTCATTACATTCATTTACACTCATATATTCTTCATTTCTTTAGACATTCCCCAGTTGGTGGACACCCTTTAGTTTCCAGTTCTTGCCACTGCAAAAAGAGCTTTTGTTATAAATTCTTTTTTATGTAAGAGCCCTTTTTCTTTTTCTTTGGCCTCTTTGGCAAGTCAGGGCATATATGTGTAAGTCTACTACTGGTGTCTGGCTCAAAGGGCATACACGATTCATTAACTCTTAGGGAATTGTTCTAAATTGCTTTCCAGAATAGTTTACCAGTTTATAGTGATCCCACTCCAGTAGTTCATTCATGTTCCTGTTTTCCTATGAACCGTCCACCATTTTTCATTGTCCATTTTTGTCAGCTTTGCTTATGGCTATAATATGGCACCTCATAGATTGTTTAATTTGCATTCCTCTGATTATCAGTGACTCAGAGCATTTTAAAATATGGCTATACTCACTTAAATTTCTTCCTTTAGAAATTGCCTATTCAATATCCCTTGATCATTTGTCAATTTCATCATTTCTTTTATTCTTTTAATAATTTGTTTATATTTTTAGTTTACAAGATTCAGTTCCACAATCCCTTGAGTTTCAAATTTTCTCCCCTTCCTCTCCACCCCCTACCCCCACCCCATAGCGGCATGTGGTCAGGTTATAGGATCTGCAAATACTTTCACATGAGACATTGGTCTGTATAGAAGGGTTGTAACAGATGGAATGAACAATGAGTGAGAGGAAGCAAAACCAAACACAGAAAAGAACGATAGCATGTATTGCTTCAGTCTCCATTTAAACTCTGGTCTTTCTAGATCTTTCTCTGATAATCTCCTTCCATTCTGAGACTTGTAGAATTGTCTTTTAACTGTGCGTTGCTGAGAAGAGTCCAGTTTATTAAGGTTGGTCATCACACATATGATGTATCTGTGACTGTACAAATTTTTCCTGGTTCTGCTCTTCTCACTTAGCATCAATTTGTATAGGTCTCTCCAGGTAAATATACAGTCCATCTCCTTCCCATTTCTTATAGCGTAATAGTATTCCATTACATTCATATACCACAACTTGTTTAGCCATTCATTTCTTTTATTCTTGTTAATTTGAATAAATTCCTTCTATGTCTTGGAAATGAGATATTTATCAAAAAAAACTTGCTGATAGGGTTTTTTTCCCTGTTTCCTTTCTGATTTTAGCTGCATTCTATTTTATTGTGCAAAACCTCATAAATTTCATTTTCTCAAAATCATCCATTTTATCATTTGTGATGATCTTGATCTTGTCAGAAACTCTCTCCTCATCCATAGATCTGAAGGGTCATTTCTTATTTGCTCCTCTCATTTATTAATGCTGTCATCCTTTAAAGCTAAACCGCATGTCCATTTGGAGTTGATTTAGGTGTGTGGTTATGAGCTATTGTTCTTTACTTAGTTTCCGCCAGAATATTTTCTAGTTTCCTCAGCAGTTTTTGTTGAGAATTTTTGTTTTGAAAAGTTGTTTTGCAAATCCTTAGGTAGGTCAGCCTCATAATGCTAGGCTCCCTTATGTTATATGACTAAGCTATTCCATTGACCAACTTCTTTTTTTTAGCTCATCAGATTGTTTTGATGATTTGACCTTCATTTTTTTCTTTTATACATTTTAAAAATGCTTGAAAAATTCTTTGTTTATTCCTGCAATTCTTCTTGTTACACCGCTCTGCTAGTCCGTTTTTCCTCACAATTTTATATTTTTTGCCAATTTGTTATTTTTTTTCCAAATCGTTAAAAAAAAATAAAAGAAAAGCTCTTTTCACAAACATGCACAGTGTTTCTTCTGGAGAGCCTGCAGGTTTTCAGTGGCGTTTAAATCAGAATGTTTAGACCGTTGAATCATTTTTGTTTGAATATCTTGAATAGATTCAGCCTTTATGATGTGTGCTATGGTGTAGTGTCATTACAGTACACAGCTCCTTTTGAGAATTTCCATAGGTCTAGAATGATTCTGGTACTTCATACATAAATATTGATCAGAGTTTATCACTCTCCACAATGGGGATAAGCCTTCTAGTCCCATGAAAGTAAAAAAAAAATTCTCAAAACACAAAATTTTTTTGCACATTTTCTCTGTAAATGCTTAGCTATTAAATATCCAACAGGCAGTTTGTGTTGGGGGATCAGGAGAGAGATTAGGGTTGGATCTGAGAGTCATCTATATGGCAGTAAAGTTCCATCTCATTTATATGCCATGACTTGTTCAGCCATTCCCCAAATTATGGATGGCCCTTCAGATTCCCGTGCTTTTCTTCCTCAAAAAAAAAATCTACAAATGTGTTCATACATCCTTAGGGTTTGTTTTGCTTAGGATCAATTCCTTCCTAACTCCGTCTTCCTTCTGTTTTCCCTTTCCCTTCTCCCCTTTCTCTCCTGTTTCCCTGTTGAGCAAAAAGTCTTTCTGTACTCAACTCTGTGTGTGTATGTATGTCTGTGTGTGTGTGTGTGTGCGTGCTCACACGTGCACATGAGTGTGTTTTCTTCCCTCTTTTGGTCCAGAGCAGATGAGAGTGAGGTTCAGATGTCGGCCACGGCTCCCCCACCCCTCCTCTTTGTTTGTATAGGTGTTTGCTTGCTCACCCTAATTATACGAAATAACTTTCCCTAGCACTCTTCATTTTAAAGACGTCGAACACTGGACTGTTTTTCCTTTGAGCTAGCCAGAATTTCAAATGCTGGGTTCTAAGCTGACCCATAGAGCATGACTTCATCCAGTTCCAGTACACCTCCTATGCAGTCACTGTTTCACACAGTAGTTTTTACTTCTTACAAACTGATTGAGGAGAGGACTTCTCTCACCTAGTCTAGTGTCCTTGGTTGATTGAACTCTTCAGTAGGGGTGGCTAGACCTTATTCACGTTTAGTTCAGGGTCTCCCTGGTTCTGCTTCTCATTCTTTTCTGAATTTCTCATGTTCCCTGTTTCTTTGGTTTACAGTGTTCCATCACCATTTTCCTATTGATAGGTGCCTGCCATAAAAAAAAAAAAATACCGTGATAGATATTTTGGCTTTGTTGTCCTGGAGCTCCCTGGGATACAGGACCTCATGCCCTAGGACCTCTGGGACAGAGGGCAATAAGTATTCTAGTCACTTTTTTTTCACGTAGTTCCAAGTAGTTTTTGAAATGGTTAGACCAAGTCACAGCTCTGCCAACACTGTATTTGTTTTTGTGGTTCTTGTTGAGTTGTTTCAGTCATATCTGACTCTATAGACCCCGTTTGGAGTTTTGTTGGCAGAAATACTGGAGTGATTTGTCATTTCCTTTTCCAGCTCATTTTACAGATGAGGCAAAGAGGGTTAAGTGACCTGCTCAGGGTCACGCATCTGTTAAGTGTCTGAGACCAGATTTGAATTCAGGTTTCCCTGATTTCACTGTGCTACCCTCCTGCCCCCAGAGAGTATTTTAAAGTTAAATTGAGTCTACAAGCATTTATTAAATACCTATTATGAGTTGATCATTATGTTAAGTGCTGGGGATACAAAGAAAGGCAAAAGACAGTATTTCCCTTTGAGGAGCTCACGGTGTAATGTAGGAGGCTGTGTACAAACAAGGGATGTATAGGATAAATGGAAGCCATTCATGGCGGGGGGAGGGGGAGGGTCAGGAAAAACTTCTTGTGGTGAGATCTTATCTGGAATTTGTAGAAAACAAGGGAAACCAAGAACCAGAAGTGATGAGTGAGTGAGAAAATTCTAGGCATATGGACCAGCTGACAAAAAGTCTGGCAGGTGGGAGGAGATGGAGTTTTTGACCAACGAACAGGAAAGAACCCAGTGTCACAGGGTCACAGAATCTGTGGAAGGGAGTAAGGTGTGAAAAGACCGAAAAAGGAGGAAAGTGACGCATTAGGAAGGCTTTAAATGCCTGCTGTTTTCCTTTCTTATCTGGGAGGTAATAGGGAGCCAGTTCTACTTTAGGAAGAGCATTTTGACAGATAGAGGGATAGATGGGACTCTGTGGGGGAAGACTTTAGGTAGGGAGACCAGTTAATAAGCCACTGCAGTAGTTCAGGTGATAAGGGCCTGCATTAGAGGGATAGCAGTTTCAGAGGAGGGATAGGGGTCTATATGAAAGATACAGAAATGATAGACTTTGGCAACACATTGGAGAATGACACCTAAGCGTCAAGACTGAGTGACTGGGGGGGTGGCTAGGTGGAGCAGTGAATAGAGGACTGACCCTGGAGTCAGGAGGACGTGAGTTCAAATCCGGCCTCAGACACTTGACACAAAAACTAGCTGTGTGACTTTGGGCAAGTCACTTAACCCCAACTGCCCTCCAAAAAAAAAACCAAAACAAAAAACAAAAACAAAAAACAAAACAAAAGAATCATAGAAGTGATCTACATACACATCACATAAATCTACTTTAAAAAAAAAAGACTGAGTGACTGGGAGGAAGATGGTAGGGAAGTTAGGAAGAGGGGAGGGGTCATGAGTTCAGTTTTGGATGCATTGAATTTAAGATGACAGCCAGTTAGAAATGCTTTGTAGGCACTGAACATAGCTTGGGAAGTCCAGGCTAACCAAAAATAAAGAAAAAATGTTATGCTTGAGGAAATATCTCACTACTTCCATTGCAAAATTATTTTCTTTCTTTTAATCAGTTTGTTGTCTCAGCCTCCTCCCATGTTGGAGAATTCACTTTTCACTGGTCCCAGACTCTACTCCTAATGACTTCTGAGGAGGTAAAGCTGGTCTCTCAGATGGACGCCTGTGGCATTTCTTTCCGACCCTGTAGGGCCCCACGTATGCTGGCTCTCTACCCTAGATTCCTCTGTACCTCAGTTCTCTTGCCAAGCACTTTTGCAACACAACATACACTATAATTCACTATGTTTCTTGGATATCAGACTCTGAGGGATTTTGGATGCAAAGATGTTTTCCCATTCAATGATTCCCCTTCTTGTCCTAGCTGTACTGATTTAGTTCATGCAAAACTTCTTCAGTTTCATGTAATAGAAATGATTTGTTTTATCCTTTCTCATCTATGCCATTCCTCACTAATGATTAAATATTCTTCTAGCAATAGTAGTAAAAGGTACCTGATCTTGGTCTCTTCTGCATTTTTAATATTGTGATATATATATATATACACACATATATAGAAAGATACCTGCATGTCTACACATATATATACACATATTCAGGTTGCATCTCTATGTGGAGCTGATTTGTCACATGATGTGAGATGCTTGTCTAAACCCAATTTCTGCCAGACTCAGTTTTTGCAGGCTTCTCAGTAATTCTTGTCCAATTGGAAATGCTTCCCTTCACAGAAACTAGGCAGAGTGGTAGCTGTGGTGCGGGAGGGGAGCGCAAGAAGGCCAGAGTTCTGTTAACACTTTCTAGCTGCGCCACCTTGGGCAAGTCATTTACTTCATCTCAGCCTGTTTCCTCATTTGTAAAACAGGGAGGATAACAGCATTTTTCCTCACAGGGTTGTTGCGAGAAGCAGTGAATATCGTGTATGTAAAGTGCTTTGCAAACCTCAAAGTGCTGTGATAGCGGTAGCGAGTGTTGCTATCGGTCGGTTGTCTCTGATTTATCATGTGGGTTGTTGGATTTGCTTGTTTCTCACGCTCGCTTACCAATGGTTTTGGTTGCAGCTTTATTATGTAATTAAATTATTTATTATTCAATTAATTAGTATTTATTATTCAATTATTATTAAAATTTATTATTAAATTCAATTTATTATGTAATTCAAGGGCCAGGAAGTGCTGTGCTTCTCTCATTCTTACATTAAAAACAATATTTTCTTGGAGATTCAGGCTTTTTTTCTTTGAATTGTTTTTATTTTGTCTAGTTCTCCAAAGTATTTTCTTAAAGGTAGTTCGATTGATATAGCAATGAAGCTGTTATTATTTTAGGTAATAAACTCATTTTTATTATATTGGTGTAGCCCAACCATCAGTAGTGGATATTCTTTCATTGACTTGTCATTATTTCTTCAAATGTTTTGTAATTGGATTAAAAAAAGTTCTGTGTGCTTTGATAGACTGACTCTCAGATATTTTCAGCATTTTGTATTGTAATCACTTTGTTTTTGAATTTTGTTGTTAGATAGAAAGGTTGAAAATTTGTATGGGTCTATTTTGTATTTTGGTACTTCATTAGGGCTATTGATTATATCAATTAAATGCTGATTCTCTGGGCTTAGTATATCACAGTACTCTTTTGTAGATAAGACAAATATTTAGGATCTTTTTAGCATTGTCGTTTTTAAAAATCTCTTTAAATCAGTGCTGAATTTCACAACCGCCTGAGTCATATTGATAAACTGAAGAACAGATATGAACTTCTTACAATTGTCATGATGCCTCCTGAAGGGGAAGAGGAAAAAACACAAGCCTACTATGTGATAAAGGTATTGTCTTATCTGGGTTACAATTTTTGGCAATGTGGCCACAGACTCATGCAGTCATAAAATGAAAGGACGGTGGAAGCCGCTGAATCTAAACCTCTCATTTTATGGAAGAGGAAACCGAGTGCCAGAGATTTGCTCAGGGTCCTGGCAGAGTCCAGATTCAAATCTGGGTGTTCTGCCTTACTTTCTGTTGTTGAAGTACTCGAGGAAATTATTTTAGGGAATGGATCCTGAGGAGGCAGTACGCATAACTTTCCATTCCATAAAACTCTTACTCAGCATCCACTTTGTGCCAGGTACTATACTAGTAAGGTACTGGGGATCACAGCAGTGGGGGTGTTCCTTCTAGTCATGCAGAATCCAGTCCAGCTGATGTGGCCCTTGTCCATTTTTTCCCGTAAGTTTGCCATTGGGCGTATGAAGACAAAAATTCAGTAGTCCCTGCTCTCACGGTTGCATCCTTCTGGGGGGGGGGGAGGCAGAAGGACATGAAACAGATAAGGAGGTACAAAATATCTACATGCCTTTCTGTGTTGGGGCGTGATCTTGCATCTTTTCCATACTTAGGACCTAGCATCCCCCTTCTTCTTCCTGGTGTGTCCTACCCTTGCCCTGCCCCCTCTCCCCCCCCTTCTGTCTAAGCAGGAGCTATGGCAAGGGAGACATAGAGAGGGCATAGTTTTTCTTCATCTCAAGGGAAAAATGGAGAGAAGAACAAGAAGCTCTGACTGCTGTCTTCCTTTTCCTCATTGTGTTATTTTTTTTTTAATGAGTCATCATGTCTCAGTTCCATTGATGACTCACCAGTAAGAGATGGATATTTTTTCCTCAAGTAAGTTTTTAGTTATACAAGGGGGTTTAACCTTATTTTGACCTAAATTTAATGAAATTATTATATTTGAAAATTGCTTAAAATGTTGGATGGGGAATGACTACATTGAAACAAAAATTGTTATGGATGTGTCAGGATTTCATTTCATCAATGTTTCTAATCAGAGTCAATGGGTCAATATTCAACAGCCCTTGATTTAGAAATTCTGTTTCATGTTCTGTCTGGGATGACGGGATTTCCATTTTTGCACAGAATAGATCTGGAGGAGTAATTGGTGTGAACATCCCACAGTGGACGATAGTTTGGTGCCATCGGTGAGAGAAACCCTGGCACAACAACAAAAGGTCAAGCTTCAGTGGAGAGAAAACCATTAAGTAAAAAAAAAAACAAAAAACCTGAACAAAACAAAACCCTCCATCAACATGTAGTCAAGTCAACACTTGTCTAGAGGAATGCTCATCAACCCTGGATTTACAGAATCAGAGACAGTCTACTTGGTCGGGATGAATTTCCACTAGGAAAAAATAATAATGGGGGCTCTTAACACCCTGGAGATGACTTTGTCTCCAACATCTAGAGCAGTGATTCTCAGCCTTCCTAATACTGCGACCTGCATATGGGCGGACCCCCCTGAAGAGGGATAGAGAAGCCATGTCTCAGTTCCTAAGACCATTGGAAATATGTACTTTCCAATGGTCTTAGGCGATCCCTGTGACCCCTGTGAAAGGGTTGTTTGACCCCCAAAGGGGTTGTGACCCACAGGTTGAGAACCACTGGTCTAGAGGTTTAATCTTTTCTAGCTGGGGTGGGGAGGGGGGCTGGTATGATGGTCTCTCAAAGAGAGGGCATTTTTCCTTGCATCAATCACTTCATCAGACACAGCTCTTTCTGTATTTCACAGGCGGCACAAGCCAAGGAAGAGCTTCAGCGTGAAGGCGACAGTCTGGATATACAGATACACAAGGCTGAGAAAGAGATCTATGCCCTAGAAAACACACTGCGTGTGCTGAATACCTGTAACTCCAACTACAAACAGTCCTTTAAGAAGATCACTCCCGCCAGTACGTGCAATAGGTGCCTCCTTCCTCATGAACTGCATGCAGTGAAAGCTGCCATGCTGTTAGTCTGAATGTTTGAGGCACCTGCTGCTGTGTGTTACGCCCCTTGCTAAGAGCTGGGGAAGCAAAAACAGGCAAAAATCCAACAGCCCCTGTCCTTGACTAGCTCATAGTCTAACAGGGAAGACAATAACAAATAATTTTGTGCAAACAAACTCTAGACAGGATCAACATTGCCAGATCAACAGGAGGGTTAAGTCATTCCACCAACAGGCACCACTTGACTGGACCAGAATACTTAGTGGAAAGTCTTATCGATAGCTCGCCTAGGATCTTCATGGTGCCTTTTTTTTCTAATAATGCATTTATATCTAATGGTACTGTTGTGGCTAAGACTCTGGTCCCTCATCAACCTCCACCCCACCCCCGTTACTCTATTATTATTATTATTATTTGGAGGGGCAGTTGGGGTTGAGTGACTTGCCCAAAGTCACACAGCTAGTAAGTGCTAAGTGCCTGAGGCTGCATTTGAACTCAGTCCTCCTGACTCTAGGGTCTGTGCTCTATTCACTGTGCCACGTAGCCACCCTACTCTGTTATTTCTAATAAAAAAACACTGCTTTACTTCTGATGATGTAACAAGTTTTTCTAATCATAGTTCCTTGAGAAGCGATGGATTACCAGTCTGAAAATGGGTTAAAAGTGGATTTTAAAATAAGATCAGATTCAAGTCATTCAGGCCTAAGGTTTCAGTCGGGAAGCTGGTAGAGAATGATAAAATAAGGGTAGCAGTGGACTTTCCACTTGTCCTTCCTCTGGCAGGTTTGCGCACGTTCCCTTCTCCCTTCTCCAGATCCTTCTTCCCTCCCTCCCTGGGGACTCTGAAATCATTTCATGGTTGACTCTGACCCCAGGCTTCTTCTTCAGGTTATTGTTCATATAGCATGGTTAACCATTTCATTCACACATGAAAATGAAAATCAATGAATATTGTTCTGTATGGTGTTGGACGACAATATTACAAGGTATGAGAATTGATGCTGAGTCCAGAAATGACCCAAGAAAGCTGTTGTTATTGTTTAGTCATCTCTCATGAGTGTATATTCACTTTGGGATCAGTTTGATGGCTAAGGCAGTATGTGCCATGATGTCTGTGGGAGAGACTTCTCCAGGTGTTGACAATACTCAGTAATTTAGGCAGCAAATATCTGAGGCCTCTTAGGAGCCAGGCAGCGTCTGGTAGCTACTGGGGATGCAAAGATCCAGTGTAACAGTCCCTGTGCTCTGAGAACTTGTGTTTTCTAGGTATGGCATTCAGTAAGCATTCATTCAGCACCTGCTAGGGGCAAGGTGCTGTTTTAGGGGTTGGGATCTGAGATCCACAAATGAATCATCCCTGTCCTCAAGGATCTTATAGTATAATGAATCAACAGAGAAGTAAAATAACTGGAGGAGAGGTAAAGTACTGATAACTAGGGGTCTTGGAAGGCTTCTCTTAAGAGGTGTTGTATGAACTAAACCTTGCAGAAAGTAAGAAGCAGAAGTTAGAGTGCATTCCAAGGGGGGAAGAGACAGCTTGTGCAAAGACACAGGGCTAGGAGACTCTGTTGAGTTTGGGAGAGGGTCAGCAAGTCAATATTCAAACATAGGACAAAGAGCAATATGAGCTAATTCTGTAAAGGTAGCGTGGAGCAGGACTGGGGTGGAACTTACGGAGCAAAGGAGGTACTTTATCCTATTAGTGTATGGAGCCAAGGAAGGGATGGCTGGCTAGGTGGGGAATGGTTACAGCATGTTGGCTCAGGAGATCAGGATATACCTTTGAAAGGACTGCATATAACTGGATGGGACGGGGAATCACTTAAATACTTTATGAGCATTCAGCATAAAGTCTGTCTACTCTGTCTAGCCTGTGCTCAAAAGCTTTGTCCAATCTTATCTAAAGCCCTTTGAATTATAGGCACCGAATATGAAATAAAAATTAAACTAGAAGAACAAAAAAGAAACGTGGATGAAAAGTACAGATATAAGCGACGACAGATGAGGGAACTGCAGGAGGACATCCAGGTACAGACTGAGCGGCGATTCACACATACACACTGTTTAACGTTTACAAGACTCTTTATCCACAGAGGCCCTGGGACCTGGTTATTGCACCCGGTGTCCCCGTCTTAAAGGCACTACAGGTACTTTTGTCCCCATATTACAGACGAGGAAACCAAAGCTGAGAAACGTTAAGTGGTATTTGATCGTGGTTACCTGGCTCCCAAGCGCTTACTGGTCCAGCTCCACTTTTGGCACTGGCCGAGCATGCTCTTTGCCCCACCCTGCTTGAAATTCTTTCAGCAAACATACCTGGTTTTTGTTTTGTTTTTCTTTAGTACATCAGTGGATTTGTGACTTTATTGATGCAGGCACTTCTGGTGTGGATGGAAACCCATCCAAGGCTTCTTACCCTGTGCAGTCCTTCGTGGTGGACCTGCCCATTGTGCTGGAGGCTTTCTTCCAAATAGGCTTCCATTTCATGGATTCCAGTGGAGCATTTAGACTGTCTGTCTCTTGTGTTATTTCTTGTTCCACTTCCTTTTTGGTTTCTTCCTTTTTTCAGTGGTACCCACTCTGGTCACCATTAGAAATATAATACTGGCTATGACTACCTGCCATTCTTCTCCTAATTCTTTGGGTCCCCTGCGACTTGATTCTTCAGAAATTGTGGTAGTCTAAGATTTATAACCACAAAGCATCACATCTTTTAGAAAATAGAGTTTTACTTTGGAGGGCAACTTGAAATCAATGATGTAATTATACAAGTTATCTAATTCTGTTCAGCTCACTCTCTGACTTAATTCTGGACCCAAGTCCATGTCATCATCTGAAGAGCTTTTTCCAAATAAATACACTAATGGACTGTAGCACCAATGCAATATTTACGGCACCCGCGATCACGATAAAGACTGTGACTATAAGTATCGCATGACATTCAATCTCAAAATGTACCAGATTCTCCAGATAGAGGATAGAACTGAAAGATTTATTTAGACACCAGGAAACTGAATCCCCAAAACAGTAAGCCAATGTCATCATAGTACCAAAGATATTCAGAAGCCATAATAATACTGAGAGCCACAGTGTTCTTTCAGCCTTCCCACAAACCAGTTCAAGATCAGTATTTACTCACAAACCTCTCCATCTCCTTGCCTGAGCTCTTCTCTCCCCAACTGCCTGGCTAGCTCTGACTACCAGCTTCCTGTGGGCTCTGCTTCCCTTCAGCAAATGCCCTCTATCACAGGCTCCATGTGATTACATTCAGCCTTTCAGGGGTCAGGGTTTACTTTTTTTTTTTAATTTTTATTTCTTGTGGGTTTTTTTGGAGGGCAGTTGGGGTTAAGTGACTTGCCCAAGGTCACACAGCTAAGTTTTATGTTAAGTGTCTGCGGCTGGATTTGAACTCAGGTCCTCCTGACTCCAGGGTTGGTGCTCTATTCACTGTGCCACCTAGCCACCTCAAGGGTTTACTTGGGATAAAAGCAGGGGAGGTCTTCAAACCCTTCCACCCCCCCCCCCAGGTCTATTAAGGGGCAGGGCAGTAACAACCCCAGAATACTGAACCCCTTTCAGTCCAACCTAGATGTGTCCTTTTCTGGGCCTCAGTGTCCCAAGGCTGCTGTCTTTCTGATTGGTCCAATCCACCTGCTGCTGCCAGCTCCTTTTATTCTACTTTATTTCATTTTTAGTATTATCTAGGAGTCCTCTCTGGGAACTGGGAACTCAACTTCTTCCCAGGGTTATTGTCTGGCACTTTTTATTAGCTGTCCTATTTCAGCAATTACAGTTCTGTAGAAACTTAACCCTTTGCTACCTCTCACACTACCATTCCTTTTCCCAAACTAAAAACACCTCTAATTTGGTCTCAATTCTTAATCCAATCAATTGTATTAATACCCAATATATATATATGGAAACTTCACTGCAAGTTATCTCACACAAGACACTAAAGATTCTCCCATCCTTTGGGTGAATCTGCTCAAAGTATCAGTAATCTCTTGAGTGAAATCCTCAAGTATCTCCTTGGACACTGCTTGCTCTGCCTGACTCTCTTGCCCACTTCTCAGTATGGGGTGAGCTTCTGCCCCTGTAAAAGCTTTACTGTGAAACAATGTAACATTTGGTAACATTGTATCACTCTCTTAGCAGTTGTCATAGTAACTAGGATCAGACTCTACCCAAGTTGTATGAATTTTTCTCCTGTTACTTTTTTTCTCCTTTTTCTGAGCCAAATTTACAACAGCCATCTCTATTTCCACTCTTCAGTTCTCTCTCCTTCTGCCTGAGACTCTCCAGGTTGCTCTTCTAAAGGAGATCTTGAATTCTGGCACTTAGCCAACTCTTGTCACACCTTGTCTCTGCTTTTACACGTGCTATGGTAGCAAAACCCAGCCTCTTCTACTCACTGCCTCCAGCTCTCTCTCAGGCTTTATTGGTATTATTGGCAAACATTCTAAATCTCTAGGCTTTCCCTGCTGTAGCCTCTGTTCCCAGTTTTCACAGATCCCTGTACTTTTAGACCACTCCCTTGCCAGGGATGCATAAGGCAAATCCTCCTGTCCTGGGATAGCCATTTCTTCTTCTCAATCCCTTCTTCCAACTAGAGGTGTGATATTTTGCAATCTCATCCTCATTGCCAAATGTAGTGCCAATGCAATATTTACAGTGCCCACAATCATTATAAAGACCATGATTATAAATATTGCATGATGTTTGATTGCAAAATATACAAAACTCTCCAGGCAGAGGACAGAATTGAAACATTTATTTAGATACCAGAAAATCAAATCCCAAAACCAGTAAGCCGATTCTATCATAGTACAAAAGATATTCAGAAGCCATAATAATGCTGAGAGCCATGCCATCCTTTAGCCTTCTCACAATCCAAGATCAATATCTACTCACAAACCTCCCTATCTCCTTAATGAGCATCCTCTCTCTCCCCCGACATCTGGCTAGCTCTGAACCAAGCTTCCTGTGGGTTCTGCTGCAGCCTTCAGCAAATTCCCTCCATCACTGCCTCCATGTGATTATATTCAGCCTGTTAGGCGGCAGAGTTTACTTTCAAAGCAGGGGAGGTCTTCAAACTCCCCCCTAGGTCTATTAAGGGGCAGGGAAGATCTTCAAATTCCCATTCCCATTACATGGACTAAAGCAATAAACTGGGTATCCAACTGTATGCCATAGTCTGGAAAACAGACTGAATAAAAATTCATCCATTTCATTTTTCTGTAGATATTTTTAGGTCACTTTCTTTTCAGACAGTCATGGATCTTGGGGGTCATGCTGATTGTATCAAGCATGATATCATCTGCAAACAGGAGAATTTGGGGGACTTCATCACCTGTAATCTCTCTTCTACTTCAAACTTGCACCACAGATCTTTCATTATTGTAGTGAACACTTGGGGTGTGCACACATCTCTTTGTTTTTATGTTTCATTTGATGTTAAGAGGGTCATTGAAGGGAGTTGTCTCTGGGTTCTTATTTAACAAGGAATCACATACAATCTTAACGTATGTGTGGATGACCCCCTTGGGAGAAGAGCCTTTTACTGAGTGAAATGCCTTTTTGTAATTAGTAATTAACGCACACAGCAGAATTGTTCATTCTCTATAACTCTCAGTTGTGTGATTGAAGATGTGACCTTCTTAGTGTATTTTTGGCTTCCCTTTTCATAATTTCATCCTGGGTATGTACATCTTTCTTCTAAACTTTTTATGAACATGAGAAAGTAAGCATGGAGGCCCATAGTTATTGACATCCTCTCAGTCCTCTTTTTTGAGCAGTAATTTTTCAGGAAGTGATTTGCAATGAATAGCACATGTGAGATTTGGAATAATCTGCTCTGCTTGCATATCCAGTGCTCTCTCCACACTCTGCCTCGCTGCCTTTCACCACGATGGCAGTGGGAAGGAGAATGAATGAATGAAAAATGGTCCCAGAGCAGTACTATGCTATAGGACCTACACAGATACTATGCTTCTTCAGGATGAGTTGTCCTCCCAGGTCAGGGCAGACACAGTGATGTGTGTCAGGATGTTGGTTCATAGGAGAGCCAAAGACAGAGCTCAGTATGCCCAGGGGAAAGACGGATGTGCTTTTTGGTGTATCTGCGTAACAAAGGAAGACCTCTGCAAAAGTTCAGGGGTGGCACATGTTCTTGAGGCCGCAAACAGGTCAGGGCTTCTGAAAGATGCTTTCGCTCTCATGGAAGATCATATATTTAGAGCTGGAAAGGATGAGATCCATAGTTGCTCTAAAGAGTTTGCCCCAACAAGTGGATGCCTCTTGTTTAGACAGATGGACACTCTGGAGATCTCTCCTATATCTTGGATGGACACTACAGACAGACGACACCCTGGGCCCAGAATTGAATGTGAGGAGTAGAGCAGGCTGGATTGCCGTTAGGTAATTGTAAAGGATTTTTAATGTGACCTCAGTCATTATTCTCACCGCCATTCTTTTCCATACCAACGCCTTTTTTTGTGACACTTTTTAATTTAGTCCTGAGAACAGTGCTTTTAAAGGAAGAATGGTGAATACTCTGGGGGAGATTTTATCCCTGCATACATTTCTGACATTTGCAATCAGATGGTCATTGAACAAAATTGTCTTGGGAGCATCTTGTTGAGAGGAGAACCTTCCATGTAGCATTTGCTCCAACGAATTATGACTTTTAAAATAGTTAACAAGTGTTAACCACAGTGGGATGTTGTTTGAGTCAATTGTGTGACTGTAAAAGTAGGATCTGCTGGACAACACTCTGAGAGCCTGTCAATACTCTTCTCAGACTTTCCTCAGGGTGACAATGATATGCTAAAATATAGATATCAACCTAGGCCAAGAAAAAATCTGGAGGGTAAGATGATGAGTGAAATGTGGGATTTTTAATAGTTAAGTATTGAGTGATTTTTTTTTTTGGAGGTGGGTGGGGGTGATTAATGCCTGAGAAGATGAATTAGGAAAATCCTTTTCAAGGAGATGGAATTAGAGCTGAATTTGAAAGAGGAAGAGATGCGAGCCCCTGGAGGAGGTAAGGAGGGACAGCATTCCTGGTTTAAAGCCAAAGGCCTGGAACAGGGAATAGAATGCTGCATTCAGGGAACAGTGAGCATGAGTTTGGCTAGAGTTTAGAGTGTGTGAAGGGAAGTTCTGGATATGATCGTTTATCTCATATGTATTTTTATCAAGATCTAAAAAAACATTCTGGATTTTCTAGGAACAGGCAGCATTGAACAGGCCTCCGTGGCAGGTAGAGTTGGGTCAGGTCCCATCTCTGACACGGCTGTGCAAGGCTACTCTTTAAAGAACAGAAGGGGATTTTCTCAGCAGGGAACTCTCTACACTGATGAAGTCCAGATCTAGTCAGAAAAAAGAGAAGAAAACCAGAAAACAACTCTTAAGAGTTTTATACTAGCCCATTTTCGCTACACATAATCCAAATTCAGATGATCACAGACTTGATCTGGAAGGGGCTTTAGAGGTCATCTAGTCCAAACCCTTTAGTTTACAGGCCTGACTAAGGAGGCTGTGACTTGCCAAGTCACATAGATAGAAGTGGCCAAGCCAAGATCTAAAATCAGATCCCCTGATTTCAAAGCCAGCATTCTTCCTGCTTTAGTCATTCAATCGACAGACATTTCTTATGTGTCCTCCAGTGTGCTTTGCACTGGGGATACTGGCAAAAATGTGATCCCTGCCTTTGAGGACTTCATATGCTGATGGGAGGAATAACATGGAAACAACAGCCTAGATAGAAGACACACACAATGTAAATGGGATTGGGGAAACTCCTGCTTAAGGGAGTCGTGAAGGAAGTCAGGGAAGTCACAGTAACACACCTGAAACAAGTGGAATGAAGTGAGACCCGTCGAGGGGCAGTTTGCGGAACTGAACCTGTCTAGCTGTATGTTTAACGTGATTTAATACTTTGTATCCTACAGAGCATGGAAAACACTTTAGAAGTCTTGAAGAATCTAGTAAACAATTACAAAGGAAAGTTTGCCGAGAAGAAGGTTTATGAAGTTGAATTAAACACTGGCACCGAAGAGCAGAAGCCCAAAATAGAGAGAGCCAAGAGACAGGTATTGGCATCTTTTAGAACTTGTCTTAGTCTGATTTATATTTTCTGAAATTACAAATTGTAGCCAGATAGCTGTTTTTGGAGAAAATGTTTCTTTCGAGTGAAATGACCTTTTAAAAATCTCATCTGCTGACTCCTGTCAAACTGTGATGGTGTCTCCCCCACAACAGTGTAGTAAACTCACCAAAGAACTCCGTCTGACTAAGAAAACTCAAGAACCAACTCTGGAGGAGTACGATATCAGCCTCCGGGAAATCAAGGACTTTAACAAGTCCACTGACAAACTGATAGTTGAGGCTACTGAAGAAAATCCTGAGTTATATGGCCTTTTCCAAACGTACTTTCAACAGGTAATACCTTAAGCACTTCATTTATCTAAAATTTTAATGAGTGGATTTTCAGTAAATGCACTAATGCGGCGTGGTGGAAAGAACATTTGCTTTAGAGTAGAGAGGTCTGGGTTCAAATCCCAGTGTGCCCTTTTGACTTTGGCTAAGTTCTTTCATTTCTATAGCCCTCATCCTATCATCTGTTAAATAATGGGACTGGACGACCAGATCCCTGAGTTAGTTCCATTCCACCTCTAAATCCTATGATAAAAAAAGATGAATAGCAAAAGAACACAAATGTTTTCCATAGCATCAGTCATAAATGATTGATATACAATGAAATAAAAACCCACTTAATCTATCATAATAATGAGCATTACACCATGTTCTTCCAGGTGGGTTTGGAGCTCCCAACAGCAAGTACTACAAATAGCCGCCGCATGTCTAGGTCTTCTTCTCAGAGTTCGCTATCAGCAAGGTGAGTGGTGATGTTTCCACATCCCAAAATAGGTTCTTAAAGCTCCTTCTACTCCTGCTGAACTGTTGGCCTAGACTAGGCTCCCTTGCATACCATCATAACTATCCCATTGGGGAGAGGATGGGACTTTCCCTGTATCGCTGGCTGCTGGGGCTGCTGAGATGGGCAGCAGGCCCAATTCCACTTTAGGCCCTGCAGGAAGGCATATGCTCTGGGACACTAAATGGGTCTACAGTAGTAGCCCCTCCTGTGTCACGGTCATGGTATGTCAGCCTCAGCTTGTGGCTTCTGTAATTTCTTCTCTGAAAGGCCCAGTTATAGGCATCTTTTATTATCACATTAGAAAGCATGGTGGCAATGGTTGTGTTCCAACTGACAGTACTCTGAATTATAAATACTTTCTGGTAAATGAGGATCAGCCATTTTGAGAAAGAGCCATAATCAGAATAGTAAAACACTTGTTTTTAATTATGAAAATCATGTGTCCATGTTTTGTGCATATATACATGTATACATATACAAGCATATGAACATATGTGATAGATGAGGCATTAAGTGCTGTGTGGCAAGCACTATATTTAGCGCTTGGAATATAGAGACAAACAAACTAGACAGTCTTGCCCTCAAGGAGCTCATTCCCTTTCTACAGGGAGAAGCCCACACAGAGGGGGGGGGGAAGACTGAGAATAAAGGGGTCTTGAAGTCCAGAAAGTGAGTTGAACCAGGAAGGAAGTCAGCATGTCTAGGGCTAAAGACTCATTATTCACAATAGCAGACTCCAGGGTGGGAGGCTGCAGGTGAGCAGGATAAATCCAGAAAGTGAGTTGAGTCAGGAGTGGAGTGAGTAAATGGCTCCTAAGCATTTAGTAAGCACCTATGTGCCTGGTGTGTAAGTGCCTACGTGCCTGGTGCCGGGCTAAGCCGTAGGAATACAAAGGTAAAAAAAATCAAGGCATCAGTCTGTGCCCTTGAGGAGCTTTTGTTATAACAAGAGAAGGCAATGAAGTGAGGAGGCTGTGTGTGCTGCCAAGGCATGGTCTGGAGTGACTGGGAAGTGATGAGGAAGCCTGGTTCTGGGGGAAACCATGTGAAAGTCACTTAGCAGAGCTCAAGGGGGCTCTAGGAACAGAGTCCAAAGTTGCAGTGGGAAGAGGATGAGGAGCACAGTGAGGCTGCAGTCCAGGGGGTAGTTTGGAGATGTGGAGGCTGGGAAGACCATATAGACGCAGATCATCTATACTCACAGATGATGCTTTTTGTAATGTGAAAGAGCTTTTTGGACTTTTGCCCCTTGGGTTGTTTGTCGTAATGTCTGACACCCATTTACTGGAAAGGAAATGTATTTATAGTTCTGAATGTGATTATTTCTTGGTGCAGTTAATTCTGTTAATCCAGAATATTATCAGCTAGAATGCAACAAATTTTTCTGTGCTTTTTAAAATGCCAGCATTTCTAATGTTAAGTTTATAACCACCGATGTCATTGATCTGCCAGTCATTTCCTACAAGACAACTGCCCTAAAACCACACACCGTGCTTTGATGCCTTTCATGTAGTTTTGCCTCTCAGATAAATATCATTGCCCTTGTCCCCACATTGGCATAACAAGCAACTGGCTCAGACATTTCCACCTTTTAGAAATCATTCCATGCAGATGGGAGTTCTTTGTGGGCAAGGGTACAGCTACAGATGTGATCGCCTTTTTCCTTCTTTATGATTTAAATGCCCATTTCCATCTTCTCTGGGAGCGTCTCAATTTCATGTCCAGTTGCAGTGATTTTCCTGACATCAAAGCTGTGAACTGTAGTGAAAAACCTGGGTAGAGGTTCCTTTCTGTTTGTATTCATTTTCATCTAGGAATGCTCCTGGAATGGATATTCAGGCTCAGTTGGGTTTGATGCCAAGCCTTTTGCAGACTTGTTCTGATTTTGGGGGTAATGTTGCTTGTAATCATCTGTAAATGAGCTTATAGTCTAAACTCTCATTGCCCTTCCCAGATACATCACTCTGGCTGGGAGACAAAGCCTTTACTGAGGCAGTTTCTGGGCTTTTGGGGGGCTTGCTTTGGTGATTTCTCACATCTGTTAAACTCCTGTAGGAAATGGTACTAGGTATCAAGGTCCATGCATTTATCTGTCACTTTTCCGTGACATCAGTAGCTTATTTGAATAAGCCAGATGAAGACTCTTGTAATTGCCCTTCAATTCTGCTATAACCGATCATTCAGTGGTTTGACGGCACACAGAGAAGACAAATGATTTGCATGGTTCCCATTAATTGGCATTCTTGTCTTTAGAAGCATCTTTATTCCTTACCTTACCCTATGCTTACCATACCCTATGCCTTTAAAACTTCTCTTGAGGAATAATATCATAGAAGCTTCAAGGCTGGTTTGTTTTAGCTTAAAACTTAAGAGTAAATGACAAGTCTATGGTCTTTTTCAAATTTCAGTCTTGAACATATTGTACATGTTTTTTTGCCATTGGCTCCCATAACTACTTTTGAATCGAAGTCACTAAGTATCAGTGTCTTTATTGTTACATCCATCTTTGAGATCCTGAGCCTCAGGATAAGTCACAAGGGGCCACTCAGATTGAGATCCAAATGCTTGGCCTCATGCAGGGTACCTTCTAGGTGTATGACGTTCCATCTTGGAATGAGACTCTAGAGTTAGTTCTAGGTGGGGGAAGGGGGATCTCTTATTTTCCTATCTGACTTCCCCGCCCCTCAGTACCAGTTCCCTAATGTTTGGATTGAGAAGTCACTAGCTAATGCCACTACTAATAGCACTCTCAGTCATTACAGGACCTTGAAGAGTAAAGTTCCAAATCAGCTTTTCCCCCCTATCCCATAACTGTGTAATTGTCTGCCAAAGTCATAAGCGTTTCCTCTTGCCATCTCTACTTCTTATGTTCATTTCTACCCACCTCAGTCTTCTCTCTGAACACACTGTCTTCATCCTTCCTGTTCTATTATGCCTTTTATACTCTGCTCCAATAAAAAAATGCACACACATTTAAACACATGCACATATGTATGGACAGCCTATTCATCTTATTCCCTTTTCCATATTCTGGTGTTCATGGACACATGGCTTGCTGAAGATACCACATCTCTGACCACCCTCTCCAGCACAGACTGTTCATTTTACTATCAGCTCAAAGAATGCTCCAACTTCCCACCTTGCCTTTCTCTGAGTGCCAGTTCTCCTTTGTTCTTTATTCTTGTTAGATGGTAAGCTCACTGAGAGGAACAAATAACTAGTTTTAAAAATTTATCTCTAGCACTTAACACAAGGCTTGTCTCTCCTTCTTAACATATGGCAACAGTTGGAAAAATCATGCTTCTTCAGGCTCACTGTCCCTTTCTCCAACATGATCACTTGATAGCTTTTCTTCCTATGAAGTGCACTCCATCCACTTGTATCACACAGTCTAGATGCCTGTTACCATGATGCAACAGATTTAGAGTTATTCTCTAGCTTTTAAAGCTCAGTATGTGGTCTGTGGTCTTTCCTTCCATATCTGCCTCTTGCTCTTCCTGTATCCTTGTGGACCTCCATTAATTAACATGCCTCACGCATATGAGGTGGCCTTTCTGTTCATCAGTCTTCTTAATGGTTCTATCAATTCAGCTACCCCACAACAATCATAGTTACCTATCATTATGCTACCTCGTTTATTAGAACCTCCCAGCCTTGCAGGGTTTTCTGTTCCACTTTAGGACAGGCCTAAATCTGCTTATTTGCAGTTTTTACCCATTACTTCTACTACTTCCTGGAGACAAGCAGTAAAGTCCATTACTCTTTTACATAATCCATAAAAAAAAAAAAAAACCAAAACTGAAAACCAACTCTTGAGGCTTAAAGTCCCATTATATCAGTTTCTCATTTGCCATGGATTAGAGACCCTTCACTATCTGGGTTCCTGTCCTTTGGATATGCTACAGCTTGTCAGTATTCTTCCTGAACGGTGGTGCCCAGAACTGTCTCCAGGACTTTTTCTCTTCCCCATTCAATTTATTTTCACTTCCAGATTCTCTCCCTTATGCCACCCCTTGAGAAGGCAAGGAATAAAAAACTCATTACAAATGTCAAGTCATGCAAAATAGACTTCCATATTGACCATATTCTGGGGGTGGGGTGGGGTGGGAAAACATTAGTCTGCTCTGAGTCCATTAACCTTCTCTCGGGAGGTAGGTGTTTTTCATCACGGACCCTTTGGAAGTTCTTGGATCATTGTATTAATCAGAATAGCTGTCTTTCATAGTTGATCACCCTTATAATACTGCTGTTACTGTGTAAAATGTAATTCTGGTTCTGCTTTCAGCTTATATAATTTTTTTTTCTAAAAACATCACTCTTTATCATTTCTAACACATACATCATGATACACCATATATGCCATAATTTGTTCAGTCAATCCCTACCTGATAGACATGTCTGTAATACCTTAGAGGAGAATCCAGGTAGGGGACAATTGGGGTCATCACCTAGAAGCTGTCTGTGTCTCTAAACACAGACCAAGATTTGGTTAACTTTCTTGACTGCCATGCCACATTGTTGGGTCCTACTGAGCTTGCAATGCCACAAAAATTCCCAGATCTTTCCCAAGCCAAGTGCTGTCTAGCCATGCTTCTCCACATTTGTACTTTTGAGCCCATGCACAAAGAATCAGGTGAGGTAATGCTGACCAATTTGATAGCAACGTCACATATATGAAGAACAGTAATGTAAAATAAACTTAGAGGATGATGAATTAGAGTAGAAGCTGGATGTCCCAGGGGGTTATTATAGCACTCTGGGGGAGAAGTGATTAAGTACTGAACTAGAGTGGTGGCTGTAAATGGAGAAAGGGATGGATGGAAAAGATTGTGGAGGCAGAACTGTGACTAGATATGGAGAACTAAGTCCAAGGTTGGAAACCTGGGTATCTAGAATCAGTGTACAAGGCTGTAAACCAGGTAACTAGTATCATTGTACTCACAAAAGGAATAGGAGTGTAGAGAAGGGGTAGAATTTGGGGGTATGTGGAATGGGTAACAGAGTTCCTTTTTGCACAGGTTTTTAGATACTTGTGGGACATCCATGTGACTGGAGCACAAGAGATGATGGCTGAGTGTATGGATCTGGAAGTCAAATACAGAAATGATAGTTGGATTCAGGGAAGGTAATCAGTGATCAAGAAGCATTTATTAAGTGCTTCCTATGTGTCAGGCACCGTGCTGGCCCTTAAAGAGAGCTCACTTACAATCCAATGGGAGACAGAACATGCCAGCAATCTCAGAAGGAAGGTATCAACAGGAGAGGGATGGTGGAAGACTCCTTGGGGAGGTCTACTGCAGAAGGCAGGATTAGCACCGAGTCTTCAAGGGAGCCCGAAGGTAGAGGTAGGGAGGGAGAGAGCAACCAGCTAGAGACAAGGCAGTGTTGAGAGGTATTATTTGTGTGACAGCAGCAAGCAGGCCAGTGTTGCCTACTACTTACTAAAGCAGAATGTCAAGCAATCACAAAGAACTGCTGGATGCCAAGGTTCTCAACAGTTCATGCAGCCCACTGGAAGCAGCTTTGGCTTCTCATCGGTCACAAAGGAAACTGATAAAGCCAAGATGCTAGTGTGATGTAAAATGCCTGTAAGGGCTGATGTACAGGCTACCACAGTTGACTCGAGTATTGCTGACAATGCTGTCATTTTATTTTGTGAAGGAGCAGCAATAGTCATGGTTCCTGCAAATGTCCCAGGTGGAAGAACCCTTAGAGAACTGGAGCTCTCAGAATGCCCATGTCTAGGTGATATGTTAGACACTGAGGGATACAAAAACCAAAGCAGAACAGTGTCTGCCCTGAGGAACTCATACTGTGTCAAGGGAGATGCAGACATGTACAAAACCATGGTTATTTTTTTGAGGGTGGGGAGGGGGAGAAGCACCAGGAGTAGGGGATATCAGGAAGGGCCTCACATGAGCAATTTTGAGAAAACAGGATTCTAGGAGGTAGAAGCTAAGCAGGAGTGTGCTCTAGGTATAAGGCATGACCAGGAGATGGGATGTCGTATATACAAAAGTTGAGACATTTGCCCTTTGATTCCTATACTTTGGGTGATCTTTGGAAGTTCAGGCAGGAAGGCTTGTAATTTTATCTGCTATTCCTTTTTTCTCTTAACTTAATCCCTCTTGGTCAAAGCAATCAGGTGTCAGGTGCTACATCCTGACAGATTGTTTTCATTCCTCTTTAGTCCTTTCTTCCTTCTGTTCTTTCAAGTCTAGCTTCTCCCCGACATGGAAGGCAGAAATAGTGGCCCATCTGTTCCGCTTTCTTCTCAGTAGTCAAGGCTCTAGGAGACCTCTTCTTTGATCCCTTCCCAACATGTAGGATAAGCCCTGCCTGTGGTCCTTGGCTTTCCTCACTGAGGGACCAACAGTATCCCAACAGGAATATGCCCTGCCTTTATGTGCATCATCTGTTTCCGTCTTCTCTATACCTTGAGTCAGCCGCTGAGCTCACTGTGCATGCATGCTCTTTAAAAGATAATCCCACCCCTCTTCATCAGAATCCTTATTTTCAGTTCACTTTTGAAAGCTTCCCCTGCATCCTGGACCCACTTCTGCATGATTTTAGGCCACAGGATCCTGTACATATTGTTTTTCTCATGCCCCAAAGGTTTACTTCTTACTACAGGCTGTTTATGTGATTGACATTGCCAGGAATCTGACTTCTAAATAAAGGATTCTTATACTCAAACTCTTAGGTCTTAGTAAGGGATCTGTACTAAAAAGTTACTTTTTACTAATTCTGACTTTTATCCTAGGTCAACAAAGACTGTTGTAAGTGCTGCCTCGCTCTCACCCAAAGTTGTGCAGTTGGGCTTGGAAATCTCTTCGCCAGTCAGCCCAGCTAGCTCCAGTAGTGGTAAAAGCCAGAAGTGACATTTTTTTTTTAAGCTTCAAGATGAATTCATATTTAATAATGTTAAACAAAATGTAGGTGAAATCTCTACTTAGTTATTTTATATTGGTCTACAAAAATATATTATGATACTGTTGGAAATTTTAAGTAATCAAACAAGTTTTACTTAGGAAAAATATAGAATAAAAATAAACAAAAATCACTCAAGTAAAAAGAAACCATTTTTCTCTTAGTGTTTTCTCCATTATTTTGTCTTGAAAGGAAACACTGTATTTTTGTATTCTCAGTAAGGATGTACTTTGTAAGCAATTTTCCATCTCCTTCCTTAATACGAAATGAGTTACATTTGAAAAGAACATGTTAAATAATTGTGCTTTTTGATGTAAACCATAAAAAAAAAAAAAAAAAATTCTCCCACCAGGAAGATGGATGTCTAAAGACTAGTCATCCACTCTGTTAGGAAACTGAAAGACTTCTCAAACTCTGAAAGAGGATAGACAATGTCCAGGTTATCCCTGAAGTCTTAGAGCAGTTTTAAGCCTCAACAGCTCTTAAAACTCTGGGAAGATTTCTGGATAGCCCATACTTGAACCTTCCTCTTCCTTGTCTGCAGCAAATATTACTTGTTGAAGCAACTTCTCAAAGGTAGTTCAGTTGGCACAACAGATTACTACTTTGAAGGGAATCCATTTTTAAAATTAATTTTTGACTTAAAAAAAAGTCCAACTATTCAATGTGTCCAAGAGCTCCAAATCAGTCTTTTAAATGAATCTTAATTACAAAATTTTATTTATTTTGTAAAGAAACTTTTGCAAAATTACAATAGATTGTTCCAATCTTCTATTTATATTTATGCAACAAGTTATATTAAATTTTGCTATGCTTAGCAATTTCAATGGGAAGGAAAACTGCAATTTGTCAAATGTATGAAAAGCAAGATTGATATTTTACTGTGATGAGAAAAAAAACCGTAAAATGAAAAGAATTCAATTGAAGAAGAGTATGACATTATGATCACCAGATCATACCAGACAGGATGGGGAACTATTTTGGCATAATTTAATTTGCCTTGTACTTGTGAATTTTTTTTTTTTTTTTACATTTTCAAGAGAATAAAATACTTTTTGCAAAGCTTAGTTGAAAAAAACATGTAAGACTTTGGATGCTGTGATGTGAGAAGGAATGTCAAATTCAATAAAGATTTTCTTGGTTAATACTTATTATGACAGATAATCTATAAATTAGAATTTGTCTCTGCCCTTTTGGAAAAATAGTATATGAAGTATAATTAGTGTAAGACCTTTACTTTTTAACCTACAAGTAACATATTTCAGTGAATAGGCAGGAAATGGTTTTCCAATTCAAAGCAGGTCTTGAAGGAGTTGCTGTATTCCACTAATGTGGAACACTGTAAGCATAATCTTTTGAAGGTCCTCAAAGGTAGAAAATCTTTGATCAAGCTGAGCAACAGGCTTTAGGTAAAAAAAAAAAATCCCTAAATTGCCAAGGAACCCTAAAATAGCATGACAATTAAAAGTAACTAAAATCACATTCTGGTGTAGCATGTGTTACCTGCCTTTTTGTTCAGAAAGGTACTTCTATGAAACCTTTTTTCCAATAGAAAGAGTACTCAAATGGAGACAGAAATAAGAGACCAATGCCCTGCCAATACAAATGAAGCTCTTTGAGTTTTTAATAAAATTTAATATTTAAAACAGTTCTTTACAATACAGAATGGCACATCTAGGATGTTTTCATTCTGTAAACCCTTTCAGAAGCTCAAGGCTCAGTTCCATTTAACAATAGAAAAACGACAATGGAATCATCAGTTTTTAGTAAACATGGCCTGAATCTTTAAAGTGCAAAATCTAACTTTTTCTCAACCTAACCAAAAGGCTACTTCTGTGAGGAGGTTAGCAAAGAAATATGGTAAAATGTCATACAAAAAGATCAATTCTGATCATATGGGAACATCCTCAAGTAAACTTTAACTGAATCAACCTTGTTTTTTCCTAAAAAATGTTTGTACATCTATTACAGATGAAAATCCTGCTTATGATCAATAACCTGACCAGGAAAAGGGTGCTACAGAGATGTCAGTACAGCTTAAACAGAAAAATGCAAGTGTGTTTGTTCTCTGAAGTCTGCATAAATGTCCAAAGGACAGTGGAGATAAAAACACCTTTAATGGCCTTTAGTAACGAGACTATTTCTTTGGCACCTACTCAGTTTTTCTGCTTATTTCCTTTTTCTTTTTCAAATTCAGCAATCTGATTAAATATAGTGAGCAAATTTTGAGGCAGATTTTTCTTAACATTGCTTTCTGATCGCTCTTTACCATTTAGTGTATCTTCTTCAAGATCCTCTGCTATCTCATCCCCATAATTTTCTTCCCTATTTTCAGATTCTTTCCTTTGATTTGTATTTAATTGTGCTCTTTGCTCTTCATCATTTCTACTACAATCATGTAATCCGGTATTTGCATATTTTTTGCTTTTTTCAACGGACTTCAATGAACAGTTCAATCCTGCTGGAGAAGTAGAATATCTTATTGAGCCTGACTCCCACTTTCTATAATGTTCTTTTCTTCCCTCTGCTCCCTTTTCAAATTTTCTATTGAAATTTTTTGTTTTTTCCTCTGAATTTCTACTGAATGAGCTGGAGAAATCTCGTCTACTAGAATAGTATCTGTCTGGTTTACATGGCTTTTCAGTTTTGCTACTACTTGCCTGAGTTCTAGAGCTATTATAAAAATCCCTTGTATCTTCCGACCTACCTCCAAAATTATCCGGAATTTCAGCTGAGGATGAAGACTGAGTGTTGCCTCTTTCTCTTTCTTTTATTCTACCCTGATTTTCTAGCAGTTTTTCCATCTCTTGTTTTTGGTTAAGAAAGGATGCTGAGGTATTGGCTGGAAGTGGGTAGCTCTCCTCTTTCCTATTCTGATCTGGAGGATGGGAAGAACCCTTGGAAGAATGCCTTTTGGAATTTCGAGAGGACTCTGAACGGTTCCTCTTCCTTTTCTTATGCTTTTTGTGACCAGAAGAGGAAGAGGATGATGAAGATGAAACCACCTGATCAGCTGAAGAAACACTTGAAGAAGAGGAAGTAGATCTTTTTCTTTTCTTCTTTAACCTAAAAAATGTAGGTAATTCATGAAGCCTCATTATTGTTCAGAGAACCCAAATCAACTTCTGGCATAAAACAGTCCCTTTTCAACTAGATGCACAAAATCCAAGATAACTGCTCATCCACCCTTGACATTTCACGCTGTCAGGGCACCCAGGGATTTATCTGAAAAATAACAAGACTAGAATTTGTTTTTCTTTGCCTAAAATAAATGTATGGTTAAAAGAACTGGACACTTCTGCTTCAATTCTGCAAATACTTTTCTGTTCTGCATTCTACTCTGGAAGCAAAAAATAAGACTGTACTCAGCTTAATCTTAAAACTTTCTTACTCCCCCCTCCCCAAATAAATAAAAAAGAAAGTCTGCTTAAAAGAGTATCCCGGTACAAATTAGAGGAGTTTGAAGCATGCTCTTTACGTGCAGTAAGTCCATTATATATATATTCCTAATAATCAAGCATCTTAAGATTTTAATTGATAATTTAGCTTAGTATGAGAGAGCTGTCCTAATGGACAAACAAGTGTTTACTACTTATGACACCCTCTGGGTATGGCGTATGTCACCAAACTCTAGGGAAGGCGATGGTATACTACATATTCCGGACATCTGCAAAAATGTCCGTAACTGCTGTTACTGAAGGTAGCATTTGTTTACTTACTTTATCACTATATGCTGTGTTAACTCAACTCAGTAGACACTTTAATTGAAATAAATGGAATGTTATGGGTTTACCTTTTTTCCTCTTTTAAGAGCTTACGCAATTTTTCTGCACTTGTTTCTATTTTCTTTGATTTCTGCTTTTCTTCTTTTTCAGCTTGTTTCTCTCTTAATTCCAAAGATTTCTTTTAGAACCCAGATATCAAAAAAAACCACACATTAAACATAGCAGAATATATGAACCCCAGTATTTCACAAGATCAGCCCCCCGTTACCAAAAAGTAACATACCAACATCACCATATTTCCAACATCAAATAAGAGAGGTTTTTAAATATGAAAAATTGATCACAGAGGTATTTGGCATTAATCATCAGGATGACCAGTAGAGGATTGAAGGCCATATTGCAGTTGGTATTCCATTTTAAAAAAAGGGAAACCATTGCATTGGTACCAATGACCCGGGGCAGTGAAACAGGAAGACCAAATAGAATTGATGAGAAAAGACAAGAAAAAATAATAAAAAAAGAAAAAAGGGAGATTAAATTGAGTCACATGCATTTTTACAAATAATCCAAATAAAGGGATTCCAGTAAAAATGTATTTAAGGTGGATTTGCCATGTTGGGATACAAACCATTTAAAAAAATATCGCAGCCCAGTGGATGCATGATTTACATAAGAAATCATTTTCCAGTTTGTGGTTGGGGATGAGCAGCGCCAGATGTCACAGACACAGCAGCAACGGTCCAATTCAGAAGAAAATGCATAGGAGAAAACATCATCATCAGTATTACAGGAAAATGCTGTCTCAACTACTTATTTCAATTTATGATTTACAAGTATTTTAGAATCATTAAAGTAACTAAAATAACAGGAACACTAGTAAAGAGAGGGTTCAGCTGTTTACCAACTTATTCTGTAAACAAGCCACTAACAGTCTCCAAAATTCCACTGTACATTTGGGCAATCGGAATTCTCAATTTGTGAATACATATTTAAAATACTTTCTGCTTTGGAAAACTGAAAATTAGGTAAATGTGAGTCAACATCAATTTAGTTCTATACTACAAAAAGGGACAGGGCCTAAAACAGTAACATCTGTGCAAAAGAAGCAAGTTTGGGGAATGTTCTTTCTAAATTAATTTGTTTTTCCTAGAAAGAAGTTTAATAGAAACTTTGGTTTTAAGTTTATTAATGTCAGTAATGGTTTAAGGGAAAATAAAGAATCACCTGCATATGCCTGTGAAGTTTCGATAATGCATCCTCTGCTTCTTTAAAAGTCTCATCCAAAGCCAAAGCTTTCTTATAGTAACTTTCAGCATTTAATAGTTTCTCTTCTTCTTCTAGCCTAAGTTTAAAAAAAGATTTGTAAAAAGGAACATTTTCCTCTACAAAGAGACACATGGAAGTTAGACATTTATAGCAGAAGTCTGTTATGGGATGAACTCTTGCTTAGTATTTAGAAGGGAAGAAGATAAGGAAAAATGTACCCTAAAATCCTTTTTTGGGGGGAGAGGAGGAGAAAGGAGGCAGAACTAAAATTAATTATGCTTTGACAAGAACTCATCTCATACTCATGATACAAAATGGAGAGTATTGGCACACCTGAATAATGCAAGAATTGCTCTGTAGAATCAGGGGCTTGGCCTATAATATGGAGACAAATCCTTTGAAGCTTCAGGTATGAAATGAAGGTGCCCCTCCCCAACCCAACACTCAAGAAAGTAGTTAGGAAAGGAAGCTATTAGTGGGAGTGTTTAAGAAACTCTTTATGGACAAAGTGGCACCTGAGCTTCCTTTTAATAGATGAAAGAGTGTATTCCAGGTACAGGGTCTGAACAGCACAAAGGCCCAGAGATGGGATATAGAGTGACGTGTATGAGGACAAATTAGGCCAGTTTGACTCTATTACAGAGGGTAGGAAGGGGAGGAAGATAGGTAGGGCAAAGGTTGTGAAGGGCTCTAAAAGCTTAACAGAGGAGGTGGTTAAACAGCGAAGTAACATGATCAGATCCAAAAAGAAAAAAAAAATCACATTAGCAATATGAAGAGAATGGACTAGCAGTGAGACACTTAAGACAAGAAGACCATTTAGAAAGCCACTGCAATAATCAAAGCCAAAAGCAGTGAGGGCTTGAGATGGTAGACAGATGAATAAAGAGATCATATATGAAATGGAAAGGTAGAAATGGAAAGATTTGGCAGCTGGAAAGGTCGTAGAGCAGTGGTTCTCAACCTGTGGATCATGACCCCTTTGGGGGACAAACGACCCTTTCACAGGGGTCGCAGGGGTGCCCAAGACCACTGGAAAACAGGAAAACACATATTTTCGTGCTTGACACCAAGCTCCTCTATCAGTCTCCAGGCGAGTCAGCCTACATGCAGACACGCCCACATACTAGTATTAAAGGGTCATGGCATTAGGAAGATTGAGAACCACTGTGGTATAGGGAAAGTGAGTCTCAAGAAGACTGGAAGAACAATAGTGTCTGATAGGGAAATTGAGAAGAGGCTGAGCTTTGGTGGAAAGATAATGACTTATTTTGGACATGCTGAACTTGAGACTTGTCTGGGACAAACTGAAGAGTTTAATAATAGGCAGGTGGTGATGTATTAATCTAAGGAAAGAAATGGGGCTTGGATAGAATTATCTGCACAATGTAGAGACAGAATGAGGGGACAGTCTTGGGGCAAACCACAGTCAGGGGGCAAGATCAAGATAATGATCAGGTCAAGGAGGCTGAAAAGGAGCAGTTGGGACAATTAAAAAGAGAAGCACAAGAAAGTGGTGCCACAAAAAACAAATCAGAAAGAGTGTCAAAGAAGAGAAGAAGGTCAACGTTAATGCTACAGGTAAGCTGAGAAAGATGAGGACTGAAAATGATCACCGAGATTGGCCATTAAAGAATGCTGGTAACTCCTGAGGGCAGGTTCAGTGGAGAGGCACTGGAGGCCAGAGTACAAAAGGAGGCAACAGCAGGTGTGATGGTGCCTCCCTTCTGCTGATTATCCCCCTTGTATTTAGCTTGTTTGTTTATAGCTGTTTTCATGTTGCCTCCCTCATTAGACTGGGAGCTTTTTGAGAGGAGAGCCTGGTTTTTGCCCTTCTTTCTACCCCTGGCATTTAGCACAGTGCCTGGCACACAGGTGGTGCTTCATAAACATCTGCTGCCTGGAAGCCTTCTCTACCAGTTCAGCATGGTAGCCTAATGGGATGGTAGGATCTGGCAAAGGTTTTTTAAGGATGGGGGGGCTCAGGCAGGAACCAGCAGATGGAGAGAAATAGAAGATGAGAGAGAAGAGGATTGTAGGGGAATCTGCTGCAGGGACGGGATCAAGGAAGCAAAGGGAGGAATTAATTTTGGCACAGACAAAAATGCCACTTCACTGTCAGAGACTGGAGGAAAGAAGCAGAGAATAAAAGATGGTGTCAGGAGTTCTGAGGTAAAGGGGACATGACTTAGGGAGCTCATCTTGAATGGTCTCAATTTTCTCAGTAAAGAGGCAGGATTCTCCTTTGTGATGCTGAGAGGGGGAGATGTGAAAGGCTTTAGGAGAGGAGATTTGGAATAGCTTCTTTGGAAAGAGACATAGGACTGGAGGAGGCAGAGTGATGAGAGTAATGCTGGACTAGGGTTTGGCAAAGGAAGAATGATGCTAGGACAAAAGGGTAGAGGCCAATAAAGACAGATCCCTGGGGTACTCTATCAGGTACCTCCAGCTGCATTGTTGTTCAGTGGTTTTTCAGTTGTGTATGACTCTGTGACCCCATTTGGGCTTTTCCTGGCAAAGGTACTGCAGTGATTTGCCATTTTCTTCCCTAGATCATTCTACAGATGAGGTAACCAAGGTTAAGAGGGCTAAGTGACTTTCCCAGAGTCACACAGCTAGTTGTGTCTGAGGCCCGGTTTAAACCAGGAAGAGAAGTCCTTCTGACTCCAGTTCTGGGGCTCTATCCACTGTACCACTTAGCTGCTTCATCAGGGATTTCCAGCTCCAAACCCACCTAACTGGACGCTATGTTCATGAATCTTCTCTACCATAAGCACGAGAGATTTGTCAGGTGTAGCTCTGATCATCTACTTGTATGTATACGGGATATAGGGGCAGGACCTGCACATGCACTGAGACTGCGGACACTCACTCCAGCACTGCAGGTTAGCACTTTTATTGCTCCAGAATCCCAAGAAGTTAAATGACCTGCCCAAGATGAAATGACCAGTATGGGCCAGAGATTTATGACTGAGGCCAGCCCTCTACCCTCTATTCCTTCATTGCTCTCTCTCCCTTCGGTATAGGGAATTGGAAGGGCTTAGGACACCTTCCGACTTAGGCTGGCCTTTTCCTAGTTAGTCTGAATTAATGTTTTTTTTTTTTTTACTGTAAAGTATAGCTATAGCATGACAAGCTGAATATAAATATACACGGCAGTTAGGTCAAAAGAATATAGTAAACTTTGATGAGGAATTTTACCAGATTCAATTGTTTTTGTGAGAAAGATGAAAAACTGTAGAAAGCATAAGCTTTTATCAAGGACAAGATTAAAAAAACAAACACTACAAAAAGCACAGCTTTTGGAGTACAAAGCCCTACATCTTCTAAGCATATGCTGTATAACGAAAAACGATGTTCAGAATGATCATCCCGAGGCACCATAATTATCATCAAATCAACATTCAATTATATTCAGTATCTGTCCTTTTTATGGCTAGAAAGTGGTTTCTCAAAGTTTTCAAAGTATTTTCCAAAAAGCTGAAGACTAAAAGGAGTTGTTGGCCACCCCTAAGCTTGGTGGACACCCTATTTCTTTCACATTCTAGTTCTGAAGGTTTCACTGTAAAGGGTCCATCTCTGACCTGTAACTGCATATAGAAATAGGATGTGACACTTACTGGCCACCTCTTTCAACGAGGGTCTGGCAGAGGTACTTCCTTGCATTTCTGTGGGTTGGACAGGTTTCTAATGCCACTTCAAAATCTTCAATGGCCTTGTTTAAACTTCCTTTTGTTGCATATCTAGAGATGCAAATATACAAAAATACAGTGAGTATTTCATGTACTACAAATACAATGTAATTTATGCTGTAATATTTCCTAAAAGCCACAGTTCACAGAAAGGTCACTTACAATGCTCCACGAGCTACCAAAGCTTCCACATTCTGTTTATCTATTTCCAGAGCCTTGTTGTATTCATTCATAGCATCCACATGGCGGCCAACTTTAAAATAATCAACCCCAATCTTCACGCTAGAAAAAAGAGAAGCCACATTTTCTATATAACATACTAGAAAACCAAATTTGTTAAAAGTAGTAATAACTTCCTAAACTTAAAACAAAATGCATTTCATTAAAAAAAATTCTTTTAGTACTTTCAGAGAATCACTGGTGTATTTCCAACCAGACTGTGATGCCTCCAAAATATAGGAGATGGTTATTCAATGTTGCTATGTCCAAACACTTATTCATCAGCCAGTGGATAACCTAGTTGATCCTTCTCTGAACTTGGACAACTGACTCACAATTTAATTACTTGGTCCTGATTTGAAGCCCTTCCAATTTAGCAGGAGCATCAGAGGTTAGGCTCTGCTAACAGAGCATCCAGGGTTTGCACAGAGATGCATCAGGAAAGAGTAATACGATGAACTTTGTTGGTGAGACTGGGATTAGCAAGCCACAATTGCCTGTTCACATACAGCTTAAAAATGTAAAAATCATTCTTAGATTTCTAATTATACAAAAGCAGGTGGCAGGGACAGATGTGGCAGTTTGCCAACCTGTGTTGGAGCAGGTTAGTACCAGACCTACTGTTATGGGTTGGATGGATCAAACTAACTTCCTCAACCACAAATTCAAAGTTTGCCAGTGTATGCCTCTAGTCACAATAGGGACCAAGGCAAATGTAGCTAGGTCACATTTATTTTCCCTCTCTTCCTGATGAAAACTATCCTTAAGTACATAACCCATTAGAGATGAGGAAGCAGTATTAGCTATGCAGAATGTGGTACTGCACAAGGATAACTTGTTCATATAATTTAGAATTCTCATCCAGCTCTTTTGCAAGAACTACCCTCATCAAGTTTCTTTTCTGTTTAGAAATATTAGGATCTACTGTTGATGGGGAGGCAGAGAAAAGGCAGGGACTTGTCTGAGCTCTCTTCCAAACAACTTTTAATAGTGTTCCAAAACAAATTCTGGAGTGGCAGCACACATGAAAGGACAGGGCAAAACAATTTTCCAACCCAAGACAACTTGGAAAGTTGGCAGGAAAAGTCTGTTGCACTGGCATGAGAGTGCTGTGCAGTCTAGTGCAGGTAACACCCCAGTAAATCAACAGTAGGCCTTGGGTGTGACTGAATCAGTGGCAGCAGTGGAGGTTTCCAGACCACTCAGCCCACAGATGCTAAGGGGGGAGGGGGGGAGTTTGTCAGACAACTGGCTCTTAGAGGAGTCCCCTGCTGGCACCAAGAGCATGACTCTGTTGCACTACCCATACTTGAATCTGGACTGCAGCCCTGGGTCTCAGTCCCAGGGCAAGGAAGAGCAACACCACACCAGAGCTTGCAACTGCAGGGGAGCTGGGATCCTCATCAGAGTTCTAGGGTGGAAAAGAACGCTTGGGGTTGCTTACAGACTAGAGTACAAGCCAGGAAAATAGTAAACACACCTCTCCCCAGATCATACCACCCTTGGAAGTAAAAACTTACAAGTGCTCAGAATTATCTCTGAAAACAGCTGCACAAAAAAACCAAACGTGAAGCTTGGGACAGTACCCTTTCTACTCTGGAAGTGGAGCCCCACTTTTATACTAGAGTTAAAAGTCTAGAAATAGGCTGGAAAAAATGAGCAAACAGCAGAAAAACATCTGAAATACATAAAGTTACTATGGTGACAGGGAAGATCAAAGCACAAACTCAGAAGACAACAAAGTGAAAAATGCTACATGCAAAGTCTCAAAGAAAAATACGAATTGGTTGTAGGTCATAAAAGAACTTAAAAAGGATTTTAGAAATCAAGTTAAGAGAGGTAGAAGAAAAACTGGGAAGAGAAATGAGAGTGATGCAAGAAAATCATGAAGAGTCAACAGCCTGGTAAAGGAGGCACAAAAAAAAAAAAAAAAAAAAAAAAAAAAAAAGAAAATAACACCTTAAAAAATAGAATGGGCCAAATGGCAAAAGAGGTACAAAAATCCACTAAAGAAAACAATTCCTTAAAAATTAGAAATGGTAAGTGAGAGCTAATGACTTTATGAAATATCAAGAAACAAAATCAAAAGAAAGAAAAAAAAAGGTGAACTATCTCACTGGAAAAACAACTGATGTGGAAAACAGATCCAGGAGAGATAAAGTAAAAATTACTGAACTACCTTTGAAAGAGCCCAGACACCATCTTTTCAAAAAATTATCAAGAAAAACTGCCCTGATATTCTAGAACCAGAGGGTCAAATAGAAATGGGAAGAATCCACCAATCATGTCCAGAAAGAGATCTCAAAGTGAAAACTCCCAGGAATGTTACTGCCAAATTCCAGAGCTGGGAGATCTGGGAGAAAATATCGCAAGCAGCCAAATAGAAACAGTTCAAATATTGTGGAGCCAATTGCAATAACACAAGATTTAGCATTTCTACATTAAAGGAACAGAGGACTTGAAACATGATATTCCAGAAGGCAAAAGAGCAAGGATCACAACCAAAAATCACCTACCCAGCAAAACTGAGTATAATCCTTCAGGGGAAAAAATGGACATTCAATGAAAATAAGGCCTTTCAAGACCAGAGTTGAATAAAAAAAAAAATCTGACTTTCAAATACAAGGCTCAAAAGAAGCATGAAAAGATAAACAGGAAAGAGAAATCATAAGTGATTTAAAAAGGTTAAACTTTACATTCCTACAAAGATACTTGTAACTCATAAGAATCTTCTCTATTGGGGCAGCTAAGAGTATTCATAGAAAGTACAGGTGTGAGTTGAATATGATAGATGACTACGTACATAAACAAAATTAAGGGGCGAGAAAGAGGAACACACTAGAAGAGGAAAGAGGGAGGCAGAATGGGGCACATTATCTAACATAAAAGAGGTGCAAAACAGTTTTTAGAGTGGAGGGAAAGATGGGGGAGCGTGCAAACCTTACTCTCATCAGAACTGGCTCAAAGGGAATAACACACACACTCAGTTGGATATAGAAATCTACCCTACTCTACAGGGAACTAGGAAGTGAAGGGGATAAAAAGGAGGACTGGAGCAGTAAGGAGGTAGAAAGCGGCACTAATGGAAGGAAGAGAGGATTGGGGGGATGTAAAAGTTAGAAGCAAAACATGAAAATGAACAGGGTGAAAGGAGAGAGTAGATAAACAGAGGGGAGACAGGATGGAGGAAAACAGCAATCATAACTGAAAAAAAATTACAGCAAGTTTCTCTGATGAAGACCTCACTTCTCAAATATATAAAGAACTGAGTCATATTTACAGAAATAAGAGCCATTCCTCAACTGATAAATGGTGAAAGGATAGGAAAAGGCAGTTTTCAGAAGAAGTAATCAAACCAAAGCTAATTAATAGTCATATGAAAAAATGTTTTAAGTCACTATTGATTAGTGAAATACAAATTAAAACAATTCTGAGGTACCACCCCACACCTATCAGATTGGCTAATATGATAAAAAAAATAAAATGACAAATATCGGAAGGGATATGGAAAAACTGAGACACTACTGTTGGTGAAGTTGTATATTGATTCAATCATTCTACTGATCAATGAGGAACTATGCCCAAAGGACTATGAAACCATGGATTAACATACACTCTGATAAAGCAATACCACTCCAGGGTCTATATCCCAAAGAAATAAAAAACAAAAAGGAAAAGGGCCTGTCTGTATAAAAATAATTTGTAGCAGCTCTTTTAGTGGTGGCAAAGAATTTGAAATTGAGGGGATACCCATCAACCGGGGAATGGTAAACAAGTTGTGATAGAACACTATTGTGCTATAAGAAATGATGAACAGGATGCTCTCAGAAAAAGTAGGAGAGATTTACATGGACTGATGCAAAGTGAAATGAATGGAACCAGGAGAACACTACACACAGTAAAAGTAATACTGTATGATGATCAATTGTGAATGACTTAGTTATTCTGAGCAACACAGTAATCCAAGACAATTCTGACAGATTTATGATGAAAAATGCTATCCATCTCTACAGAAAGAACTGATGGAGTCTGAATGTAGATCGAAGCGTACTTTTGACTTTTAATTCTTCCTGTGGTTTTTTTTTTTGGTCTGTTTTCTTTCATGACATAAATAATGTGGAAATACGTTTTGCATGACTGCATATGCATAATCTATATCAAAACATTTGCCTTCTCAGTGAGGAGGGGCAAGAAGGAAGAGAGGATAAGAATTTGGAATAAAAAATTTTTTTTAAATGAACGCTAATTGTTTTTACATGTAACTGGGGACAAAAGTGTCAAATTTTAAAAAAGTAAAATGAAGGAAAAAAAATTTAGATCAATACAATGGAAAAAAATAATAAAACTCTGGTGGAGAGTTGGGAACTAAGTCTAGACACAACCAGACTAAAAGGAGGAAACAAACACTGATTCTATTTTGAAGCTTTATAATACCATATATTCCCTGTCCTCACACCACATCTTTCAATAATTACTTTCAAGATCTCCCCAAAAGTAAAAATTGTTTCCAGAAGAAAATGTCCCTAAAGATTGTCTTTATGAGAAATGTCTAAATTGTCAACGAGACTAGAAAATGGTGTGACAAATTTTGTTGTAAAACATTAACTGTTATGGTTCATTTCTTTGACTTTTAACATTCCTTACCCTTGAGTCCCATCTATAGACAAATACCAGTTAAAGATATTATGGCCCAGAATTGGCAAACAGGTTTCAATGCTACTAGAAAAATGCTTCCCATCTACAGACTTTAGCCTTTCTTTATGATGCTTTTGAGAAAAGCCAAAAATTGTCATACCATTTTAAGGCCCAGGAAGCAGACTGTTTCTTCCTTAATGTAAAAGCAAAATCTTCTTCAGAGAAATTTGTCCTATAAAACAGAAAACAAAAACAAAAACAAAAAAACAACACCCAAAATCGCACAATTAGAACCTTATACATTTTATATTTGCATGAAGTTCATACCTTAGCCTTTCCAAGCACTCATGTTTGGTGTTACCAATACTGAATACAAGAAAACTATAACTGTCACTGTTACTCTGTCACTTATATGATAAAACTACCATGTATCTAAAGGTATCTTCTTAAAATCTCTTCCACCTCCCCTGCCCCGGCCATAGCTTTTCTCTTATATACTGATGCAGAACAGAATGTAACAGGAAATATTTTGTTTTTGTCTTTTTAATATCCCCAATGCCAAGCACAGTGCCTGGCACACAACAGGAGCTCAATATTTGTTGATGAATGCATGCCCTTTAATTGTCCCTAAAGAGAAGGGAAGCATTGGATCTGAACAGGGTCATCACTGCACGCTAGGGTAGGGCAAATACCACGTACAGTAATGTGTGTCATGTTCTCATTGGCCATTTTACACCATCCCCACATTGTTGTAGAATTAATTATGCATGACTAAGTCTCTCCAGTTGTATTGCTTTCTGTTTTACAGACCCTTTAGAACCTCCTGGTTAAATTCTAGTTCCTCCCACTGAGCTGAAGATTCCCTTCCTACCCTGAGTGTCTCTCGTGGCAACCGTAAGGATAGTTTGGAGCTGATTAAGGAATGATCCCAACTTGTCCCTATGGCAGACAGAAACCACAGTGAAAGTAGTATTAAACTCATCTCTCATCTATACAGATGCTTCTCTTCTGTTAACTGATTAAGTACCTGTCTAAGTGCCCTTTTCTAATGGCCATTTATTTTCCTCTATGCCTGTCTGTTTTGTTTGAAGACCCTGTGACATGCAGTTATTCCCCAAATCCATTATATATCACACTTTTCTAAAAATGCTGGACTTCTCAGTCCTGCTTTTCCTCCCTTTCCCCACCCTCCAAAATAATGTAATTACTGTAATACCTTTGAAGGCCTCTCATTAAGGATGGTGGATTGGATTCACTTATTCCTAGTTTTCCTAAAAGAAATTCAACTACTCCTGGATTCATAAATCCCACGGAATGCTGCATGACATTTTCATAGGACTCTAAAGAATTACTATTTAATTCAACACTCCTCCTTAAAGAGAACAAAACGAGGATAAACACATGAGATTTACACAGAATTTATTTCTCAAACTTTAGTATGCATCCCCTATGGTTAATGTAATTTTCTGATATGGAGAAACAGTACAAAATAGTGCAGAGAGCTCTGGATTTGAGTGTTAAGACCCACATTCCAGTCTTGTCTCTGATGTTCATGGGCAGTGGTCTGGGGCGGGTGCCTTAATCTCTCTGGGTCTCAGTCTCCACATTTATAAGGAAAGAATATGCTTGCTGTGTGGATAGAATAATATAAAACATTCTATAACCTTAATAGTTACTGTTTATAGGAAGATCCAGCATTCTCCCTATTGCCCAAAATATGAGGCCTAAAGTTTAAAAGAGTTTCCTTTCTATACACACATATACATCTGTAGAGGTACAGTACAAAGTGGGACTCAGTTCCTTTGACATGAAATAAAAAGAACTTTTCCATTTAGAAATTAACTATCAAAACATTAGACAGATTTTTTTTCCTGAGGAACTTTTGATATATTTTAAAATATATTATTAACTGAAACGATAATGAATTATCTGTAGTGTAAAAAGAAATTATTACCTGTAGTGTAAAGGGAGATCTTCAGAACTAATTACACCCAATTTCATATCAGAGAGGTGAGGTGGAAGAGAAGAGCTGTACAAGGACACTACAAGCTTCTCATGGTAGCGGTCAATATCTTTAATTCCAGCTAAAAAATATGAAAGACACAAGCTGAGAATATTAAGAAAATAGCATTTATGAAAAATAGGCAGGATTGTATTTTTCCATAAATTTGCTAAGAAATAGCACTCTTTCATCTCTACTAAATAAAAATGATTACCTCTTATGAGGTCACCAGTTTGATAATAAGACAAAGGATCACCATGGTTACTGTGAGAAGGCACATCTCTTAATGGACAAAGAGCCTACAGTAGAAGATATAAAAAATTGGACAAAATTTGGTCATTTGAAACATCAATGTTATTTTTCTACCTAGTTGCTTACTATAACTGCCAAAAGTTGATATAAGCAATTAAGAAGAAAACAATTCTAATTTTAAAACAAAGAGCTTAATTATTAAATTCTGTGTAGCAAAGGGTAAACATAACACATTAGCTGACCCATTTTGAGAATTAAAATCTCACATAAAACAGCTGGAGTGGTAAAGTATTTATAATCATGAGATAACGGAACAAAACAAAACAATTCTTTATAGTTATTAAAATTAAGAGAAAACCATCAAAAATAGGAGGCAACAAAAACAAAATGTCAACTCCCCTAAGTTCAGGCCAACCCAATCTGGGAACGCCTTTAGCTTTTCTTCTTCCTCTTGCCATCCATCTTCTAACAGAACATTTTCCTGTAAGTCCTGATCTATTAGCACATGTCACTTCCTTTTCATTTAAAATACTCAGACTCGAGTCTCAAGTCCTCCTTAACACAGACCCAGTTTATCAGAATAGCCTCCTATAACTAACTGTCTCAAATTTCTTCCCTGCTAATAATAAATAGGATCATTTTTGCTATAGTATCAGTCCACATAAGATAACTTGCCCACTGCCTATAGGGTCAATTCTTAACATTCAAGGCTCTCTGTAATCTGGTGTACCTCTAATCTCCCCACCTTATCTTTATTGCCCATTCTATCCTTCCACGCTCCAGCAAGGTTGGACACCTCATGACCACCTGATATATGACACTCATTTCTGACAGAAAACACCTTTTGCCGTCCAGGTCCAGGTCACCTAAGCTGGAACGCACTAAACTGTAAAGCTGTGATCACTTAAAAGTAACGATCAGTAGGGCTAAAGTCTACCACAAACAAGAAGTAGATCACCACCGGCGCAGAATCTTGACTTTAGCACAGTATGTGACAAAGTCCTTCAATATATCTGTTGAGAAGATGGAGAAAGGCAGACTAAAAGATAGTATAATTAGGTAGATTTGTGATTGGATGAACTATAAGAATACTGACTTGTGTTGAACTTGGAGGAAAATTTGTGGTGACCTGGTTTGTGAGTCTATCTATCCTGGTGAGCATCTGTTAAGCCCTGTAAAACAGATGGCTGCGGATCTCTGATCTGCAAATGCAATGGATGGTAGAGTCAAGATTCAGAACAATCTTAAGAGGTCAAAAGAATGGACCCCGACTAGTGAGATGAAATTAAAAAGGGAAAAAGGTAGAGCTTTACATTTAGATCAAAATTATCTCCCCAAATTCAAAACAGGAGAAACTCGGCTAGTAACAGTTCTTGTCAGATTTAGCAGTTTCAATGACTTGCAAACTCAATAGTGCCAAAAAAAAAAAAAACCCTAATATGATCACTGGCTGTATTAACAGAAGGAAAGAGCATCCAATTAAAGAGAGGTTAAAGTTAGATTCTCTACTCTGGTGAGAAAACAGCCACAATTTGGGGTTTAATTAGGTATTTTGAGAGGGACAGTAACAAAATACATGAGGTTGATGGGTCTAGAAACCATATTATATGAGGATAGGTTGTAGAAATTCTTAATTTTTTTTAGAATTGGAGCTAGTATCATTTGGAAGATGACAAGATGGTTCTCCTTAAATATCTGAAGGAATGTCTTGTCTTAAAGTGAATTCAGAATGTGGAATTGCAGGGAAGAGGTAAGGGGGCATTCTATGTTGGAGACAACAGCACATTTAAAGATCTGAAAGCAGAAACAAAATATTTATGGGAATTAGTAGAAGGTTGGTTGTTGTCTTACAATCTCAAAGAGGCCCAAAATAATACTACTTTGTTGGGGTTAAGGTACAGCATGTCCAAATGTGGATAATCAGACCAATTTGAGCTCAGAAGGTTCTACCATATGTCAGGCACAAACAGGCCATATGAACATTTGGTGTAGAAATGTCTCTACATTTGCATAACTAATATTTTTTGGAGCTACTGTGGTTCTGCTTTGTGCATAGAAGCCTTCTTTGACGCAGGTACATCATGCTGAGTAGTTCTGTACCAGTATCTTCCATGTCTCATAATGAATGCAGAAGTTCTTCAGAGAAAATCTGACAGCACCCTTGTATCACATCTTCTTTAAGAAGCTTCATCTGACCTCCATGTAAGTGCTTGTCCTGTGTGACTTCTCTGCAAAACAGTCTTTTAGGCAAATGTACTTTTGGCATTTGAGTCATGTGCCTAGTTCACTAGTAAGGTCTAAATGCTTGGCAGTTCTGCCTGAGAAAGGACCTCAGGGTCCGGTACCTTATTTTGCCAAGTGGTTTTCAGAATATCCCTAAGGCAATTCAAATGGAAACAATTGAGTGTTTTGGCACAGCTCTTGGGATATACTGTCCAGATTCTGTAGGCATACAGCAGTGAAGTCAGCACAATGGTTCTGTAGAACTTCACTCTAGAGGGCTGTCTACTACCCCTTCTCTCCCATACTTTTCTTTGGAGTCTCCCAAACACTGAGCTAGTTTGGATAATGTATATGTCAACCTCACTTTCTACATGTACACACATCCCTGGAAAGCATACTGCCAAGGTAAGTGAACAGCATTCAATATTTCTCCATCTGCTGTAACTGATGGTTCCATGTATGGAAGGTATGATGCTAGCTGGTGGAGAACCTGTTTTCTTGATTTTGTCAGGCTAAAATTAGCACAAGCAACAGAGAACTGATCCATACTTTACTGCATCTCTGCCTCAGAGACTATACTGAATGCATACTTCCCTGTGAACAAAAGGACACACGATGACTCTAACTCTCCCTCCACATTAGTCTTGGCCTGGAGCCTTTTGAAGTTAAATAATTTACTGTCAGTGCAGCAGCTGACTTTGATGCCACTTTTGTCCTTGTTGAAGGTGTTTGACAACACTGTTTAAAATACCATGCTAAAAAGCATGGGAGCGAACACACAGCCCTGCTTTACTCCATTGGTGACTGGGAAAGCTTGAGAGCACCATGGATTGAACCAATGCAAGTATATTGTTGTGGAACTGGCATACCATACTGATGAACTTCTCCTGGAAACCCAAATTGGCCATAATCTTCTACAAATCCTCACAACAAAGAATATCAAAGGCTTTGGTCATATCAATGAACACTGTGCAGACCTCTGTTCTGCTCCTAGCATTTCATCTGGAGTTCCTGAGTAGCAAACACAATAATCAACCCTTTCTTGGTCCTTTCTGAAACCATACTGGCTCTTGGGTAGATGACCATCTTCCAGATGAAGGATCAGCCTATTAAGGAGGACTCTGGCAAGAATCTTGCCAGCAATAGCTAAGAGACCGCTCTCTGATAGTCAAAAGGACAGCCCATTTCCTTTTCCTTTATAAAGATGGACAATGAAGGCATCCTTGATTTCCTGGGGGATAACCTCCTCTTGCCATATAACCTGGAAGACTTCTGTCAACTTTAGTATGTGCAGTGGAGCCCCTGCCTTATAAATCTCAGATGGAATAGAATCAGCAGTTGGTACTTTGCCACATGAGAGGAGCCGAATGGCATTTAAAATGCATCTTCAGTTGGATGAAGTGGCTAGAGAGGGATTGACTTCAACCAATGGATTCATGTCATCCTTTCTATCTAAATCACACACCCATTATAAGTCTAGATCACTGTTCCTTAAGAACTGGTCCATAGTAAATGTTTCAACAGGTCCACAAATTAATAACTGACAATGATATAGCACTTTAGGTTTCAAAGTGTTTTTCATATGTTTCATTTGAGGTTCTAAACTTATTACCAAAAATTCTTGCTTCTTATAAATGATACATGACTTTTCCCCCTTGTATCCTGTTCCTACAACCCCCAGGCACCCAATTTCTATGCCAGCAACCTGCTCTGTTGAGGCTAAAAAGGGCAGAGGAGTTCTTGGTCCCACAATATAATCTGGGTTGCAAAATGAACTTGTATAAGTGTCTCAGTATCATCACATAAGATAGTGCCATTATAACACAAGCCTGAAATTCTGCATTACTTTCTTTCAGAGTCAAAGGACAAACATACATCAGTTTTTGACATTTTCATCCTAAGTACATTTTTAAGAATCTCTTGTATCATTAAAAAGGAATACTGTCTTGGCAAGGTTTCTTGTAGACAAATCCAATGTGCATTCATTGAAACAGTCATATCAATGACTATCAGAAAATATTTTAAGCTACACTTTTAAAAACAAAAGAGAGCACACGTATAGTTTCTCACCAGTGGCACTCCAAAATATATAATACATTAGGAAGAACATTCATTTAGTGCGTAAGTAAATCTTTAACAAACAAGGGTACCGAGAGTTAAGTGAGTCTAGAGTACAGGCAGCTCACCTTATCAGTTATTACTCATATTTGACATTTCAAAATGCAAAACTATGTCTCCTCTCCTCTCCAAAGAAATATACAAAAGATACAAATTTGATGATCAGAACCAAAAAGAACATTTGAAAAAAATTAAAAAGCAACAACATTGTAAGGGCATCTTCTCTTGTAGTTTCTTTTCATTCAACACATTTTCATCAAGTGGCTCTAGTATACACAGTACTAAAAAAGTGATAGCTAGTTATTTATGTAACCAATTAACATTTACTAAACATATCTGTCAGTATACTGTGCATCTTAAGGCAGGAATCCATAACGAAGACACAAATCCTGCATTCTGATGACTCAGAAATGTAAAGGAATAACAAAACTGTTCCAATTAATGGAATTCAAGTTTATCCTCAAATTCTGGACATTTATTTTACAGTTATGAGATGACCTAGACAAACGCTTGAGCTTAATTTTAGCTTTCAATTTTACGATCTGGGGGGAAAATGAGACTAAACTGTAAAGAAATAAAGGAGAAAAGGCACTTACTGTAATTTCTAAGTGGGATATATCTCGTATGATACCACTGCCTAAGCAGATTAAAACCATAAAAAATCCGAATTCACGGATGGAGCTTATTCGTCCAATTACAACATCACCACGTTCAACATCTCGGAAAAAAAGCTCTCTCCTGTCAATGCTGGGGACATCCATGAATTGCTCCAAAGGTGGCATCACAGCATAAAAGTCTAAGGTCAAGAATTGAGGAAGTAAAATTGATTAGCAGCAGTTTTGTTTCCAAAAAATTTCCCTTCCTGAAGAAGTTAAAACAGTATGCCTTTGTGGGACATATATAGTACTTGAGAAATTACCTTCATTTTCTTCATTGATTTCAGAAACTGTGGGTACATTTTGTTTCCATGAAAGAGCAAAAAGAAGATCAGCTTTTCTGGAAATGAACTTTTGAATTTCAATGTTGTCACCTCTCCTCTCTTTCCTAAAGAAAACAAATCACGTTTCTTGAACTCTTTGATTACATTGATCCTTACCTCTGCTGGCACAGATGGTCACACAGCACCGCCTCAGCACATTTGACAGGTCACTTAAATTCTGAACCTCAGTCTTCATACCTGTAAAAATGGGACTAGAAACACCACCTACCCTAAAGGGTTGTTTCAAATAAATAAATTAATCTACATAAAGTGTTTTGCAAACCTCAAAGTCTATATAAATATTAGTCATTAATACATTTGACATATAGCAAACAAGGTAAAACAAGGATTCAGTGTGTACAATGTGCAGAGCCCTATGCTGATAGATGTAAAGATGGCTGTTGACCTCAAGGATGCCCAATCTGGTAGAGATGTGACGTAGGCAAATAGGTCACAAAATAGAATATAGTATGGTTTTTGCAAATACTTCAATGCTCACAAAACACTTTTTGTACAATACTCTGGAGAAGCAGGTGGTGCAAGTTCCAATTCCAAGCTCAGAGATGAGGAGCTTGCTCTCTGCCCTTCCACTGTTTTAGCCTCTCACACTGTCTTACAGTCCATCTATGAGATCCAGAGACAAAGTATTCTAAGAACACAAAGGTGAGAAAAGACTGGGAAAGGAGAACACGAACACACACACACACAATTACTTAAGATTTGCAAGGTGTTTTACAAAAATAACTTCATTTTATCCTCACAACAACCCTGGGAGGTGAATAGTACTATTATTCTTGTTTTACAGAAGAAAACAATGTGGTGAACAGAGATTAAGTAGGTCTGGGGTTCCTAAGCTAGTAGGAATCTGAGGCAGGATTTGAACTCAGGTCTTTCTGATGCTACAACTTCCAGATTCCAAATTCAGTGCTCCATTCAATGTAGTTGCTTCTATTAGATTTAGAGCTGGAAAGGGCTTTAGAGGCCATTCATCCCAACCCTTCCACAAGCCCCCCAAAGTCAACTGATCTGCCCACGTTAAACAGACAGCAAGTGGAAAGGCAGGCATTCACATCGTTTCAACTACTTTTGAAAAACCCCAAACGTTCCTGAAATTAGGGATTTAGGACAGAATTCTGTCTAGGGCCAAGCCTTTCCTACAAATTCAGGGAGATTATCCTTGTCACTTATGGTAGCTATGAGCAACAACCCCCAGAAACAGGCCTTAAGGTCCTGCTTCTCTGGACTTCTGATTGCTCTGCAGGATCCACTGCGTGGTTCTTACCAACTAAAGCAAGTGGACAAGAAGAGGCTGAATTGTTACAGATCTGCTTGATCTCCTGAAACTCCAAGATTCTGCCTGGGTGTCCTGATGGACCCTAGTACAACGCAACAGACTCAAGGACAACAAATAAACACTGAATAATCCTGCATGACTCTCGGTAACAGCTAAATCTTTCAAAACTTTTCTTAAAACTTCTCCCACTCAAGTTAAAATCTGAGACTCCTAAAGTTTCTTTTCTAGGACAGGCATGAGCCATCCAAGCAAGAAGAAAATTTGTTTACCAAATGTCTAAAGCAACTCATCAACGCAGAATGAAGAAGGGAAAGGGCTTTGAGGCTGACTGCCCTGGGACAGCAGATATCTGAAGCACCAATGGAATGAACAGGGGGTGTGATCAGGTTAGAGGAAAGGGGAAAGTTTTCAGACTGGAGTCAGCGAAGCAGCTCAAGGTGTGGCAGGGGGGCCTAGGCCCCAGCACCCTCTATAAAATAAGGGCTGTGAGCAAGGCAGGGGGTCCAGGGAGCCTTCTCGGAGCTGGAGCTCGGGGAGAAGACGTGGGTTTTAATAACGCAAGTTCCCTGGGCCTCAGTTTTCCTGCTAGTTAAATGGGTGCGTGCTCCTGTCTAACAACAGTGTGGACGAAGGCATGTTCCCAACGTGACCCAACTCTTACTACTACTCATTAAGCATCTAGCCCGCTTCCGGCTCTCTCCTCTCCAAGAGGCCCGGGGGCAGGCCTGGCACCGCTGCCATGCCCTCGGCCTTTACCTGGAGGGACCCGAAGCTGGAGGGCGGGGCTCACACCTGCCCAGGACAGGCCCAGGGTCACTCCAGGCCGGTCCATCTGGAGGGTGGGGGAGAATTCCTGAACCTGCCCCAGGCTCCCGGTTATGCACAGAAGGCCAGGGCTCCAGGAGATATATTCAGGTGACCCCACCCATGGCTCCCGTGTGCGGGGCGTCCCCTTCAGGTGTTCGAGATGTTCAGCCCCTCCCCCCGCGCGTGGGCACTGGCTCAACACGCCTCCAGTGTGCGGGGCAGCTCCCCCCCGAAGTGTGCAGGATGTTTAGGTTGC
>CM053600.1:176374948-176418965 GCA_028646575.1 Pseudocheirus occidentalis
AGCGACTGCCGCAACAGGTCGCGGTCCATGGCGCGGAGCGGCCTCGGCCCAGGCCCAGGCCCCGGCTCCGCCGAGCTCGCCTCACGCTCCTCCTCCCGCCGCCGCTGCCTCAGCACCGGCCGGCCCGCGAGCGGCGGAAGTGACCGGGAGCCCGCCGGAAGCGCAGGAGACGTCTCCCTCCTCCCCGGCAGCGGCCCAGAGCTTCTTTCACACCCTACGCCAGGCGACGGAAATCCGCGAGGGCCCCCCCTCGTGGCTCGGAGGCTGTGCGGGGACGGGGCGGGTGGGGGGAGTGGGAAAGAAAGGAGGGGGGCAGGAAGAGGGAAATTAAGGAAGGCTAAAGAAAGAAGACTAGGAAGAAGGAATAGGGAGAAGGAAGGAGGAAAGAAAGGAGTCAGGAAGACCTGAATTCAAAATCTAGCCCAAGACACTTCCTAGCCATGTGACCCTGGGCAAGTCACTTAGCCTGTCATCCTCAGTTTCCCCAAGTGTAAAATGGTGTAGGAATGGCACCTTCTCCTAGATGCTTGCGAGGATGAAGGCAGGTAACATTAGAAAGGCGCTCAGCGCATGCCCAGCCCACGGTAGGTGCTTGTTTCCTTTCTTTCTTCAATCCTTTATACTCTTAGTAATAACAGATCGGGAAACAAGTTGAGAGATGGAAGCTGACGCTTCGGGAGGCATAGAGGCAGGCGCATGTCCAGGCACTAAACTAAAAGCCGTCGTGGCCCCATGCCTGTGGTATGTTGTCCTCGACATCAGAATTTATGCTCCTCGAGGGTGGAGATGTTTAACCCTTTAATATCCCCAAGCTTCATAGTAAGGTTTAATAATTGCTTGTTGACTGACTGACCGTCTGATGTCATTTAAAAAAATTCCAGTGACTTAAATGTGAAGTATTTATTTGAAAGCAAGAATAAATCATAACATTTACACAATAAAGACTAAAGCAGGAATAATTTAAAAAAAAATTATAGTCCACCCAAAAACATGGAGTATGTGGTTTCAGGGAAAAAGAGCAAATGAGAGTTTATAGAAAGAAACCTACTGGGAAGGTACATGAGTTGGGAAGACCATATCCCTGGGGCTAGTCACCATAGGCTTTGGTGACCTTGGTCCCTTCAGGAACAGTCTATATCCCATAAAGCTGTTTCTCTGCTAGCTTTTCTTCTTATTCTCACTATTCCTTTGCTATGCAAAATCACTCCTGCTTTTGAGCAGATGAAACAATGACAAGCTCTTTTAGTTCACCATTACCCTTAACAGAATACTACTAAAATGATATGCTCTTTTAACAACATTGTATTTATTCGGTGATAAGCAGTTTCCCTAAACCAGAGAACTGAAAGCTGAGCTTGGTCCTCTGGGCAATGAAGACAAGCCCAAGTAGTTCTTCATTCAATAAGATTCTTTTTTCTCCAAATCAGCTTGTAGCAAAGCAAAAAAATAAAAATAAAAACTCCTCCAATAAGCACCACTCATACTAGATATAGAGCCTATCCTTTCTCCCTCTCAAACTACATAGGGTAGTGTCTCCCTCTTTCTCCCCATAGGATAGGTTCTCCCTCTCTAAAGCTGTAGATGGAACTAGAAAGTGATCAATTCAAATAGCTCTGCATTTAGCAGCCAGATTCAGTTTTCCTCCAGTTAACTGAAGAAGTCTATTAACTGACCCAGACTTTATCTAGCCAATCAACAAAGCAGTCAGTAAGCACCTAACAACCAAAGAATCAGTTGTCTCAACTCCAAGCCGTTTTTCTTCTATGTATGCCTTCTGCCTCAAGCTCCTTGTGACTTCTCTTGTGTTCAGTTTACTTCTCTTTTTTCCTTTATCTCTTCCTCTATTTTTCCTCATGTATATTCTTCTCAGACTTCATATTGTTTCTTTTTGATTTTATTTATCTTCAAGTGTGTCAAATCAGATCCTTCTAGTAGATATTTATTTATAAGATAAATTTATAAGGTAAAGTTTAAGAAATCTACCTTTCTGTCAGATATAAATTCACTGGTCTTATAAAATTTCCACATAATCCAAAAACAAGTTATTTGATTTATGATTTTTGTCAGTTATAATAATCTTTGAATCTCCAAAACAAGCCACATACAAATAAACTGATGGACTATAATGCCCAGTAGCTGTCATTTTGGTCATTGCTTCGCCTTCAAACAGATCTCAGTAAATGCATCCAAGGGACATTTCTCTGTCTGGTCCTCAGAATAATCTCTGTTGCTCTTAAACATTTTATCTGAAAGACTGTTTCTTCTGAAGCTGATTGGTTCAATTTTCTTTATGTAAATTTTCTCTTTTTGTCACGTTCAGCAACCAAATTGTTCATATACAAAGGGGAATAGCACTTTATGTTTATAAGATTTATTAATTTAAAAAATACAACCGAGCCTATAAGGATATTTTTTGAATGGCTTAGTCTCTTAGTTGGGTGTAGGGAAAATTCCTTCTCTATTCTCTCAGAAATCCAGACAAAGTGTTTGTTCTTTGCTTCTGCTCTGTATCAAATAAAAGCCATTTACTAACTTACTCTCTTACAGTTTAACTGTTTGCAATTAAGTACAAACCCAATTCACATAAAAGTTATGAATGGTAGAGGTTTTATATGAAGGATGAGAAGGCTTTTAAGTTACTATAAAAATCAGAAATTCTGAGCAACTTACAGAAACAGAAAAAATCTTGGAGCAAATGCCAGCTATCCAAGCCTAGAGGGGTAAGAGCAGAATTAACTGCTTCATCCTTTCCCAGATCTTGGTTCCATGCTATCCTAGCCACAGCCCCTCTTTGGGGCTTGAATTGGGTGGGACTCATCTGCCTGACACCAGATTCTTAGTCTTAAAGCACCAAATGAGTGCTAGAAGATCTGTCTCTGTTTTTTGGTCTTTCTGTTTGCATCTCTGTCTCTATCTGTCAATCTCTTCAACTTCTTTACCTCCCAGAAGGCTGCAGGAGCTCAGTTTCCCCAAAATTGCATTTGCATTAATTAAAAAAAGATTATTAATACATTCACATCTTTAGACATGATGCATTTCCATATTGTCTTCTAAAATGAATCTTCATGACAAAAAATAAGCAAAAGTGATGGACACAAAAGATTGTGCCTGATATTCTTTCCTAGTAGCCCCCCTCTCTACCTTCATGCCTCACCAAAAGGGAGGAAAATGTGTCATTAGTTTGTCCTCTGGGACTTTCTTTTCAGTTTCATTTTAAGAGGTCCCTGTTCCTTAGGTGAGACATTTAAATAGTTCCCACACAAATGACCAAGGATATTTAAGGATCATTTGAACATAACTACTTAGCCCAGGAAAGAGAAGACTTATGGAGGGATATGATGACCTTTCCAAGAATCTGTAAGACCATCATTTGAAAGAAAGGATTGAGCTTCTTCATAACCCTAGAGGGCAGAACTAAAACCAATGGGTAGAATCTACAGGAAGGCAGATTTCGACTCCATATAAGGAAACGTTTGATAGCTTAGACAAAGATGGTCTTAAGAAGTGGCATGCTTCTTCTATATCTGGAAGTCTTCAAATAGAGACTGGATGACCACTTAGGACTTTAGGATTTGGAGTTAGAACAGCTCTTGAAGATCATCTAATCAAAACACCTAATTTTACAGAAATGAAACAGACCCAGGAATTTGTCCCTTTTAACCCAAGGAAGCGTTCTTGGGGACTCCTATTCTCTAAGGTATCGTGCTATGCATTCAAAGTGACTTGCAAAGGGTCTCAACAGTTTATAGCGACAAAATTAGGATTGAAACCTAGGTTTTCATCCAGACCTGGAGTGCCTTTCACTATACCACTTGTCAAGATTGTTGTAGAAGGGATTCCTAATTCAGACACAGATTGGACTAGGTGACCTTTTACTTATATTATTAAATGATGCCTCTCCACTCTCCCCACCAAACAGAAGGTCGCTTGGCTTTCTTCCATAGTTTTTGCTGATTTCCTCTTAGTCCATTAGAGGGTGCTCTAACATCATTGTAGACCACAGATTTCTCTACCCTCAAGCAGGCACAAAATAATTGTGTAGTTTTAGGGACTAAGGTGAGAATGGGCAGCAGCGGTGATTTCACTACCTATAGTCATTTTAGAAACCAAGTTTGTCACTGAAAACTTTCTTTACCTTTAACTCTAGAGAGAGATCCTAGGGGCACACACATTCTCTGAACTGGTTCACTGCCTGTTCGAAAGCTGTTTGGGCCACACTAGGAATAGAACCGGTGATTTCAGACACCCAGAATCTCATATATTCCATATTAAATATCTCATATCTTCTCTAAGTCATTCTTGATAAGTGATCATCTGATCTCTCCTTGAAGGCTCTCATTGATGGGGAAACCACTATGTCTTGAGATGGTCCATTCCTCTTTTGGACAACTATAATTATTGGAAAGTATTTCCTAATGTCAAGTGTAAATCTGTCTCTTTAGAATTTCCATCCATTCCTCTTTATTCTGCTCTCTGGGACCAAGCAGAACATATCTTTTCCCTTATCTAGACTAGATAGTGCCTCATTTATATAATACTCTGATCTCTTTAGCTAACCAGCCTGGAAGAATGGTTATAAAACATTATGACATGTGGAAAGAAATAATAATATCTATCTATCTATGCTCACCCACATATGAGTGTATAAATGTACATATGTGTATAATCTCACAATATTTTAATCTTAGGATATTTAGCTTAATGGATTGGGGTCTGTGGTGTTCTGGTGAATGTTTAACAAAAGACTCTTAAAAATACATTTAAGTTTAATTTGCATCATTACCATTTTCTCTATTACTTTCTTAAGTCTAGACAATCAAGAAAATAAAAAGTCAAGTTTTCTGAGTTATAAATAAATGTTCAAACTGAAAAATTTAACAACTATCTCTCATAAACCAGCAAGAGCTTGCTCCAGGCTGCCCCTGATAGAGCACTGTGATAATGATGCAGTAGCTAGCCTCTAGAAAGGAGACTAGACCTGACCCCAGAAAGAAAAACGAGGAAAAATGGATGGGAATTGTAAATAGACAAATTTAGACTTGACAGCAGAAAAAAAAACTTCCTTACAGTGAGTGCTGGCCTAAAGTGGGATGGACTGGTTTGAAATGATAATGAATTCCGTATGAGTGAAAGCCATCAAGAAGAGGCTGGATTACCACATGTCAGAGACTTTCGTTTAGACATTGGTTGAACTGGATGACTTCTGAGGTTGCTTCTGCTCCTGTGATTCTGTGGTTACCAGTTCCAGTACCAGAGTGGGCTGGTTAGCTAGGATTAGATAGCAGTCCTATTTCAGACATCTTTCATGTGGTTACCATTAGTTACAAGGATGATTAAGTAAGGGAATGTGGAATGGTTCAGAGGAAACCTAATTATTATTTATAAAAAAAAAACAATAGAAAGCAGACACCTTACAGATAAAAAATGAACCAATGTAATCACCTTCATATTTAAAAGGCATGATTACACAAAGGGAAGCAGTGGATAGAAAGCTGGCCTCTGAATCACCAAGTCCTGTTTTCAAATTTTGCCTCCGACAAAGTGAATCTATGACTCTGGATAAATCACTTGACTTCTTTCAGTGCCCTTCACAGTTTTCTAAGATTAAAAATTGCTTATCGGTATTGGTGGAGTTTTTATATTGAGGCTTCAATACAATGATATCCCATGGTCTTGACCAAAAAAGAGTTACATACAAGTGGTAAATGCATACATAGGTCTTAGATGACCAGTTTATTAGTAATAGTTCAGAATGTGAAACTGAGCTAACAACATATGCAAAATAGGTACACAGTGAAGGATGTTATTATCAGTCAGATTAACTTGAGTAAAATGAATTCATAACATCATAGATTTGGTGCTAAAAGGGACCTCAAAGGCATTCTAGTTTAACCTGCTCAGAGATGAAGGAACTGAGGTCAAGGGCAAGTGACTTGTCCAAAGTCATACAGGCAGTAGGTGTCAGAAGTGGAACTTGAGCCTAAATTCTCTGATTTCAGAGCCCGTGCTTTTCTACTGTACTCTATCAACAGTTCTGGATTTATTGTTGTTCAGATGACAATGATCACCTCCCAATTGCCTTTGAATAATTATTTTTGGCTTCGTAGGTGGAGAAACCAAAGATGGACTACTTTGGGCACAGGGAATGAATTATTGGGCTTAGTGCATTTCCATTCATGACAAGATTCAGCATATTAGGAAAAACATTGAAAACCTGATCATCACCAAAGACTCAGAAAAATGGCACTGAGGCACATGGTTTCTCTGAAGTCCTCATTTGCGTTTGGGATAGACATTGTTTAATTGATGGGCTCTTACTTTGTTTCCTTTTTTTGCTACCAAAAAGATTGCTGCTATGAATGTTTTGTTTCATATGGAACCTCTTTGGGGAATATACCCAAGACTAGGATTTCTGGGCCAAGAGATATGAACAGGTTAGTGATATTTCTTTAATCAAAATTCTCTTCCAGAATGGTTGTGCCAATTCATAACTCTTTTGACAGTATATCTAGCTGAACTATGTTCTAACATCCCCTCTAGCCTTGGCTCTTTTTATATTTTATTTTTATTATTATTGTCATCCTTAGTTTATATTACCAATTTCAGATGTATTTTAACTTGCACTCTTCTTAATGTTTGTGTTTCATAACTTGTTGAAATTTTGATTTGCTCATGGTCACAGAGCTAGTAGGCATCTGACAATTGTATGTGAGCTCAGGTCTTTTGATTTTGAGTTCAGTGATTGAAAATCTCAACTTTTCAAGTGTATGAGAAGAGATACAGCTAGCCAGACAACAGTTCATGGGAGAAAGACCTGATAATTTTAGTAGACCTCAAACTCTATGTGATGTGGCAACCAAAACGATCTACTGTGCCCTTTGGATGCCTCCAGAGACTAAGGAAGTGATAATCTCTCTACATTCTTCCTTGGTCACTCCACATCTGGAATGTGGTGTCAATGCTATGTTTTGGAAAGGCATTGATAAGCCAGGAAACAAATATAGGAGGGCATCCTGAATAATGAAGGGATAGGGAATCCTGCTATACAAATATTAGACCTTAGTGATATTCAGCTTGGATAAAGGAAGATTTGAATGGAATGGGACATAAGTATCTCCAAGTATTTGGAGCGCTAGACTGTTTTGTTTGGAAGAAATATCAGACTGTTTTTGTTTGGCCTCATGGGGCAGAACTGGAAGCAATCAGTGGAAATTGCAGAGGCATATTTTAGCTCAATGCAAGGAAAAATTTCCTAACAATTAAAGCATCCTGAAAGTGGAATAGGCTACCTCCTTAGATAGTAAGTTCCTCATCACTGGAGTAAGTAGAGCCTAGAAGACAGTTTGTTGACAATATTGTAGAAAGAACTTTTGTTTCAGGTATAGCTTGGGCTAAATGGCCTGGTGAGGTCCCTTCCAACTCAAAGATTCTGATTCTATGAGAACATAGCAGGGACCTGGCTTGAAGTGATCAGGTTGCTGGGGCAGGAGGGGTGAGGACCCAACAACAGACTCGCCTAGGCTACCTAGATTGGGTTAACTGGTACTAGTCTGAGACTTCGACTCCCTTGGTACTGTTGCAAGGGGAGACTACTCTGAGGTAGGATGCAGAGGTCAGTACAAAACTCAAGTTGCCCAGAAAAGAAGGGGAAATGCTGGAAAAGGAAAGCAGAGATTAAGGGGAAGATAATTGGTGGTTTTAAAAATGCCTAATGGGAAATATTATTTGGAGAATGAAGAGAGGAGTGTGTGTTTGTGTTTTGTGTGTGTATGTGTTTGTATATACATACATGCAGGTTAAGTGGAGATTGATGTAATGGAGTTTGGAGGAGTTTGACACCCCTCAGTTTAACCAATTAATCAGTAGACTTAATAGGCTTGTAGTAAGAGGAAGAAGACCCTCTATATACCTGGCTTACCAATGTTATTGGTTGTTTGGAAAGTGGTCCTGGAGGAGGTGATAAAGTAGGATTCCAACAAGAGTATGTTCATGATCTATTATTTACTTAGATCACAGGATTATGGGTTTAAATCTGGAATGGATGAACCTTAGAACTCATCTAGACCAGAAGTTTCAAACTCATGACTGTAGGTTGCATGCTATGTAGACAGAAACAGAATAAAATTTAATTGGTAAATCTCTAAAAAATACAATAAAACATAGATAATGTTAATTTGTGTTTTTTAAAGTCAATATGCAGCCCATAGGGATATGTTTCTATTTTAATTTGACACCACTGATCTAGTCCAATACTTTCATTTTACAAATGAATTAATTGGGACTCATGAAAGTTGTAACTTGCCCAGGGTCTTTAATAAGGGACAATTATACACAATATTGGCAGATGTTAAAACAACAACAACTAGAAAAAGCTTTAAATATGGCATAGCAAGCATGAAGTTTCACTGATGTTTGGAAAGGAAGACAGTGCATTTGAGACCTATGGACTAGGGGATAGATATCAATGTCTCTTACATTAATTTCCCTCTTTACTTACAGCGTCATTACCCTAGCTAAAGCCTTTTTATTCTTTGATGGATAAATGGCCAGGTATCCAAATGAAAATTCAATTCAACAAACATTTACGTGTAATGAATATTTTGTGCCAGACACTAGGGATACCAACACAAAAATAAAGTATTTCCTGCCTTCTAGGAGCTTATATTCTACTAGGGAGGTACCATGTGTATGCAGATAAGTAAACATTAAGTAATTTCAGGAGGCTGAGACCCCTGGGAGCTATTTGGACTTGGCCTCTTGTCTGGACTATTGAAATAGTCTTTTGATTGGTCCCTTTGCCTCAAGTCTCTTTCCTTTCCAATCTATCTTCCACATACATGTCAAATTGAGATTCTTAAAACACATGTCATTCACCTCCTTAAAAACCTTCGGGTGTCCCTATTGTTTCTAGGATAAAATAGAATTTCTCAGTTGGCATTTGAAGTCCTTCCCAATCTGATTCCCACTTACTTTTCCAGACTTACATATTATGACATTCCTTCATGTAGGCTACATTTCAGGCAAACTTGTCTACCAGTGGTTCCTAGAACTTGTGCCACCTCCCCACATCAATGCCTCTGTACAAACTGTTGTCTATCCCTGGCATGTACTCCTTCCTCCCCTCCATCCCCTGGTTTCATTCTGACTTCAATCCAGGTGTCATTTTCTCCAAAAAACCTTTGCCTATTCCCCCAGCTGCCATTCTCTCTTCCTCTTGAACCTTCTTTGCATTTGCTTATCTGTGTACATATTATACGAAGGAGAATGTGAACTCCTAGTGGGCAGTCATTATTTTATTTTTCTCTTGGTATCCCCAGGAACTAAGATAGTGTCTAGCACAAAATGGAATGAATAAATGCTTGCTGAATTGAGCTTTCATTTAGATATCTGGATATTTGTGCCACAGGGACTGTGCTTGCCAAGGATTGCATTTTTCAAAAATAAGAGAAGCCATTTCTTTCCTGACCTACTCATTACTGATGTGGCTTTTGTCCCTTGCCATGAGTCCATAGGCCAGATCTGAGCTGGAGTATGGAAATATTCAATAGGTTGAAAGGGATTAGATTTAAAAGTGTAGAGCAAAGCTCCTTCAAGCTTCTGACATTCTTTCTGCACAGATTCTGATTTCTTACTGAAATCCAAACTAGTTGCTGAAAAAGCCTGTGAAGAGCACAAGGGGCCCAAAAGGAGAAAAGAGAAGTCTAAATATTCAGAGAATAGTTTGGTGAATATAATTAAAGCAAAGGTAAGGAGCCTGGTGGGGGAACAGGGATCCTCTTTTCTAAAAGTATCCTTTATTCCTTCATGGATTGTGAGATGTGCCTCTTGTGGTGTGCAGCAGAGGAATGTTCATTGCAGCAAGAACTTTCCTGGGGCAAGGTAATAATAATCATGATTGTGATTAAAATTTATATAGAATTTTAAGGTTTGCAAAACACTCCTCATATATTATTTTATTTGATCCTTGACCTATAAGATTATTATCCCCATTTTGGAGATGAAGAAACTAAGGTTCAGAAAGAGGTAAAGAGACCTGAAAAGGGCCAAATAATCAGTAAGTGTCAAAGTTAGTATTTGAACTCAGGTTTTCTGATTCTGAGTCTGGAACTCTATCCATTACATCATCCAAGTGTTAATTGTGTTTATTTACTTCCTTCTTAGTTTGTCCAATTGTCACCAAATGATTTTCCTAGATTTTGTTTCCATCCCATCTTTCGCAAGTTCCAGGGCTTTCTTGCTGATGTGACTGTAGATGTTAGGCTTCCAAGCTCCAGTATTTTAAGGATGATTTTCCCAAATGTTAAACTGCTCCAAGGTTTTGTGTTTAAAAATCTGAAGAAAAATATTTGCTTCCAAAACCTTTTTGGATATTATCAAGCTACACGCTGCAATCTATTCATTCTGGAAGTGGATATGGAATCAGGGGTACTGAGTTAAAATTTAGATTCTGATATTTATGACTTGGGTGACTTTGAGGAGCCCCATATTCTCTGGGTCTCAGTTGCTTCATTTATAAAACGTAGGGGTTGGACTAGATAGTTTCTAAGGTCCTTTCAGATTCTAAATCTATGATCCCATTAGAAAACAGTGAAGATCTGAGCTTCATGGATGCCCAAGCCTCCCACCTTGATGTGGGAGTAACCTCATTCTATGTTTCTAGAGAAAGGAAACTAATTGTAAAGACTGGGCATATATGGGCCACTTTTACCCAGGAAAAGTCATACTTTTAATATTCTTATAAATCATCTACTTTGATTATTGTCTTTTATTTTTCAAGATGACACCACTAATGACAACATTATGACACACATGCACAATTGGAAAAAAATGAGGCAGGTTATTAGTCCCTTCTCTACTGTGCACATGTAGTTTTAAGGGACAGCACCACGGACAGTTCCTTCTACTCTATCTGCTGTCAGTCTCTACAACTTTTCCTTAAAACACTGTGTATGCCACCATGGAGGTGGGAGGGAGGGGGAGGAAGGGGAGAAAATCTGAAGCTCAGGTGATTCTGGAACTAAATATTGTAAACTAAAAGTAAACAAACAAGTAAAAAAAACCCCACTGTGTATAATTGCTCTATGCAACACTATTCTGCTACTGCTGTTTCCCAGAAGAATGCAGATACATTATTCCATTTGAGATTGTTCTTCAGTGTCATTACATTCTCTCTGAGACTAACCCAGGCTTATTCTATTGCTGCTCTAGAGAGTAGAACTAGAGCTAATGAATAGAAGTTTCTGGGAGGTATATTTTGGCTCAATATAGATATAATAGGCCTATGTGACTGATAGGACAACAGTTCATATGAGCTCTGTATCTTAAGAATGAGCCTGTTTGAAGTTTCTAGGAGTTAAGTCCTTTGAGATGTTCATGCCTTGGTGCAAGAAAAATTTTATCATGGACATAGAAGAGAAGAAAGGAGAGAAAGGCATGGAAAAGTGACTAGAAGTGGAATTCAGGGAATCTTTGTGGTTTTTTTTTTCTGAGTTGTTGAGGGTGTGGAGTTGAATAGGAGTTTGTAGGATGTGGTTCTGTTGAGTAGGACAGCTGTATTGTGGGCTATGCTCAATTTTGTGTTTTCATCCTAGAATCTAGAGAGGAAAGGAACCCAGAAAACTTACTCCACTGAGGGGGGGGGTAAGGGAAGAAAATAGTGCCTGGTGCTGAAATGAATCCTGCTATAGAGTGCAACTCTTTTGTTGGGTAGCAAGACGAAATAGAGTTTAGTAGAGAGAAAGACATAATACTTTATACTATTTCGGAGGTAGTGAAAAATCAGCAGGTAATAAAGAAATGAATGAACCTTCAAATCTTCAGTTTGGGCACATGACAATTTTGCAGTGTCTTATTCCTCTCAGATCATGAGTTTCTGAGGATTCTAATCCTTTCAAACTCCTTATCATTTACTTGGAGTTTAGACCTTAATCTCCTGAGTGGCATGTGAAATAGTTTTCCTACTTAAAAAACCCTGTTGTTTTGATCTCAAACACTTTATTTAAAAATATTTGTTGATATAGTTTGTACTTACATCATCTGTATTTCTGAATACACCCCTTGCCCCTACTCTGCAAGCCATGCCATGTAGCAAAGAATTTAGAAAGAGAAGAAAAACAGTTCAACAAAACCAATCAGCAAGTTAACTGTCCCACAAAATATGTAACATTCAATATCCATAGCTCTTCACCAATGTGAAAGAGATTAATTAATCTTAATTAATTAATTAATCAAAATTCATGTTCCTTTCCTGGTCTGCCAATAAGGTGTTCCTTCTAAATTTCAATTCTTTTAGAGCTTCCTGGAATATCTAGAATTAGGGTTCAAATCAATGGAAGTATAACTATTATAAAATTATCCCTTCTTTGAACATAGTAATCTGGAAATTTCAGAGCAAGTAAAAATGGGTTATATAAGGAAACCATCTGGTAATCAGAACTATCTTACAAAGGAACAAGTTGCTTTGCAAAACAATGAACTTTTCCTCATTGAAAGAGTTTAAACAGTGACTGAATCACCATCTGTCAGAAATATTCTAGAGCTTCTAACACTAGGAAGAAGGATGGGTTAGAATGATCTCTCAGGTAATTTCCAGTTCTATGATTCTATGGGAATCAAAGTATTACATACATACATACATACATACATACATACATATATACCTTTTGTGTATATATGTGTAGCCTTTTTCCCATGCCCATCTTCCACTATGGGGTAGGTGGTTCCATAAAGGACAGTACTGTCACCTGTAAGATGTGATTCCTGATTGTTTGAGAGACCTGATGTTGTGTACTTGAATAATTTGGCAGAAATCTTAAATTCAGAGAGAGAGAGGAGAGAAATGGAGAAACAGTTCAAAAGAGATGGGAAGAGAGAAAGTGAACTATTGAATGTTCAAGGGGAGATCTTCCTCTAGCTGGAGACATGTGGGGAAACTGATCCCCCAGATGTCCCTTGATTTTTGACTACCTAAAACCTTAGAGACTGCTAAACACAGATTTACCAAGTGAGATCATTTTCCACTTGGTCAAACTGAGATTCAATCTCATTCCCAAACTGAAGAACCCATTCACTTTTGTGTTTGGTGGGAGGGAGCTAAGCTGGTGAGAGTAAGCTATTGCCTTCCACTTGAAGTTGATCAGGGAAAATGACATTTGTCCTGAATCCCAGAAGAATCATAGCTTAAATTACCAATATTTGATGTGTCACAGATAGCTATAATTCCAACCCCTCTTGAAGATAGGAGAGTGCAGGAGCAAATATTTAGCCTTGGCTTTTTCTCCCCACAAAGGCAAAAATTGGAATCCTCCTTGGAGACAGGATGTTCCACATCCCAGATCAAACATCCATTCATGCCATTTGTGAGCTATACATATTTATTTTTGGTAAGTAGCATCTACACAATTACATTACACATGAATTTTAATGCATATGCACATACATATATGCACACACAAATATATATATGTATATATGTATATATATACACATATGTATCCACACATACCTTGAGACAGCCAGAGTAGTGTACTGGATAGGTATATGTCTGGCCTTTGAGAAAGGAAAGTAGTTTGAAGTCCTATTGTTGATGCATACTAGCTCTGTGACCATTGCCAAGACACAACCTTTCAGCACAATTCTGCAGGATTATTCATTGCAAATACATCACAAAACTGCATTAGTGGAGAGTTCACATGCTGGGATATTCTTATGCTGATGAAGACATACGTTTGAACTACATTACTCCCCTTCCCCCTATATTATAAAAAGGTGGTTTTTAACCCTTTTTTGTCATGGACCCCTTTGGTGGTCTGATGAGTCCAACAGACTCTATGGAGGAGGTAAGGAAAAGAGTTGTTATCTTCATTTTATAGATGAGAAAATTGAGGGCCAGGGACATTGACAAACTTACCCAAGGTCACATAGTTGACCAGTGGCAGAGCCAGTATTTGCCTCTGTATCTAGAGGCAAATTTATGACATCATAAATCCAATACTCTCTGTACTATACCACAATTTATCAATAAACATTTATTAAACTCCTACTATATTGCATGCACTGTGCTAAGCTCTGTTAAAGACAAAGGGTGAGAAAACATGGAAACATTGCACACCAAGTTTAAGATAATCTGTGCTGATTGATCATACATCATTTCCACTGAAATCCTTGGGACTAGCCCCAATAGGAGGGCTGCTAAATGAGGCAACAATGAGTCACGAGCTGACGTCATAAAACAGAGCTTTTGATGCAGACATCTGGGTGAATAAGCTCTTGCTTCCCAATCACCAGAAGATGACTCAGTTCTTGCCTGTCACTGGTTTGTAGATTTAGATCCTATTATTAAAAAATGGACTTTCTATTTCTTTTTCTTTATATTTTGGTAGGAATAAAAATGGCATTTGCTAGGAGCTGGATGTCTTTCTGATCATCTCACAATGCCAGGTATTCTCATGAAGTATTCATAAGTTGACTGTAGGGCAGTAGAGAATTATCTATCCACTCATCTATACATGCACACATATATACATAATGTCAATGCGCATATATGTGTATGTAAGAACCTGTAAAATGGGATGAGCATGCAAAGAAAGACAAAAAAATATTATCCCTGCCCTCAAAGAACTCATATTCTAAAGGGGGAGAAAAGAGGCAAATAACAATGCCATGCTAGATGCATGAAGAGCGATGCTTGAAATGAACACATAATAAGTCATATTAACTTCTTAGAATTCACAGCTTAGTTAGAGAAAAATTCTCATAGCGTGAGCATGAAGTCATGTGAAGTAGTAGGAAGACATTTAATTTGGAGTCAGAAAGATGATGAGATTTGAATCATGCCTTTGTTGCTAACTGTCTCTGTTACCTTGGACAATCACTTAACTCTTTGAACTTCAGCTTCCTTATCTGTAAAATGGGTTTGAAGTGGAAGATAGTGGATTAAAACTCCTCCTGGTTCAGAGTCCCATGATCCCAGGATTTGTTTTACACCTCTTTTTTTGATATCAGAGACCCAACAGGAGAATGTGCTTGACAGAATTTGAGGCTGTTGCAAAATCACATCCTGAGGCACTTACAGGCTGATACCGAAACACCCAGTAAATAGCAGTAAGTGATACCTGTGTGATACTTTAATGTTTACAAAGTGTTTTCTATGTTATCTTATTTGAGCTTTGCAACAACCCTGTGAGATAGCTATTATAATTTACAATGAGGAAACAAGGCCCAGAGAGTTGCCATAACTTGCTAATAGTCATAGGATTATAGTTGACAGGAATCTAAGAAGTCATTGACTCTACCCTCCCGATTTTGCATAGATTTTGCATTTTTGTAAAGAGAGATAAACTGACTTGCCTAGCATCAAAGAGCTAATAAATGTGAGAGACAGGATTCCCAATCTCCGCTTGTTATCCACTAGGTAGTACTACCTATTTCCTAGGCCTAGTCAATGTTCAGTCCAACATACCTCCATGGCAGGCCCTCAATAAGAATGTGCAGAATTCTGAAGTCCTAGTTCTAATAGAATTTGTCTGCACGTGAATAGAAGCACCCTTTATCTCCAAGCCTGTGTAGACATAGAAAGGAAGGAGAAGGTCATCTTCTTCGCTCCAGCCATGACTCCAAGGCAGTCAGCTTATCTTATGGCCAATTTGGTACTGGCTAATTTTGGAACTTGCTCATTTCTATAGAGGAATAAACAAAGAAGCAACTGGAAGACTTGTGAGATGTTAATGTATTTTGCTTAGGCAAGCAATTTTCCAACTGAATACACAGGTATGATAGGAAGAGAGGAGGTAAGAAAGCGTAGCTAAAAATAAATTGTCTACTCTCTTAACTTAGAGGAGATGGAATGATTAAGTATCTGCCATCTTCACTCTGTCTCATCAGCCTCTCTAAGACCATCACGACCACCCTGTGGATCTAAATTATGTAAGTTTTACTCTGACTGGTTATAAAGTCTGAAATGTCTCAGGACTTGAATATTTAACCAATCTACAGTTTTTCAGGCATTAATTCAGAGATTCTATCCTTCATCTCAATTTCTTCTCAACAAAATAGAACTTCCTATGTCAGAGAAAAAATTCCCAAGGTCTCCTTACAAAGTTCCTCCATATCATCCCCCCTGCTCTCTTTCTTTCTTCCTTTCTTCTTTCCTTCCTTCCTTTCTCTCCCTTAGCTTCCTATCCCTTTCTTTCTCCCTCTCTATCCTTCTCTCCTCCTCCTCCTCCTCCTCCTTCTCTCTCTCTCTCTCTCTCTCTCTCTCTCTCTCTCTCTCTCTCTGTTTCTGTCTGTCTCCCCATCTCCATCCCCTTTTCTTTGTTTCTGATTCTGTCATTAATTACCAGTGTGGGTCTTAGGCAAGCCACTTACCTTTTTGGACTTTCATTTTCTTCATCTATAAAACGTGGAAATGGGACTATAGTAACTTTAAGATCTTTCATCTCTAACTCTTCAGCTGTGATTCTTTCAAAATTGTGATGATCCATCTCTACATTGGTGGGGGGGACAGGGAGGGAAGAAAAAGATGGTAAAAAAAGAAAAAATTTTCATGATAACTATTATATATTTAAAGAGAATAGCAAGTTGTAAATAATAGATTTGCAGTTTCATGTGCAATCATCTTTTTCATTATACTACATTATGGAAATGTTTCTTTTATTCCATAAATTAAAAATAAAATGAATCATTATAATTTAAAAAAAAGATTGTGATGATTTTTCTAGCTGCAGTTCTGGGTATGAGTATGAGCTTATGAGATGTTATTATTGAGAACTCCCTGAGATGGAACCTAGAAGTAGAACCAATCTACTCTGTTCTCATATGTGTAAATGGATGTGCCTATGCGCTGGATATCCTTACACTCTGCTCCCAGAATTTGTGCATATAGAGAAGTCAAGGAAGCAGAAGAGTAGTGGGATGGAAAATTGACACAAACAATTTATTCAAAGTATGTTTTTAATTGTTCACATCTTTCTTAATGATACCCTGATCAGCTGTGTGCTGTCTGAATTTGTTGGATGACAGACAACTGGTGGTATAAAAAAGGCACATCATTGAAGCCATATTGACTCTGAAATATCATAGACTCTCAGAATCATAGAATATCAGAAGTGGAAGGCTCTTTAGATGCATCAAGTCTAACCCATACTGGATCCAATATCCCTTGACAACATACTCACCAAGTGGTTCATTCCATTTTTTGCTTGGAGACTTCCAGTCAAGGGGAAGACACTGCCTCCTCCATTAGAATGTGAGTTCCTTTAGAGCAGAGGACTTTTGCCTTTCTTTGTTTTCCAGTGTTTAGCACAGTTCCTGACACAGAGTAAGCACTTCATAGATGCTTGTTGAATGACTTTCTTCATGAATCTGTCCATTCTACTTTGGGATTGCTGTAATTGTTAGATAGTTATAACTATGATCAGAAGTCTCAAAGTTCTAAAATGCATTTTATAGAGCACAGTGAGGGATATTTATATTGTGTGAAAGGAGGCAGGATCACAAAGGATTCTCTCCTCTTCTTCTTCCTCACTATTAACACATTCCCCCATCATCATTATATTTGAAATTGTGTATACTTCATTAGCTTTCTTTTCTCTCTCTTTCTCTCTCTCACAGTTTCTTTTTTCTTCCTTCCATTCTTTTTTCTTTTCTTTTCTCTCCTTCCTTCCTTCCCTCCCTCCTTCCTTCCTTCCCTCCCTCCTTCCTTCCTTCCTTCCTTCCTTCCCTCCCTCCCTCCCTCCTTCCCTCCCTCCTTCCTTACTTCACTCCCTCCCTCCCTTCCCTCCCTTCCTCCTTCCCTCCTTCCTCCCTCCCTCCCTCCCTTCCTTCTTCTCTTTCTTGTTTCCCATGGAACAAAGGTTGAGGAGCTTGGGGGAGAGAGAATAGTATAAGTTATTGAAATATCCATGGGAAATAACTGCAAGGTTTCTATGGATGATCCATGTGGTGTAGAGAACTAAGCAAAATGTCTAGTCACTTTGTGGGGACCATGGGGACCTTGTTCATACTTCTGCTGCTGATATGGTAGTTGAGCTTATGTGAAGCATTGCTGTTTTCCTGAGCTTAGCTTTTCTCAGTACATGAAGAATGTTAACAAAACTTTTTGATTTTCATACTTTTAAATTACTGCCCCACACTATTATCATTAAACCAACCTATTCATGTAGGCAGCACATGGTTTTGGTTGCTACGGGGGAACAGGGCAAAGTTTACCAGCTCCACATGGTTCTTTTTGTTCTAGTTCTTAAGCTGATTTGCATGGTAACCAGGAGGCATTTTGGTTGTATATTTTAGGGGAATATGATCGTCTTCCGACCCCACTTGGCCCAAATCATTTTTAGTTTTGCTAATTGAAGTACCAGGATGATTTGAAGGGGGAGGGGAGAGAACCAAGGATATGAAAAGAGTTCAAAGGAATTTCGCATCATAACTTGGCTAAAAGGCAGCTCAGTCCAAGCACAGATACTTCGTAGCGGTATAACCACGGGGGAGTCATCTAGCCTGCTCAGCTTCTTCTTTTGTAGAACGGGGGTAATAATGGCGTCTCCTTTCTAGGTTTTTGTGGGGATAAAATGAAAAAAAATTATAAAGCCTTGCAGAATCCTTAAAGCACTAGGTAAATTACTAGGTAAATTACATTACTGCATGGATTATTGATGTTTAGAGCAAAATTCTCTAATTGTCAATATGATAAAAGGAAGGAAACAAGCATTTATTAAGTTCCTACTATGTGCTGGGCATTGTGCTGTGTTTTCCAAATATTGCACCATTTGATTTTCACAACCACCCTGAGAGGCAGGTAATATAGTGCTATTATTAGGCCAATTTTAGGTTAAGGAAAATAAGGCAGACAACGCTTATGTAACTCACCTAGGGTCCTATAGCTAGTAAGTATCTGAGGGATATTTTTAACTCTGGTCTTCCTGACTCTGGGAAGGAAAGAAATAAAAAAAACCCAAAACACTAGACTTAAAATGCTTACTTGGCTCTCTATCTGATTGACAGGGTGTGACTGTCTAGGGTCTTGATCGTAGTAGAGCTAAAGATAGCTCTGGAATATTAAAAAAAAACTGTAAAGAGAAAAAGCCATATTGCAACTGCCAACCTTTCAGGAGTTTCCCTGAAGGAAGACAAGAGAACAGCATAATGACAGCAACAGAGAACAACAGGGGCTCTGCAGTATCAGAGGCTTGAGTTTCCCCAGCTATTTCAGTTTCCTGGTCATCCATATATGTTGTCTGTGTGTATCATGTGGCTATAACTTTGTGTATTGTGCTACTTATGTTCCCTATGTACATGCCCTTCCACATGTGTTGTCTCCCCAACTAGTGGTGTGGTGATTTTTGGGAGTACGAACCTCAGTCTGGATGGGCCACCTGAACACAAATCCCATCTACAATGGACCCCACCAGTGCTCGTGAAGCTTTCTTATCACTTCTCTTGCTCTGCTGTTAGATTAAGTGTCTTTGGTAGCCCAGTGCAGGGCAGAAAATACATACTTCATAAGTACTATAGGTTTATGTGCTTTGAAATAATGTGTTCTGTTGGCCTAGTCAAGGGAAACACATTAATCGGTTCTAGTGAGTTATGATTTTGGGAGGTTGCTGATCACACAAAGTGCTTGGAATCTGGTAACTTTCTGAGGACTCATGTGTGAGGGTAGTCCAGGTACTATAATAATACTAACCTGTGTTAGTAATAAGGTTATTATAATATATAATATAATATAAATTGTATAGAATATTTATACATTATATTATATATTATATAACTTTATTATTTTTACTGCCCTCTGTTGCCAGTTTAGGTTTTATTTGGTCTTTCAAGGATGATTAGGAGGAAGAATTCCATATTATATGTCTAGTTCTCCTGCAATCTTCAAAAGATTTCTGTCTTTATTAATATGATTTCATCCTCTCCACTCTTTGGTTTGATTTAATGAATTTTTGTGGTTGAACAGTTCACCTTCTGGTGGTCAGTCTTTTGTGTATAAGTTCCTTGGAACAGATGCTTGGGAAGTAGGAACAATGTTCTTCTGAACTTACTTCCACCATCTTTCCAGGCAGGCTATGCCTCAGACAAAGGTAGCAAGGTTGGCCATTCAATAAACATTCATTAGGTAGCAGGTGATGCTAGAGAGACATTGGGTAGACACAGATTGAAAATTCAAACAGTTTCTGTCTTCAAGGAGTTTATAATCTAATGGGAGAGGTAGGGGATAAGACAAGCTTACAAATACATAGGATAAAAAGTAGAATCAAATCAACATATGGTTATGTGGTTTCTAAGTGCCAGGCTGGGGACACTTTCAGCTGGGAGCCTGGAGAAATCTCTGTAAAGGTAGTAGTGCCTGAGCTCGAGCTTGAAGAAAAAGACAGATTTAAGCAGAAAGAGATGGGGAGTTGTGTGTGTGTGTTCCAGGTATGGGGCTAGGGTTTTTGAATGGAGAGAGGCAGGAGGTTACAGATGATATTGGGGAATGGCAAGTTTGTCCAGTTTGGATTGCCATAAACTCACATTTAGAGTAACATCCTCAATAACTGGAAACCTTTTCTTCTGAGACCACAGGATCTTACTGAATCTAGTGACTTCATGATCTTAAGGCAACCAAGGCAATACTATGTTCCATCAATCCAATAACATTCATTAAATGCTTACTATTTTCCTGACAGACATATTATGTATTTGTTGTCTCATTCATTAGAATGCAAGCTTATTGTGAGTAAGAAGTGCTTCATTGCTTATAATTGTATTCCTGGTAACACAGTATCTGGCACATAGTAGGGGCTTAAGCAATATTTGTTGATGGATTGGTTAAAATAGGGACCACCAACGAGGTAGTCAGAGGCAGCAGAGTCAGGGGCTCCCAATAATACACAGCAGAGACTGAATGCCAAGGACTCAATCCTTCTATAAAGTATTGTTTGGATGTGCCTCGTCTCCCGACATGTGACATGGTTTCAGTGCAGGCACCACTTTGATTTCTATCTGACCCCCTGAGGAATCTATTTGCTGACCTAGACTCATAAACAGGAGTCCTTTCCAACTCATCTCCTCCCCCTCCCCCCCCCCCCAGTGTTTGTGATAGTCTGAAGAAACTCCAAACTGAGACCAGAGTCTCTGCTAATAACCCCAGTCAACTGGTTCTGTCAGACTCCAAATTCTGATCCCAAGTCCCAAAGATTCTTGGTCTCTGTCAAAGACAATCCCTTTTCTTCCTGCTAACTTCCCCTATACTGTCTTCCTTGTTCAGCTCAGCCCTAGCCCACCCCCACCCCCCAGTTGACAGCCTCCTTTGCCCTCCATCCACTGGGATCTCTAGATCATCTGCTTTATGGTTGATAAACTCATGCATAAACCATTGATTCCTTAGTATCAATTTAGTGACTGTCACCTTTTTCAGGTGGAATCATAGATGTAGAGCTAGAAGGGGCAGTAGAAGTCATCTCAACCTTTTTACAGAGGAAGAAAGGAAACACAAAGGGTGAAGTGACTTTCCCACAGTCACCCAATTAGTGTCAGAGATAAGATTTGAACCTTTATCTTCCTTGCTCCAAGTTCAGCACTCTTGCCACTACACTATGGAGCCTCTTAACCTTAAGCTTTATTTCTGCTGGTGGAGCAGAAGCTGTGAAGCTCATGTAAAAAGGGAGATGAGGGTGGGTATCTTGCCTTCTTGGTGCCCCAGAAATGACTTTACCCAAGCTGTAGTCAGCCTCACATATAGGTAAAATTGGTCCTCTGGGAGGAATCTAATATGTTCTGGAAAGGGTTCAAAGAAAATAAAAATCAAGCATTTGTAATAACACTGATTTGTAATAATAAAATGTCTGCTCTGCCTTTCCCCCCAATGATCTTTGAATCCCTTGCAAATCTCAAATAATAAAATTGGATCTCAAACTCAGGAAATTGGTAAGGCTGTTAAAATAGAGGGAATAGTTAATGTTGGAAAAAGTGTGGAAAGTCAGGCAGACTAATGCACTATTAGTAGTATGAATCAGTCCAATCATTCTGGAAAACAAATTGGAATTCTGTTTGAGCTATGCCACTGAAAGGCATATATCCAAGAAGGTCAATGAAAAAAAGAAAGGCCCCATATAAACCAAATTATTTATAATGGCTTTTTCTTGTAGTTCCAAAGACTTGTAAACAAGGCAGGTGTCCATTAATGGACGAATAGTTAAACAAATTGTGGTAAGTGAAATAATGGAATTTTTCTGTATTGCAAGAATTGATGAATAAGATGAATAAAGAGAAGCATGTGAAGATATGAGCTAATGCAAAAGGGAAGAAAGTGGAATCAAGAAATTGATATATACAATGACTATGATGATGTAAATAGAGAAAATAATAGAACAATTGAAACTGAACATTGAGACATTGTGATGATCAATCTTGGCTCCCAGAGAAGATGAGAAGGCTGGGAACTACTGGGTGCAGAACATTGCATATGTAACTCAAGTGGGACAAGAAGAAATGAATGGTGAGAGATACATTTCTGGATGTAAAATCTCATGATTGAAAATGCAGAGCTTCTGTTCTGACCTATGGAACTCCAGCTCCCATCATGAATTTCTCTGGGTCTTTGAGACACTCGGATTATACATAGAATGTCAGGCACTTTTGATAGGTTGGTTAGTATTGCTGAAATGCTTTCTTCCTTTTATTTTTTTCTAAAAGATATTGTTGCCCAAGTGATGTAAAAACAAAAGTGATCAATACAAATTTATTTTTAAAAATTGGGTGCAAGTATTCACAAAGCAATGAGAAGTTTCATAAAATCTGTGAAATTTTGCTGAAGAGTATTTCTTTTCCTGGAAGAAACACTCTCCATGAGACCTAGAGCTCTCCATTCCACTCCGCCCTTTTCCATGCTCCCACCCATTGCTGCCTGGAGATACACACAGCTGGAAGAGGTGAAGCTAGTTCCTCTGTCTCTATCTCCCTCTTCTAATTGTTGTCAGCCATGGCTGGTGAAGTGAATAGGGGAAACTACTGCAGTACCAACTCTAGCTGTGTGTCTTTGGGCTGAGGGAGCCTGAATTTTAATTTGGTGACTAAGAGCTGGGGAGTTATTCCCAGTGCAGGTGCCTCTTCATTTCCACATCTTGGACACATACAGCTTACTGTCCTCACTCATCTACTTGTAAAACGGGTCTAATGATATGGTTTCCTTGCAGCACATAAAAATTCCCAGGTGAAAGTTCTGTGGAATTAATATTTATTCCTTTTCTTTGCCCACACAAATAACACACTTGCTCAACAGACAGTGAAGTCTGTGAGTGAAATATCACTCCGGAACCCAGGAGTACAGGTTTGCCGGTCAGTGACCTGGAACCAATCCATATGCAATAGGACACCAGCATGCGTAATAGAGAGGTACGAGAGAGGAAGAAAAAGACAGCAAGCATCCCATTAAGCCTGAGCATGAGGGATTAGCAGCTCAGTTTTCTCCACCTCTACAAAGGGAAAAAGGTAAGAAAGGACTAATGTAATTCAAAACCATAGAGATGGAGTAGTAGTTCACAAGAGCTTACGAGGACTCCTGACATGAGAGCCACATGGGAAAAAGGGGAAAATGAGAAAAACCAGACACTCTGAATATATTAGAGGAGGTCTTTGGACTGTGCAGAGGTCCAGGAATTTAAGGACTACAGCTTTGTTTTTTCATATGATCTTCTAGTAAGTCATTCATCTTTCCCATTAATCCATTAATTCATTCCTTTACCCACTCAGTTCATTCATTCCTCCTTTCATAGAATCAGATTTGGAAGGGACCCTGGAACACATCTAGTCTAATTCCTAACTGAACAGAAATTCCCGTATGATGTATCTGACAAGTGGTCATCCAGCCTTGGCTCGGAGACCTCTCATGTGGGGGAACTTGAAGATAGTGATGATGATGATGATGATGACAGCCAATTCTTCCTGGGAACAGCTCTAATTGTTGTTTTTCTACACCAAGTCAAATTTGCCTCTGAAACTTTTATCTACTAGAAGTTCTCATTTTGGCCCTTTGGAGGGTAGAACCAAACAAGTGTACTTCCTTTTTTCATATTATAGCTCTTAATACACTTGAAGACATCTACCAATCACCCCCCCAAGACTTTTCTCCAGGCTAAACACTCCCCATTTCCTCATTGATTTAATTTGATTCCACAAGTATTTATTAAATGTTTACTATATGTAAGGTTTTCTCTTAAACAATAGACAGTAATCATTTCTTTCCTTTGAGGAACTTACATTCTGTAGATGAGTATATTATACATTATTTGAGAAAGGAGGAGAGAACATCAACTCTGACAATAAGGAAAAGGCTAGGAAGTGGGACCTGAACATCTGAGCCTCTAATTCAGTGGTTCTTAACCTGTGGGTTATGTTCCATTTAAATATATCCTGCATATCAGATATTTACATTATGATTCATAACTGTAGCAAAATTACAGTTATGAAAGCAATGAAAATAATTTTCTGGTTGGGGGTCACCACAACATGAGGAACTGTATTAAAGGGTCGCGGCATTAGGAAGGTTGAGAACCACTGCTCTAATTGATACTTATGCAGAACGATCTCTAGTCTTCTTACTGTGGTTGTTCTCCTTTAGACCCTCTCTAGCTGGTCACTATCCTTCCTTAAACATGGGCCCCAAAACTGAATACAACAATCTGGGGATGATCTGACAAAGGCAAGGTAAACTGAGGCTGTCACTGCCTTTGTGGAAGAGCACTCTCATTCCCTTAATAAAATCTAATATTGCACTAGCTTTTTTTAGCTGCTGTTCACATTGCTGACTCACATTGAGTTTGCTGTCTACTAAACTCTCCAGAACTTTTCCAAATACCTATCCTTCCATTCATTTATTTATTTATTCATTCATTCCCCAAGTACATGAGGAGAATTTGCCATGTGGATAACACTTTAGGTATTGACAAGGACACTTTGCTTCTATTCAATTCTTGTCACCTCTCATTGTTCATCTGAATCATCTGGTCAAGATGTACTCCCCTACTTAAGAAGCTTAAATTGCTCCCTCTTGCTTTTACCTGGGCCTTCACAATCTAACATCAGCATGTCTTTCTGGACCTTTCACATTATCTATCCTCATACACTTTACAAAACAACCATAGGGGTTTTCTTACTGTTTCCTATACACAACATTCCATCTTTCCTCTGTGCCTTTGTGTAGGATAGACTATCCATCATTCATGGGATGTTCTGTCCTTTCAACTGTGTCTCTTGGAATTAATCTCATCCTTCAAGGCTTCAAAGCTTCTTCAAGGTTCTTTAAGGCTCAACTCAAGTGCCAGCTCTTTATAAGGTCTTTCCTGTCTCCATCCCCCTAGAATTACTTGGCATATATTATGAATTGATTTTTCTGTATATATGTGTCTTCCTTAGGGAATACATTCCTTTAAGGAATAATTACTTTCATTTTTGTTCTTATATTCCCAGTATCTAGGGCAGTGACTTTCAAATACTTGTTTAATGATTTGAATTGAATATGGAGAGAGACAGAGACAGAGACAGAGACAGAGACAGAGACAGAGACAGAGACAGGGACAGAGACAGAGAGACAGAGAGAGAATAGCCCATGTAATTTAGTGTAGCTGCATGGGTCTGTCTAGATGTGGCTCACTCAGAGGCATAAATAGGTATATCTAGGGTTTCCTCTGCCAACCTCAACCTTTCTCCAAGGTAGACTTGATTCCTGCCAGGAGGGAATGAGGAGAATGGCACCATGAGGCTAGCCATTTACTTCTCCTCAGAAAGGGAGTACTGGCCTAGAAAGATAATCCATTTCTGCCACCTAATATTATTAGTCTAGAAGAGATAATTATTTTTTCTTCAAGCTACAATCTGATCATTATCCTTTTCATGGAGAAAGGACTCAAAGGTATATCTGAAGGTTTGACTTCTTTCCCACTAAATGCCAGTTACACAATGACCATCAAATATGGTGAATAACAAATAAACTCATCTATTCAAGTTGAGAAAAATAGAAATCAGAGAAGTTGTATAGATTAGAATATGCTATACAAAAAGTGAATGAATTCTCCCTCTGGGAATGAAATAGCTCACGTAAGAGGAGGAGAAATTCCCTGAAATTTCTAGTATGGCAAACTAGGGACAGTGATATGAGACATCAACTGCTTTACATATTGGCTTCTCAGACTCATTATCTCTCTTTATAGTGATATTTTCCTGAAAAAAAAACACCTGAAAACATGTGTATGTGTTTTTCTCAAAGTTGGAAGTCAGGATGGCAAGAATCTCTTGTCTCTTAAGCTTTCTCATGTAGGCACAGACATCCTGTAATTATTCTCTACCAATGAACAGTTTTATGCAAATGGGTTTAAGTCTCAGGCTAAAAAATATATGTATCTAAGTGATGCAGCATTCCGTATTGGATAGAGAGCTGGCCTTAGAGTCAGGAAGACATAAATTCAAATATAGACTCTGAAACATCCTGTCTCTGCAACCCTGGACAAGTTGCTCCATCTCACTGTCCCATACGACTCTCTAAAATAATCAGTTGCAGGGCAGATGATGACCTGCATTAGTAGAGGGACTTCCTCATTGGGAGTTTCCTATACTAATGAAATCGAAAATCCTGAAAAATCAACTCTAAGCATTATCCAACTATCTATATTTTCATAGTCTGTTTAAATGCATTCTTCCTTCATCTACTTTTTTTCCCTGTGTGAATAGTTATCCCAATCTCTTCCAAGTGACTATGGACCTTATTTAAGAGGCTTTGATATTTGGGGAATCCCTCTTTCATTTGGATGTTGCACTATACACCCCTCCCCCCAATTGTGGCAAATACCCTTGACTGGCATATGTTTCTCCATTTTATCTTTCTTGATAGTAATTATCAGAGGATTATTGAAGCGAGTGGTCTTGTTTATTTCATTCAAGGCATCTTGTATAGTCTTATTTACATGGAAAGAATTCTTAATATATGCATGTTGGAAGGGAATCTTTAAGGTAACATTTTATGTCACCAATTAAACTACCTTTTAAAAAAATTAATGTACCAACACAATGGGATCATGTATTATCTACAACTTTTGTTTAGTTGTGAGAAGGTAAAAATATGCTGCATTGTTGAATATGGATTGTGAAAGCCTGCTTGTCCAGCTGTGTCTAGATGACTATGACTTAGAAAAAGAATTTGTATGAGTTGGAGAGTAGACATATTGGTCAGTAATTATTGATGTTTTATTGGTTGATGTGGTTTTTTTGCATTGTTAAAGTTCATTCACACCTTTGATGTCTTCCATTTCTTCCCAAATCTTACATATTGATACCTTAACACCCTATCAATTATGTCCCTTCAAGAACATATTTCCTCTTTATACATTTGGCCTAGTAAAGCTGTTTTTCCTTTTTGAACACTTCTTTGCCAGATATCCCCTAAAGCTACATTGAGATACTCCAATGAATGATTTGAGTATTTGAGTAACCCAATGAGGTTTTGTGGGATAAGTAATTGGCTTCCTTTCTTACATATTGGGATAAGACAGGAAAAAGTTAATTATCTCTCCTGCTGTAGCTTCCAGTGAGTCTAGGCTAGAAGATAATTTTTTTCCTGTTCTTTCCCTTCTTTGGATATCACGGGAGAGGCATGGCTTTCTGAGAGATGTTATCCTAGTGATAGAGTTGGGTAGAGTACCAGAATTGGGTGACAAAACTTTAGCTAAGTTTTGTAAGCACCAAACTGCTTTCCTTTCTCAGATGGAGAACACACACACACACACACACACACACACATACACATGCTATCTCTCTCTAAAGATTGAAACTGCATTTTTGGGACACCCTCTGTGTGTGTATGTAAATATATATATATATATATATATACACATGTATACATACATACATATATGTATACACACATATATACACATATATATACATATATATAATCTCCATATCTATAGTTTTAGCCTGTCTTCCTACAATTTAAATTCTCTCCTCTTAAGCATATGTAAACACAAACATATATATTTTCTTTAGGATAATAAGCATCAGACTTTTGAATGAATTCAATTCAACCAAAATGTATTAACCATGTTCCATATATTGAATGTGCCCCTTTATCTATTCTGCTCATGTTATTTGCCCAGCATAGGCTCTCATTACCTCACACCTAGATTTTTACAATAGCCATCTGGTTAGTCTCCCTGTCTCAGATCTCTCCCCATTCTAATCTATTTTCCATTCAACTATCAAAATGTTCTTTCTACAGCATCCATCTGACCATATCACTCTCTGCACCCCCTCCACCCCAAACTCCAGTGGTTCTCTGTTACTTCCAAGATCAAATGTAAAACCCTCTGTTAGGCTTTTAAAGTCCTTCATAATCTGGCTCCTTCCTTATCTTTCCAGACTTTTACACCATACTCATATCCTATGATTCAGTAATACTGGAATTCTATCTCTCCACTCCATGCATTTTTGCTGACTGTCTCCCATTCCCAGTGTTCTACTTCACCTCTGCTGTCTATAACCTAGCTTCCTTCCAGTCTCAGCTAAAATCCCATCTTCTACCAGAGGCCCTTCTTGTGACTCCTTAATATATTTTGCTTGCACATTGTCTCTGCCATTAGATTTTGAGCTATCTTCAAGAGAGAAAATTTTTCCCTCTCTTTGTATCCCCAGCACTTAGGATAGAACTAATAAATGCTTGGTGACTCAATTTAACTTGCAAAGGACTGTGCTAGGTACTCAGAAATAAAAGATCATTTTCTTAGGCATTTGTTTCAGTGTTCCAAGAATTACAATCTTAGCTTTGCTGCTCATTGCCTCTTTGATCATGAACATTTACCATTGCCTTTTTCTGGGTCTCAGGTTCCTCTTCTGTAAAATATGGGGTTGAACTAAATGATCACTAAAGTACCTTGAAGCTCAAAATTATATGATTAATATCAGTCAAAGTACAGTTCAGGTGCCACCTTCTGCACCATGTCTTTTTTGACTGCTCATTCCTATCTCCCATCTTATTGCTGTTCTCTGGTAGAAATTAGTTTAAATTTACTCCACTGTTCTATACCTTTATTTGGATATAAACTTCTTGATGTTAGGGACTATTATTGTTACAGTTATTATTATTATTATTATTATTATTTTGTATACCCAGCCCTTAGCATAGCACCTCACAATCAAGCAAGTAAATATTTGTTAAGTGCCTACTATGTACCAGGCAATATGTTAGGTGCTTAATAAATGCTTCTTGAATTGAACTGAATGTAAAAGACCTTAATTTTCAACTCCTGAGGATCTTTCAGAAGACAAAGGAGGAGGAATGGAACAGATATGGACCTAGATTCACACTGCCAGCTTCTCAGAGATCCATCTCAAAGAGATCCATCTATCCAAAGGGTTTAAGGGTTCTCTTGGCCTGGTGAATATTCTTCTTGGTGGTTTTGTTGGTTTTTTGCTTCTCCTTGAGTCAGCAATCCTGAAAGGCAGCTCATGTAATGTACTTAATAAACAGTCACTGAAGAGCAATTAGAACTGAACAACTACTGAACATTCAGTTGAGGGGGAACAGATACATCTCCCTAAGGTAATTACCATTCCACCGCCTTGTTTTGCTTAATTTTTTTTTTTGCCAAAATTACTTTAATGCCATCCTTAGTAAAACAGTTTAAAAGAAGACTCATTTGAATGTTTTTCCCCCATAGAGAAAATGTTAGAAATGCTGAGGTTAATCAGACAAAGATTTTTCAGCTGCTTTTGACTACTGAGCAGCGATCCAAGAGTTTTCTGATTTTTTTTCCAGAAGCTTTTGTCATAATGCACTTAGATATTAAGATGTAGGGTGTGGAGTTGTAAATTGATCCAACGATTGTGGAAATCAATTTGGAATGATCCTAAGAATGTGACTAAAATATTCATACCCTTTGATCCTGAGATTCTGGTGTTAGGTATTTATCAAAAGGTTAATGATTAAAAGAAAGGTTGGTATTTTCCAAAGTATTTATACCAGCTACTTTTTTTTAAGAAGAAAAGAATTGGAAATGAAGTAGACACTTGCCAATTGGGGAATGACTAAACAAGCACATGGATGTTACAGAAATGTAAGAAACAATGAATATGATCTATGTAGAGAAGCATGAGAAGACTTTTATGAACTAATGCAAAGAACATACACACTGACTACAGTAACAGAAATGGAAAGGGCAAAAGTAAGATAATCAAAAATAAATGCTGTGAAGTTATAATGGCCAGACTTAACCCTAAAGAAAAGATAAAAAAATGGTCTTCCTTTCTTTGAAGAAGTGGGGTACTATGGGTGGGGAACACTACACATATCATGTTGGACTTGGTTAGTTTTGCTGAACTGTTTCCTCTGCCCCAGAAAAACTAGCTCTTTCTTTCAGAGGAAGGGATGAGGGCAAGCCATATGCAGAAATTGAGATGTTGTAAAAACAAACAAAAAAGATGTAGCAGGCCTTATATCCCTTTTGTGTACTGCAGTGAGAATGAAAACACCATATTATTGGAAAGTGACAGAAACTTGTGGAGATTTTCTGGGTCATGACCTCAGTCCTTCCCCTTCCCTCTAAGAGAGCTGGTGTATAATGTGTACACCCTTTATCCGACCCTCTGTCAGTAGAGTAGGGCTGTGTGTGAGCCAAGCTGGAAGTGAGAATTGCTAGGACCTAGAGTTGTCCCGAGGTAGAAAGGGCTGTCTTGGGAGCTGTCCAGCAATGGAGCCCTTCAAGTATCAGGGATGCTGGAGCAATAGTCCTTTTAGGGCCGTATGTCCTCTTACATTCCATGGAACTCTGATATTCTATAACTTTATAAGTAGAGTTTAGTGATCTGAGCAGGGAAGGGAGAAGAAAGGGAAACTGATGAGCTGTCTGGTGCAGACAGGAGAGCCAACTTTTCTCTGACTACTTTCTTTGTCATCTATAACCCTTTATCTCTGAACGTTCTCTCGCTTTAACCCATCTGCCCTGTAGCTCTTCTCCTATTCACAGGCAGATTCCTAGAAAAAGCCATCTATAGTCTATTACCTCTGCTCACTCTTCACTCACTCTTCAGATTTTTTTTTTTTGGTCCGGCTTCTGACCTCATTACTTATCTGAAACTCTTATTTCCGATTTTTACAATGATTCTCTCTCTCTCTCTCTCTCTCTCTCTCTCTCTCTCTCTCTCTCTCTCTCTCTCTCTCTCTCTCTCTCTCTCTCTCTATTTTTTATTGATTTTTTAATTAGAACCACATCTATTTCTCAATTTAATTGCATCCCTCACCCCCAATTAACAAACACCTATTTTTTCTTTCAACTTCTTTCAACTTCTTCATCTCCAGAGGGGGGAAAAAAACCCAAAAACCTTGTAACAAATATACACGGTCCTTTTTCTTCTAACTTGTTTGTGTTATGACCTTTTTGTATCTATGTCACATATATATTTAGAACCTCTTGGTGAGAGGTATTGGTCTAAACCTAATTACAGTCATACTATTGTTTAGTTTTCCCAGAAGTTTTTGATAAATATCGAGCCCTTAATCCTATACTAACGGGTCTTTGAGTTTATTGAAAATTAGGTTACTAGCTTAATTTTCTTTCTAAGTGGTATACCTAATCTATCCCATTGATGGAGCTTACTTTAAAACAAAACAAAGAACAAACAAATCGATGCCAGATTGCCTTGATAATTGCTGTTATATATTATAGTGTGAGATCTGGCTTTCCTTGACCATCTTCCTTCCCTTTTTTTTCACCGCTTCCTTTGAGATTCACGACCTTTTGTTCCTTCAGATGAATTTCATCTTTTCCCCTAATTCTATACAGTACCCTTTGGAAATTTGATTGGTATAGCACCGAGTAAACAAGTTAACTTAGGTAGTATAGTCATTTTAATTATATTGACTATACCTATCCATGAATAATTAATATTTTCCAATTATTTAGGTCTATGTCTCCAAATTTCACATGTTCAACAATGAGTGGTGCATTAATGCGCCCTTTTCCCCACAACACTACCTCCCACAACCCAACATTTGACAGTTTCCTCTTCTTATCAACTTTGTCAGTTTTCTTCTTGGATAGCATAATTTTGAAACGCTTTTCAGAAGGAATGGGACAATTCACAGTTCTACCAACAGAGGACTGGTATAACTATCTCTTCCTAGCCGTTCTAACATTGATTATTCCTGTCTTTTGTCATTTGTACCCAGTTCCTGACTGTGAAGCAAAGCCTCAGAATTTTTGCATTTTTTTATTATTAGTGATATATAAGAATCTTTAATGTAATTTTTAATAGTTTGCAACTCCCTTTTTGAGAACTGCTTGTTCATATATTTTGATCACTTATGGACTAGACAATGTTTTTATATAATTGTGTTTAATTCCCTAGATACCTTGAATATCTGACCCTAATCAGAAATATTTGATGCAAATCTTTTCTCCAACTGATAGATTCTCCTCTTCTTCTGTGTTGATTTTGTGTAAAATCTTTTTCACTTTCATCAGCTGTTATCTCTTTATCTTTAATGATCTTTATCCTTCATTTGATTAAGGATTTTCCCTCTAGCCATAGTTGTGAAAGGTAACTGACTTGGTTCTCTCCTAATCATTTTATGGTGTGTCCTTTCGTCATATGCAAGGATAATCTTCAACCATTTCGAGTTTATTGTGGCATATGGAGTAAAATAACCATAGTAATAATAGCTAAGATCCATGTAGTGCTTACTATGTCCCAGACACCAGGCTAAACACTTTACCATGATCTCATTTTATCCTCTCAACAACCCTGGAAAGTAGGTACTATTATTACTCCCATTTTATAGATGAGAAAAGCAAGGCAAACAGAGGTAAAGTGACTTTCCTAGGGTCACATAGCTAATAAGTATTTCTGGTTGGATTTGAACTCAGGTCTTCTTAACTCCAGGTTGTAGCAGCAACCACACTGGCATATCCAGGATGGCTGCTAGCAGTTCAGGGGAAAAGTCAGCATCCTGAACTTCTGAGAAAATACAAGCAGAGAAAATATAAGCAGAGAAATAAAGACAAATAGACATGGCTCTGAAAACTGAATCATTTATCCCTGGATCAAGAAAGTCTTTACATCTGAACAGTTGGGAAGCTCTGAACATAACAACCACTCAGAATCTTGACCAAGGAATTACAAGATCCTTCTCATAAGTGCAGAATACCCAGAGCAAAATACCAACTCAGAGTATATATGCACTTCTCAGAGCCAGAAGGCATCCAAACTCTTGTGACTCAGTACCTAATTAGAAATGAGCAAAAGGTATGAAAGTCTTCCCACCAGCAAGCCTCCACTAAGCAAGCTTCCCTTCATGGGCTCCATGTGAGGCCTGTTAATGGGTGGGGAAGATCTTATATCCCATTAACATTACACAGTTCTGGAGCTCTAGCCACTATAACACCTAGAGGCCTCCAGTAGGATAGCTGAAACCTAACCTGTCAACCTGCTTTTCAGTATCTCCAGAATTCTTGTTAAATAGGTAGTTCTCCCCTAAGTACTTTATGTTTGTGGCTTTATCAAACACTGGGGAGTTTCCATTTAAGTATTTTGATGCTCACTTGATTAGTCTGTTCCACTGATCTACTTTTCTACATCCTAATCAGTACCAAATAGATTTGATGATTATGCTTCATGATATAATTTATCTATGATCATTTTTTAGGCTTACCCATCAACACCTAGAGGACCATTGATTTAAAGCTTGAAGTGACCTCAGTCTGTCTAGTCTTACTCCTTTATTTTACAGATGAGGAAACTGAGGACTAGAGATTTTAAGTGATTTGCCCAGGGCCATACAGGTAGGAAGTATAAAAGGTAGCACTTGAGCCAAGGTCCTCTGACACCAGAATAACGCTGTTTCTCTTTCACAACTTCTTTAATTAAACCGCCACACATTTATTAAACACCTGCTGTGAGACAGACGCTGTTCTTACAGCTGGAAAAAAATAAAACAAAAATCAGTATTCCACTCTTGCAAGGTAAGCACCTGAATATTACTGTTGTCATTATCATCATCATGGAAGGAAGATAGGCGGTGTAGCGGTTGGAGCATCACTCTGGGAGGCAGGAGGACCTGAGTTCAAATCCAGCTTCAGACATTTATTAGTTGTGTGATCTTGGGCAGGTCACTTTACCCTGTTTGCTTCAATTTCCTCACCTATAAAATGAGCTGGAGAAGGAAATAGCAAAGTATTCCAGTATCTTTGCCAAGAAAACTCCCAAAGGTGTCATGAAGAGTCAAACAAGACCTAAAGGATTCAATAGTAATATCATCGTTACTGTTACTGCATGTGGCACAAACTGAGAACTGAGAGGGTTATATACAAACACATTCCTGCAGCTGTGGTTGCATGAAGCATTAGACAGGGAGTTTTACTTGAAGTGAGGAGGGCCTTTGTTCAAATCCTACCTAAGACACTTATTTGCTGTGTAACCCTGGGAAAGTTGCTTCATGTCTCTAAGTCTCAGTTTTCTCATCTGTGAAATGGGGACAATAATAGTACTTAGCTCCCAGAATTGTCATGAGTCTCAAATGAGGAAATGTACGTAAAATGTTTCATAAATCTTCAAGTACAAAAGAAACGTGAGCTATTATTGCAAAAGCAAGACCTGGGATAGTTCCTTGGGTTCTTAGTTCAATATTCTATCAGGCTGCACTACCTCATCACCAGTTGGACTAGAGAGCCAGGGATCATATTCAAACAGGCAGAACTGGCTCTAGGGAGCTAAAGCCAGCAGCTGAGCTTGGAAGACCAATGAAAGGATCACCAACCATGATGTCTCACTGTCTTACAGAATCACAGGGTTTTGAAGCCAAAACTCTCTTCCATGATTTTCTAAAAAACTAAACTAAATATCACCCAGAAGGCAACACATAACCATTATGGAACCTCAAAGAAGGACTGGAGTAATGAATCTCATCAAAGAAATGATAGGAAAGAAGATGATTGGTGTTAACCAAGGGCAACCCACTAGTATTTTCATGATGTAAAAAGAGGAAGAAAGGTTTCCATATTCTAGGGTAGATAATCTAAATTTACTCTTGACTCACCAACCTTGTATCAGTAAGTGAACTGTTAGACCTAAAAAACCAGAAGAAATAAAAAATAGGGTGTCCTTTGGCTCAGCCAGGCCCCTGAAGAACAAAGGAAGCATAAAAGCTTTCAGTAGGTGGGTCTGAGCCCACCAAAACTGAAGAAAGCCAACTTGCCTCTTTGTCATGCTAAAATTCTTTCTGGGTTTCTTTCCTCTTCCAGAAATGAATCCAGCCACTCCTCAAAAGGATCAGTCAGCAAAGCTATAAAGAGGAGGAAGTACTCATTAGACCACTGGAAAATTGTCAGTACTAATGGTCACTGCTTCTGAGGCTTTGGAACAGGTGTAGTATTCTTCCAATGCAGTTCTGGAAAGATGGGAGTAGCTCCACATTCTCTCCTTAATCCTTCTCTGTCTGGGATATACAGTTCAGGAATGGTTACATCTGTGTGAATGCATGTGTGCCAACCTCCAACTTACCCAACACCAGATGGCCAATCTAGAAGAACTATAGTTCTCTATGACTGAGTTGGCCCCAAATAGACTCGCCAAATTCAATCTAGTAAGTGAACACTGGGAGCTAAAAAAACCAAAGAAACAAATACGAATTTTATTTGTCCTGAGGTAAACTCATGGTGAGACATAAACGAGAGTTGCAAAGGATGGGCAAGCATGTCTGTTTTTCCCCTCTGCGTTATTATGGGACACATCTGCATTGGATTCATAAAATCATGGGTGCATTGGAATATCTGAGTATTTAAATAGATGATCTTACAAATGGGATACAGTTTAGGTATCTTTTAGTGGAGGTAAGTTTTGGGGAATCTTTGGCTAGAAAGGAGCATTTTAGCTGGGGAAACAGCATTGGGGAGGCAACAGGGGGCATAAGGAAGGAGAGTGGTCCTTAATCCATTCAATTTAATAAGCATTTATTAAACATCTCTTGTGTGGCAAGCACTGGGGATGTGAAGTCAAAAATGAGCGTCATGGACTCTGGGCATTCATATTCGACTGGGGAGATCCAGCGTCTATCCAAGTAAATATGAAGTGTTTATAAAGGAGGGAAAAAAGAACTTAGGAAGGATCTGAGTGACAGGAAGCACAAACCTTGTCTCTTTCACCATTTTTCCTAGTGCTTACTTTGTATCCTGTGGTTCCATCAGAGTCATCTCCAGTTCAGGCTTTGTCATCTGCGATGAAAGCATTGCCTGTCCCAGATCTTTGAGAGAGGTGACCCACTCAGACCCAGCTCTTTCAGCTGTGACTGTTTCAAACTGCATTAATTTGGGACAATTTAGTGATTTGAAATACCTTCCTGAGGATGAGACTGAGCCTAGCAACCCATTTCATGCCAGAGAACATCACTAATTAATTCAGAGTTTGTGATAATTTGGACAAGGACTGGGATGAAGCTCAAATTTAACTTTTCTATTCATGATCTGTAGGATTTGGGGCAAGTCGTTTCCTTCTTTAGGGCTCATTTTCCTCATTTGTAAAGTGAAGGAACTGGACTGGATAACCTTCTATATGCATGTCCTATGAGCAATGTAAATAAGATTGCAAGGGGAATGCTTAACCTCCTTTGAAGCAAATCTTTTTGAGGACCTTGGAAGCACCTTTTAGTATATTCCCCAAACAGAATGTGCCAATTACAAATGGTCTTTATTTAATGAAGAAGTTCCAATAGGAGTCCATATTTTCAGAACTTTGCCAGCCATTACTTAACTTGAAAGTCATAACAATTTCTTACTTAAAAGCATTCCATCTCAAAATTAAAAAAATTAAATTATTTTACATGTAATTGGGGAAAAATATTAACTTTTTTAAAAAGGAGAAAGAGTGTTTCAGAATCCACATCTGTTACTAATTTAGGCTTGCTTTGGCCAATTGCTCCAGATGAGTAAGGTTTGATGGAAGAAATCATAGTTTTCATAGTAGTCAAAATTAATTTCATGAACTCTCTTCTCTCTTTCTTTCTATTCAGATTCTCCTTATAGTTAAATTTATTATGAATCAGCCAACCAAGCAATAAAACTACATATCTTTTCTAAGTGCCAAGCACAGTACTAGGTCTTGAGGATACAGAGACAAAAATGAAATAGTTCCTGCCCTCAAAAAATTTATATTCTATAAATGGTGCTGATGGTGGAGCTGAGAATGCAATGTGTTCATGGAGAAATAGCACAGGATATAAGAAAAAATAAATATAAGATGACTTCCTGGTGGGGACAGCTACAAGGCACAGTGGATAGAGCACTGGGCTTGGAGTCAGAAAGAAGTGAGTTCAAATCTGTCCTCAGACTGCTACTAGTTGTGTGACCCTGGTGAGTCACTTAGCCTTGATTGCCTCAGTTTTCTCATCTGTAAAATGAACTGGAGAAGGAAATGGCAACCATTCCAATATTTTTGCCTAGAAAAGAATCAGACATGACAGAGAATTGACTGAACAACTGCCCTCCTGGTATATGTTGGGGAGAGAGGGTCCTCAAACAGCTGTTGTGGAGGCAGGAGTGGAAAGAGTGGTGTATTTGGAATCCAAGGTCTGAGGTTCAAATCCTGGCTCCTCTTATGTGTATGATGTTGGCCAAGTGGTCTCCTCTCCCTCTCTCCATGGTGTCAGTTTCCTGATGTGTAAAACCAGGGAAGTTGGTCTAGAGTCTGACCTCCAAGTTCTCTTCATGTTTTAAACCTTTGATCCCATGAGATAAATTGTTCTTTATTAGGAAACAGCAAGTTGACCAGTTAGTTGGTTGTAATGTAGAGTCTGTGAGAAAGTAGTCAAGTGTAATTTGCCTGAAAGGTGGACTAGAGCCACATTAGGATAGATTTTATTATTTTTTTAAAACTCGATTTTATTGGTCTTTCCTTTTCTATGTCAGAGATTTCTCCTGCCTCTCTTCTACTTCCTCTCCCCCAAGAGGCATCATGTATAACAACAAAAAGTTTCTAAAAAAGAAAAAGGGCAAGAAGAGAAAACTTTCATTAAAGCTATTCAGCTCATGTGATACATTTAGAATGAGGAACAGGGAAGTTTGCCCAACCACTTCTATTCACTCTTTTGGCCTCCATCAAAATCAAAGCCCTCATTTCTTTGCTGCCTGGTCTTTTGAAATTCTCCTAATTGGTTTCCTTATCTTCAATCTCTTATCATGAAATAATCAAGTGATTTCCTTAAAGCATTAGCCCTCTTATGTCACTCACCCTGCTCAAAAAGCTCCAGTGGCTCCCTATTGCTCCCAGGATCAAATACCATCTCTTAAGTTATTTGAACTTCTTCACAATCTGACTTCATCCTACCTTCCCAGATTTATTAAATTCTACTCCCTTTCTTGGAGTCTTGATATAGCCATACTGTGGAAGAGAGATTGGATTGGAGAGAGTATTAAGGCAGAGATAGTAATTAGAAAGTTATGGCAATATTCCCAATGAGAAGGGATGAAGTTGAGTGATGTCCATATGAATGGAGAGAAGGGGACAGATTTGAGAGGAGGGAAAGAGGTGGAGTTGCATAGCTAGAGTATAAATCAGAGGGAGGATTTGAATCCAAAGCTAGTATCTCTCAATGATGTCCCATTTGAGAATATTTGGTGACTGTAAGGATGGTAGTGCCCTCAAAATATACATGTAAGTGAGGAGGAAGGATTAGTTTAAGAGGGAGAGTTAACATTATCTGTAATATTTGAACTAGTTTTTGTTTTATTAGAAATGAACAATAAAGATAATATGTGGTCGTCTGAGGGGATTATAACCATGGTGATGGAGGAAACATATAATAATATACATTATTATTTTATAGACTTGCACTGAGAGATTGAGAGATCTGCCCAGAATCACACATCAATTTTGTGTCAATGGCAGGAGTTGAACTCAGGATTTCCTGACTCCAAAGCACTGTTTTTATAACTTAACATTGTTTCTCATCTTGTGTTGTTGTTCAGTCATTTCAGTCATGTCTGACTCTTTGTGACCCCATTTGGAGTTTTCTTGGCAATGATACTGGAGTGGTTTGCCATTTTCTTTTCCAGCTCATTTTACAGATGAAGAAACTGAGGCAAATAGGTTAAGTGACTTGCCCAGAGTCACACAATTTGTAAAAGTCTGAATCCAGATTTGAACTCAGGTCTTCCTGACTCCAGATCTGGCACTCTATCCACTGTACCACCTAACCACCCCTCTCATGTTGTACTTTACCATATAAAAAGTGCTTTACATAACATTTCATTTAATTCTTACCTCAGTCTTGTGAGAAGGTAGTATACCTTCTTTGTGTCATTCATGTTTCACAGAGTGAAATGATGCCCAATATCACAGGGTTTCTCTGTGTCAGGGCTGGGACTTCTACCCATGTATCCTGACTCCAAATCTCAGGCTGTTTAGGATTAATGGTGAATACATCTGCTTTGGTTATTCATTTTCTTGTCAGAGTCACAGAAAATATCCATCTGCTAGTGTTTTAAAATTTATATCTATTTTTACACAGGTAATTTCTGCAGAAGATCAGAAAAGGGCACATCTCCCAACTGATTCTTTGGAAATTCAGTGCATAAAACCTTGTTAACAAGTAAAAAGAGATCATTGTCCTTCATTCTGTTTTGAAAATGGACTGCTAATGCATTTCACCTTTAATAGCTGAAATTAGAAATTAGTCAGCTTAAGGAATATCATTTCAGTTTTATTGTATGCACTGGAAAGTCAGCGCATGGTTGTTGCAGTGAGATACTGAGGGGAAAGATGGATTGAAGGGGTATGGAACACTCATTTCATTTTCTTGAAATTGCTTGATGGTGAGCTGCTGATAATCATCTTTTCCAGGGATGTGCAGATGGGTGCTGAGTACATGCTGCTGTTCAATGATTAGAAGAGAGTTCTTCTAGCCCTCAAATATCCTCTGAGCCTCTGTAGGTTAAAGGACTAGGCAGCCTTTTTTATTTTGGAAAGAAAGAGTGCCAGGTGGTGCAAGAGAGCAAGAGCTTGGAAGACAGAGACAGTGAGATGGAATGGTAGTAAAGATTTTCCCGGCAGTGGGGGGGGAGTTTGAGGGATTCTTAATTTTAGAGTGAATTATAATGTTCACATATAATACTTACATATTAATAATAATAGTAGCAATAATAATAATTTCTGCTCTCTCTTTGTAACCCACTCCCAGGTACCTGCCTTTCCTGTTTCATAGATTCACAAAATCTTTCTGTTGGAGTGTTCTTAAACAAGATCTTTAAATTCCATGAGTTAATTACTTTATTCAGCAGTAAAACAAGGAGGTTGGACCAAAAGGTCTTGAAGCTCATTTCTAATACCAACATTCCATGTCATTCTGCATTTTTTGCAACTTGGTCACTAAAATGGCCCAGAAACTAGAACCCATGTCATATAAAGATCTGTTGAAGGATCTGGGATACTCTGCTTATGCCATTCTCTTTCTCAGAGTCTACTGGTGAATTGTATTTTATTAAGCTTTTCTGGCATATTTTCTAATCTGTTGATTCTCAGTGTCTTATATTTGTATACTCTGTATTCAATGATCATATTTCCATCCTTATAGCTATTAGGTCTTTCATAATATCTCTGATTGAGAGCCTCATCTCTTGTCCAATGATGGAATGGCATGACATTGATACAAAGCACAGGAAGTGATGAGGAGTCCCCAGGGCAGCCCATTTCATTTTTGTATAGCTCGAATTTTTAGGAGAATCTTCCTTCTGAGGCATTGAAATGTGTCTCTGTAACTTCTGCCTTTGGTTTCCAGTCCTGCCATCTGAAGCTGCTCAGGATAAATCTAAGCTTCTTTTGCATGATAACTTGTAAGAAATTTGATGATAGCTACCTTGTCCCCTTAGCCTTCTTTTCTTCAAGCTAAACACCCCCAGTTTCTGGAGAGTTCCAGTAAGAGGGCTGAATGAGTCAGTTTACTCTAGATTCACCACCAAATATTAATGTTCCCCTTAAAAATCTGGTGCCTAGAAGTGAAGAGAATAAGCCAAATATAATCTGACAAGAGTTATTACCTATTTCGATTTGGAGATAGTTCATTTTTTGTAATCTCGGTGATGTGGGTACCTGCTTCACTGATGCAGAAATCCAGCCTTTCATACTTTTCCAGCATGTACAACTCATCCATGTTTTTCAGTAAATATTTTGAGAGGATTCACTTAATATTCTTGAGTTCTGTTACTATCTTGGGGGTTCTTTCAATATATATATTTTTTACCTATCATTAGGTCTTTTAGTATCTTGGGAATACCAATATAGCACTCAGGCTATCAATCTATTATTTCTTGTTGCTACATGCTCCATTCACCTTTACTGGTATTACTTGTCCTTGAAGATTATCTGTCTCTCTGTTTCCCCTCTGTTTCTTCCCCCCCCCCCATTTCCCCTCTCTCTCCCTCTGTTCTCTAGCCCCTCTCATCTATCTTTATATATATCCATGGTGTGTTAGATTGCTCATCTAGCTGAAATGATCTGAGCAAAACAGGTTTTTCAATCACTTTGTTTCTCCATTGTAGATAGTTCTAGACGCTATGTCTATTTATTTTACTTTATAATTTTATTTTTTAATTTATTTATTTACTTTTAGTTTACAACATTCAGTTCCACAATTCCTTGAGCTTCAAATTTTCTCCCCCTCTCTCTCCTTCCTCCTCCCTTCCATAGAGGCATGCAATCAAAAATAGGTTCTACAAATACCTTCACATTAATCATTAGTCCAGTTGTAAAGAAGGATTATAACCAATGGAGTGGGCAATGAGAAAAAAGGGACAAAAGCAAACACAAAAGAGAGAGAGCAAGTAGTCTCCTTTAGTCTGCATTCAGACTCTAGTTCTTTCTGTGGATGTGGATAGCCCTTTCCATCATGAGTCTTTTGGAGTTGTCTTATAATCTTGTATTGCTGAGAGGAGCCCAGTCTATCAAAGCCCAGTCTATCACACATTCGATGTGTCTGTAATTGTGTACCAAGTTCTCTTGGTTCTGCTTTCCTTACTCAGCACATTTATATAAATCTCTCCAGTTATTATGAAGTCTGTCTGCTCCTCATTTTTTTATAGTACAATAGTATTCCATTACATTCATATACCACAACTTGTTAAGCCATTCCCAATTGATGGGCATCCCCTTGATTTCCATTTCTTTGCCGCCACAAAGAGAGATGCTATAAATATTTTTGTACATATGGGTCCTTTTCCTACATCTATGATTTCTTTAGGATACAGCCCTCGAAGTGGTATGCTGGATCAAAGGGCATGCCCTTTTTTATAGTCCTTGGGGCATAGTTTCAGATTGTACTATGCATCTATTAATTTTGCCTACATTTGTGAAACACTTAGCACAGTGCCTGGAACATAGTAGGTACTATATAAATGTTTATTCCTTTCCTTTCTCCTTATTATTTGACTGACCACAGTATACTGGCGGCTTGTATTAAATTTGTAGTTGACTAAAACACTTAAATTTTTTTTTATATGAATTCTTCTCTAGTTAGACCTCCCTTATCTTGTACTTGCCTGGGTTGATTCTTTGAACCTAATCAACCTGGTTGATTCTTTAACCAGTATTAACGTTTGTCCCTATTAAATTTTATTTTCTAAAATTTGAGCCCTGTTTTCAGCCTGTCCAAATCTTTTTTGTATCCTGATTTCATGATTTAGCATATCAGTTGTCTATCTTAGTTTTTATAAACACACCCATCCCTGTTTTCTCATGCAACTCTCTGAAAAAAACAACAAAATATAACGTTGAACAGAGTTCAGAGGGGACTATTAGAATCCTTCCTCCACGCCGATGTATATCTACTTATTAAGACTTTATGGGCAGTCATAACTGCATTATCATGCAGCTTTCCTGTGTCCATCTTGCCCACAGGAATGTTACAAATGCTTTATCAAACCCTTTTCTGAGAACTCAATCTACAACGCTCCCCTGATCCATCTAGTCACTTTGTAAAAAGTGGAAATGAGGACATTTTATTTTTTTAGTAAACCCATGTTGGTTTATAGTGCTCACTACTCCTTTTCTAAGTACTTACAAACCATATGTTTGAGAATCTATTCTAGAATTTTGTTGGAGATTCATAAGCAAACATGATCATCTTTCTGTATGTTTTGTGTATAGAATTCTTATGATACACCAAAGTTTTGCAAAATATTAAATTGTTAACTTCCCCAAAGTTTATATTTGAACTGCAAAACTTCACCACAAGTTGGCATCATCTTATTTGTAATTGTTGGTGATCAGGCAATAACTTGAAAATAAAGGACTCTTGGGAAGGGCCTTTGTTGTTTTGAAGGAAATAGTTCTCATTGCCCCCTAAAAAGCTCACTGAGTTTGAGAAGTGGGAAGGGGGTTGAGGGCAATTTTAATTTCTTTATCACCACATGGCATAGGATTTTAATGTAGCAACTATGTCAGTGTTTCATGCTAATGAGATAACTCATCAGGCCTACGCAGAGCAGCTATATTTCTGAGAAGGGAAAAAAATCTAGAACACCAGAAGCAAAGTTCCTGGACTTGAAAAAGTTTTATTCTCATTTCAAAAGGAACTTTCTGAAAAGAAAAAAAGAGAGCTGGTAGAAAAATTGGGCCATGAGAGAATATGCCTAGCCCCTAGACAAAAAGAGTCAGGGAAAAATTTTCTTTTTGGCACGTCTTGGGGGAAAGAGGAGAGAGCCAGAGACAAGAGGAGGTAGAGTGGAGGGAAGGTGAGAGGCCAGCTACAACTTGAAGAATGAGCTGTTCAGCTTGTCATTTCATAGGCAGCCAATTTCAAACTGTCTGTACTAAGCAGACAGATAAAGGGGGAGGGGGAAAGATGAATCACTACTTCTAGAATCACTTATCATTTCTTTTTGGGAGAGGGGATCTTGCTTCCTCTTCCTTATTCTGTTACCTCTATCATCATCAGATTTCTCTATCTCCTTCTTCAGTCAGTTCATTTATGCCTTTCCCCATCACTAAATATACATACCTACATATATATATA
>CM053600.1:176419065-176441351 GCA_028646575.1 Pseudocheirus occidentalis
GCAAAGATGGTGAATTTTTGGGGTTGGAGGGAGACAACCAAGTAATACAAAGTATTAGGAAAAGGGAGAGCACTGACAACTGTGTAAGAGGTGGGTGGGGTTCAGAAAGGACCTCCTATAGAAGGTAGAACCGGAACTGTGTTGAAATGAGTTGGGGATTCTACAAAACGATGTACCTTGTTATGGGCAACTGTGATGGAAAGAGGATTAGCTTTGGAGTAAGAAGATCCAATTTTGAATCCTAGATCTCTCTCACTACCAATGTGATTTTGGGCAAACAACTTCCCTTCTCTGGGCTTCAATTTCCTCATCTGTAAAATGAGGGGGTTGGACTAGATGACCTCTGACATTCCTTCAAGTTCTAAGTTCATGGTCCTATGACTAAGTGACTTCCAAAATCCCTTCAGACTCTTAAGATTCTATAAAAGTGGTCTAGTAATTTTTGAAAACAATAGAATCATACAAAGAAAATGAATGAAATGTCTGCTTGCTTTGACCTAGACTACTAGGTCTAATAGACTATTAGATAATTGTAGGTCTATGATATTTCCCAACCATCTCCTCATCATGGCCTTAACATCTCCACTCTATCAGAAACTTGAACTCCATCCCTGGGTTCCTCCCCTTTGATTGGTGTGCTTTTGTTATATGTTGCCAGAGTCAGATCTTCCCACCAATTCCCAGCCTTCTCTCTATGCTCCTTTGTGGGTTACCTCCCCTTCTACGTTCTAACACACCATTAGACATTGTTTTATGTATTAGAATGTAAGCTCCATGAAGGCAGGGGATATCTTGCTTGCTCATGTTGTTTCTCTCTCTTCCCCTCTCCCCCCTCTCTCTTTCTCTCCTCTAGCTAGTTTCTATCTCTATTCTCCCACTCTTAAGGACAGATTTGTCCCCAGAATGTGCTTATTACTTCTCTTAGGGCTTTAGGGGTAATCCAGAGGGGCTTGACTTTCAAATTATGAGCTTTCATCTGTGTTTTCTCCAAAGTAATTTAACCAACTAATCTTTACTAATATCAACTAACAAATTAAAATTAGTTTTTAAAAATTATTTTTGTTTTATTAAATATATCTCAATTATATATATATATATATATAGTTAATAGCTCTTTAAAATAATTTTGAGTTCCAAATTCTCTTTCTCCCTTCCCTTTCCCTTCATTAATAAGGTAAGCAACTTGACATTAATTATACATGTGAAGTCATGGAAGACATATTTCCATGTTAGCCATGTTGCAAAAGAAAACACAAACAAAAGAAAACAATACAAATAGATTAAAAATATGCTTCAGTCTGCAGATTTCTTCAGTTTTCTCTCTGGAGGTAGATAACATTTCTCATCATAGGTCCTTTGGAAACATCTTGGGTAATTGTCTTGATCAGTGTAGCTAAGTCTTTCACAGTTGATCATCATACAATATTGTTGTTATTATGTACAATGTTCTCCTGGTTTTGCTCAATTCACTTTTCATGAGTTCATATATATCTTATCAGTTTTTTTCAGAACCATTCTGCTTGTCATTCCTTATAGCACAATAATATTCCATTCCAACCATATACCACAACTTATTTAACTATTTCTCAATTGATGGATATGTCCCCAACTTCCAGTTCTTTGCCACAAGAAAAAGAGCTGCTACATTTTTGTACAAATACCTCCTTTTCCATTTTTAAAAATCTTTTTTGGGATATAGACCTAATAGTTGTATTGCTGGGTCAAAGGGTATGGACAGTTCCATAGGCTTTTGGGTGTATATCCAAATTTTTCTCTAGAATGATTGGACTAGTTCACATCTCCACCAACAGTGCAGTAGTGTCTCAGTTTCTTATACCCCTTCCAACATTGGTCATTTTCTTTTCCAGTCATGTTAGTCAATCTGATAGGAGTGATGTGATATTTTGGAATTGTTTTAATTTGCATTTATCTAATCAGTTGTGTCTTAGAGCATCTTTTTATATGACTATAGATAGCTTTGGTATCTTCTTCTGTTCATATCCTTTGACAATTTATAAACTGGGAAATAGCTCTTATTTTTATAAATTTGGCACAGCTCTCCACATATCTGAGAAATGAGCTTCTATCAGGGAAACTTATTGTAAAACTTTTCCCCTCTAGTTTTCTATTTGCCTTCTAATTTTGGATGCATTAGTTTCATTTGTGCAAAAGCTTTTAAATTTTATGTGATCAATTAGCTTTCAAAAAGGGACATTTATTGAGAAAACATAAGAATGAATGAAGTACAACAATATCTTCCCAAACGGGAAGGTTACATTATTCCCTCTAGATACCTACTAGGTACCAGTGGAGAGATGACTCAAGTTTATAATGGATTCCACAAAACAATCCTTACCTTCCCCTATGAGTGCTTTTCTCCCTTGGCAGAGCCCCAAAGTTCACTTGGGTATGGCATAGCCGATAGATAAGTCCCTTTTCTTTATTGCTCAACTGCGGTCAAACGTGTGATTCTTGAGGACTGACTTCTCACTGGACTTTGTTGCTACAGCTACTATCAGACTGTGTTCCCAACTCTAGTTGCTGGATGTCTAATGGCTTTCCTAAGTTTTCAAAGTTCACAAGGTCATAACCAGATCCTCCCTGTTTCCAAATACTCATGCATGTAAGTTCTAGAAGGAATAAACACAATAGGGAAAAGCAGCAGAGGTGTCATGCATTTATGGACACATGGCCACCAGGTATGGAAGGATATTACTCTCCCCTCCCCCCAGTCCAGCTCACAGTACATTTATTTGCCTTAGTTTTGCAAGGGAAAAGGACAGATCATCTGCTCAGACATTTTGTATGTGCACTCAGTTCTGACTCAGCAACCATTTAAAAGTTTTTAAAGCCATTGTCAGAAGATACCTGTGTATATTCTTAAATGGGAAGAATGTTCCTCTATCACAAATGCCCAGAAGCAAAGTCATCAATCCTGTTTATAAGTAGGAATCAAGCAGAGTATATTGCTCATTTAGGGTTATTCATTCTCATTAGGGTTAGGCTCATTCTCTAAGGACTGGATTCTTTTAAACAACTCATCCCATTATGCTGTGATCTGTGAAGAACTTCAGTAAAAGACTAGAAAACTTCTGGCCTATGTTGTGTAGTCATTTACTTGCCTGCTGTTTAAGGGTTCAACCAGGTAATCTCTTAAGGTCAGTTTCAGTCCTATGAACCTGTAACCATTATTAGGAGTGAATTGTAGCTAAGATCCAAACAGGTTTTTCACAGAAGAGAGAATAACTCACAAATTAATGAATCAGACATCCATTTAGATTTCTATTAAGAAGCAAAGGAAGAAACCATTACTTTAGCACAGCTGTCAAGATAGAAAAATGTTGACTGATCCTATACTCCTGCTGAAAATAGAACATGTGCAAAACTGAAACATGCTTGTGGGAATTAAGACATGGTAGAAGTTGCTGATGAGTAGTGACTAATAAAAGCAGGAAAGATAACATTTGTGAAAACTGATAAGAAAAGTGCATGCAGGGAATTTTCAAAGTTTTACAACCTGGAAGGAACCTTAGGGGTCATCTAAGTCAGCTTACTGACTTTACAGATAAGGAAACTGAGACTCAGAGAGGCCAAATGAGTCATCCAGCATCAATATGACTAAGTGGAGGCATGATGAATACTTAAGTTGCCAGACTCTTTGCTTGGTAATCTAAACAAATTCCCAACTGTTCTGTAGTTGTGAAAGCTTTATCACAAATAAATTTGGCCTTTTGTGCAGCATAAGGGCCAAGGATGGTTAAAACTTAGCAAATATTTGCGTGGAACCTTGACAGTAAGTGTAATTGTAGGTTGGTTCCCCAGAAGGTATCTGTTATCTTGGGTTTTAGAGAGAACTAGCTATTCTTATTACTTAAACTCATGAGCTCCCCATCAGTGTGCTTCCCATTAACAATCATGTTATAGACTCAATTAGCTTTTAGCAAAAGCATTTATTAAGATGTTATAGTAAAAGCATTTGGTATGAAGCATTCTCGTTATAAAACTGTGGTGTTCCTTCCCACAAATGCATATAGCATCTATGGTGAGAGGAGACTAAACTTAAGACTACAATGTTAATGAGGAACTTGTGGGTCAAATGATAAATGACAACAAATAACTCAGAAATCTGAAAAGGGAAACTGAGACCAAATTGTGAAGGGCTTGCAAGAGGGGGGAATGAAGTATGTCCACTTAGATGTGTACACATTGTGGGTGAGTAAGGTCAATAACTAGGAGAGACTGGACAAGGAGAAGTAAAGGAAGGTAGGACTAGAAGGGGACTGGTGGCAACTACGGGGAAGAGGAGAGAATTTAGTGTCTATTTTGCTTTGGGAGGGTGTCTTTAAATTTTTATGAACTCCAGAGACTTGCTCTTGCCTGCTTATCAATTTCTCAACTGTGCTACAGAGTAATGAAAAATTACTAAAAGATAGAGGAAGAAATGGGAAAAAAATATTTGCATCATATTTCTCTGACAAGCATTTGGTATCCAAGATATATAGTTAACACATATATACACACATATGTTATATATAGCTATGTATACCATATATAATCATATATATAAGTACATATAGTATATATATATATATATATATATATGTATCTATGAATCTATCTATAAAATATCCACAACTGATAGCCATTGATGGACATCTAAGTGGCCCAGTGGATAGATTGCTGGGTCTGGAATTTTTTATTTCAAATCTAGCTTCAGATACTCATTAGCTATGTGACCCTGGGCAAATTACTTAACTTTGCTTGCCTCAGTTTCCTCATCTGTAAAATGAACTGGAGAAGAAAATATCTTTGCCAAAAAAAACCCAAATGAGGTCACAAAGAATTGAACATGATGGAAACAACTGAGAAAAGCAACAAGTGATTCTTCAATAGATAAATGAATAAAGGATATAAAAATAGTTTTCAAAAGAACTGTAAAGTATTTAAAACAACAGGAAAAATGCTCCAAGTCACTAATAATAAGAGAAATAAAATCAAGTCTGAGATTTCACATTATACCATATAAATTGGCAAAAAATACAAAAAATAACTTGGAAGGGGTGTGGGAAGAAAAGCACACTAATACATTATTGGTGGAGTTGTGAAATGATACAACCATTTCAGACATGCAAATAAAGTGACAAAAATGGCTACCTCTTTTGAACCAGAGACTTCATTACTAAACTTATATCCCAAGGAAGCCACTGATAAGAAAAAAAAGTTCCCATATATTCCAAAATATTTATAGCAGCACCTTTTGTTTTAGCTAAGAATTGGAAACAAAGTAGATGCCCATCAGACTGAATGGCTAAACATATTGTGGTACATGAATATAATGGAATACAGCTATACTTAAGAAATGATATGTGTGACAAATATAGAAGAAACCCTACCCACAAAATGGCAGAATAAAGTCAGCAACTCAGCAGAACTATCCCAACATTTCTCTCCAAACAACTGTAAAATATCACTTCAAACTGAATTATGGAGTGGCAGAGTCAATGAATGATCAGGGTGAGAAATTTTTCTAGCCCCAAATAATTTAGGATGTTAGCAAGACAGATCTGTGACACCAGGGTGGGGGTTGGCCTGGAGCACAAAACATGCTGAGGCAACACTAGCAGCAGGCATCGGAGGCAGTGCTGTTGTGGCAATAGTAGCTTCAAGAGCTTTTAGTCCAGAGATGGTAAAAGGTAGGACTATTGGTTAGAAATAGATTATAGGAGACTCTTTGCTGGAACTGGGTGGAGGATCCTGTTGGATTGCTTATACATAGTTCTACTGTGTCTCAGTTTTAGGGGGAAAAGGAACACTAGCACTTGTATCCACAGGAAGTAGGAGTGTTTGTCCATGGTGGAGAAGAGTGATCATGGTCACTCACAAGGAAGTGGGGGCCCTAGTCTCAGTTTCTAGGCAGAAAGGAGCATTGCTGCTTTGGGCTTCAAGAAAACAGGGGATCTGGTCACAATTTCAGGGCCAAGAGGAGCATTGGTGTTTGTAGGGGAGCAAGGTCCCTTCCTGGATAAAGACCAGAGGATAATCCATGACAGCAGTGACTGTACCTCTCCCAGGATCACACCATCTTGGAAGCACTAAAAATGTACAGACCCCTCAAACTAGCTCTGAAAACAGTAGCATGAAAAACTTGAAGCTTGGGACAGTGCCTATTCCATCCTGGGAGCAGAGCTTAATTAACACAAAATTAAAAGTCAAGAAACAGACTGGATAAAGAGCAAACAGCAAACAGCAGCAGCAGCAACAACAACAACAAGAACCTGATCATAAAAACTCTGATGGTGGCAGAGAAGACACAAATTCAGAAGACATTGATGTAAAAAAGTTACTAGCTAAACCTCAAAGAAAAAAATGTGAATTGGACACCAGGCCAATAAGAATTCTTGGAAAAGCTAAACATATTTTAAAACTCAAATAAGAGAGGTAGAGGAAAAATTGGGAAAAGAAAGGATAGTGATATAAGAAAATTATGAAAAGAGTTAACAGATTGGTAAAAGAAATACAAAAAATTACATGCTAAAATACAGAATAAAATAAAAGAGGCACAACAATCCATTGAGAAGAACTCCTTAAAAAGCAGAATTAATTAAATGGAAAAAGAGGCAAAAGAACTCATGGAATAAAATGATTTCTTAAAAATTAGAATTGGGCAAGTGGAAGCTAATGACCCCATGAGACATCAACAGGTAATAAAACAAAGGAAAAATAATGAAAAAAATAGAAGAAAATGAGAAATATTTCACTGGAAAAACAACTGACATGGAAAATAAGTTGAGGAGAGAGAATTCAAGAATTACTGGATTACTTGAAAGCCATGACAAAAAAAAGAGTCTAGACATTGTCTTTCAGGAAGTTATCATGGAAAACTGCCCTGAAGTCCTAGAACCAATGGGTAAAATAGTAATGGAAAGAATCATCCATTCATCTTCTGAAAGAGACCCTAAAATGAAAACTACCAGGAATATTATAGCCAAATTCCTGAGCCTCAAGATCAAGGAGAAAATATTGCAGGTAACCAGAAAGGAACCATTCAAAAACCATATTGCTGCAGTCAGGATCACATAAAATTTAGCAGCAGGATCACACAAAATTGAAGGAGTTGAGGACTTGTAATATGATATTCTGGAAGGCAAAGTAGCAAGGATTGCAACCAAGAATAACCAGACCAGCAAAAATGAGTATAATCCTTTGGGGAAAAAAATTATATTTAATGGAATAGAGGACTTTCAGCATTCTTAATGAAAAGATTGGAGCTGAATAAGAAAATTTGACTTTAAATACAAGACTCAAGAGAAGCATAAAAAAGTAAACATGAAAGGGAAATCATAAGGGACTAAATGGAATTAAGCTGTTTATATTCCTTTATGGGAAAATGATACCTGTAATTCTTAAGAACTTTATCATTATTAGGGCAGTTAGAAAAAGTATACTACAGAGAGCATAGGTGTGAATTGACTATAATGGGATGATCTAAAAAATGAGAAAGAGGGATGCCCTGGGAGAAAGAGGGAGGAATTATGGGGAAATTTATCTTCCATAAAAGAGGTATGAGAGGAAGAGTTTTACAATGGAAGGGGAAATGGGAGGTGATGGTGGTGGTGGGCAGTGCTTGAACCTCACTCTCATCAGACTTGGTTAAAGAGGGAATAACATATACTTAATTTGGTATAGATATCTATCCTATCCAAAAGGGAAGTAGGAGGGGAAGGGGATAAGAGGAGAGAGGCTGCTGATAGGAGGGAGATCAGATTAAGGGAGGCAATGGTTAGAAGGAAAATAAACTTCTGAGGAGATACAGGATAAAAAGAGAGCATAAATGGAAAAATAGGTAGGAGGGAAATATACACTTTAGTAATCATAACTGTGAATGTGAATGGAATGAACTTACCCATAAAACAGAAGCAGATAGCAGAATGGATTAGAAACAAGAATCCAGCAATATGTTGTTTACAAAAAACACACTTGAAACAGAGAGACATATAGATAGAGTAAAAATAAGGGGCTATAGCAGAATCTATTATGCTTCAGCTGAGGAAAAAAACAACAACAACAGAGGTAACAATCATGATTTCAGACAAAGCAAAAGCAGAAATAGATCTAATTAAAAGAGGTAAGCAGGGAAATTACTTCTTGACAAAAAGTATCATAGACAATAAAGTAATATCAATACTAAACATAAATGCACCAAATACAACAATATCCAGATCCTTAAAGGAAAAGCTAAGTGAACGACAGGAGGAAATAATAAGTCTCATCTTTGCCTTCTTAGAGTTAGATAGATATAACCACAAAATAAACAAGAAAGAAATTAAGAAAATGAATAGAATTTTAGAAAATTTAGTTATGATAGACCTCTGGAGAAAATTAAAAGGATGTAGAAAGGAGTATACTATTTTTCTCAGCTGTACATGGTGCCTTCACAAAAATTGTCCATGTATTAGGGTATAAAACTTCCCAAGCAAATGCAGAAAAACAGAACTATTAAATGCACCCTTTTCAGACCATGATGCAATAAAAATTACATTCAATAAAGGGTAATGGTAATAGATTAAAAATTATTGGAAACTAAATAATCTAATCCCAAAGAATGAATAGGTCACAGAGAAGAAATCAAAGAAACCATCAGTAATTTAATTAAAGAGAATGACAATGAGGCAACCTACCAAGGTTTAGGGCAGTGATTCTCAACCTTCATAATGCTGTGACCCTTTAATACAGTTCCTCATGTTGTGGTGACCCCCAACCATAAAATTATTTTCGTTGTTCCTTCATAACTGTAATTTTGCTACTGTTAACGAATTGTAATGTAAATATCTGATATGCAGGATGGATTTTCATTGTTACAAATTGAATATAACCCACAGGTTGAGAACTTCTGGTTTAGGGGATGCAAATAAAGCAATACTTAGGGGAAATTTTATATCTCTAAATGTTTATGCTGATAAAATACAGAAAGAGAAAATCAGTGAATTGGGCATCCAATTAAAAAAAAACTAGAAAAAAAGAAATTAAATGTCCTCAATTAAACACCAAATTAGAAATCCTGAAAAATCAAAGGAAATATTAGCAAAATGAAAGAAAAAACCATTGAACTAATAAATATAACTAGGAGTTGGTTATATGAAAACCTGTCTAATAAAATAGATAAATAATTGGTTAATTTGATTTTGGAAAGAAGAAAGCCAAAATACCAGTAACAACAATGGAAAAGTTAACTGCATCACCAATGCTGATGAAATTAAACAAATTATTGCTTAATTTTGCCCAACTACATGTCAATAAATCTTACAATCTAAGTGAAATGCATGAATATTTATAATAATATAAACTGCCCTGATTAACAGAAGAAATAGAATACTTAACCCTATCTTACAAAAAAAAGTTGAAAAAGTCACAAATGAGCTCTCTTAAAAAATCATCAGGACCAGATGAATTCAACTAAACATTTGAAAAATAATTTCAATGCTAAATAAACTATTTGGAAAAGCAGTCAAAGAAGGAATCTTACCTTACCTTACCTTACCAAAGAAGGAATGGCACAAATATTGTTTTGATAACTAAACTAAGGAGAGCAAAAACAGAGAAAGAAAACTATAAAGTAATTTCCCTAATGAATATTGATGCAAAAAATTTAAATAATATACTAGCAAGGAGATTACAACAATATATTAGAAAGACCACACACTGTGACGAGAATTTATACTGGGATTGTAGGTCTGATTCAATAGCAGGAAAACCATCAGCATAACTGACTATATCAATAACAAAAAAATTCCAAATCATGAGTTTATTTCAATAGATGCAGAAAAAACTTATGACAAAATACAACACTCATTCCTATTAAAAACACTTTCCTTAAAATGATAAGTAATATCTATCTAAAACCATCAGCAAGTATTATCTGTAATAAGGATAAGCTAGAAGTCTTCCCAATAAAGTCAGGGCTGAAACCAAGTGGCCCTTTATCAAAACTTTTGTTCAGTATTGTACTAGAAATGCTAGCTATAGCAGTAAGAGAAGAAGACAAAAATTGAAGGAATTGGAATAGGCAATGAAGAAACAAAATTATAATGATATGCTTAGAAAATCCTAGAGAACCAATTAAAAAAAACCTAGTGGAACCATGAAAAACTTTAGCAAAGTTGCAGGATATAAAATAAACCCACATAAATCATCAGTATTTCTGTATATTACCAATAAAGTCCAGCCACAAAAGACAGAAAGAGAAATTCCATTTAAAATAACTATGGACAATATAAATACTTGGGAGTGTATCTGCCAAGATGAACTCAAGTACTTTAAGAACACGATTACAAAACACTTTTCATACAGAGACCATTCTAAATTGGAAACTAAATTGCTAATTGTTCATGAAATAAAAATGATAATTCTACTTATATTTATTTACTTAGTTTCATACCAATCAAGCCACCAAAAATATTTTATAGAGCTAGAAAAAATAATAACAAAATTCATCTGGAAGAACAAAAAGTCAAGAATATTAAGGAGATCAATGGAAAAATGTGAAAGAAGGTGGCCTAGAGTACACAGTCTGAAACTATATTACAGAGTGGTAATCATGAAAACAATTTGATACTAGCTAAGGAGTAGTGGATCAACAGAACAGATTACATACACAATAAATAGTACTAAATGACCACAATTATCTAGTATTTGATAAACCTAAAAATCCACACTTTTGGGACAAGCACTCATTATTTGGCAGAAATTGCTGTGAACACTGGAAAGTAGTTTGGCAGAAACTAGGCATATCAACGTTTCACACTATATACAAGGCCTGCACAACCTGTGGCCCAACAAAGAATTTCAGATGGCCTGGGAAAAAATGTAGAGAAAATAGCCTGTGGGCTGCAGGTTGTGCAGACCTGCCGTAAATCAAAGAAATGTCAAAATGGGTACATGATTTAGACACAAAGAATGATATCATAAGCAAATTGGGGGAGCATAGAAAATTTTACCTGTCAGATACATGGATAAAGGAAGAATTATGATCAAACTACAGATAGAGTGTGTTACAAAATGTAAAATGGATTTTTGATAATATACATTTTTTAAAAAAAAATGCACAAACAAAACCAATGCTGTCAAGATTAGAAGGGAAGCAAGAAGGTCAGAAAAAAATTTTTTTTCAGCAAATTTATCTGTTAAAGGTCTAATTTTTCAACTATATAGAGAACTGAGTCAAATTGGTAAGAATACAAGTCATTTTCCTACTGATAGCCAAAAGATATGAACAGGCAGTTTTCAGAAGAAGAAATCAGAGTGAAGTCATATGAAAAAATGCTCTCAATACTCTATTGATTAGAGAAATGCAAATTAATACAATTCTGAGATGCCTATCAGATTGGCTACTATGAGAAAAAGAAGATGATAAATGTTGGAGGGGATGTAGGAAAATTGGGACACTAATACACTATTGGGGAAGTTGTGAATTAATCCAACCATTCTAGAATTAATCCAACCATACCCTTTGATCCAGCAATTCCACTACTAGGTCTGTAACCCAAGGAGATCAAAGAAAAGGGGAAAGGACCTATATGTTCAGAAATATTTAAATCAGTTGGGGAATGGTTAAACAAAGTGTGATATGTGATTGTGATGGAATACTATTGTCCTATAAGGAATGATGAGCAGTATGGTTTCAGAAAAACCTGGGAAGACTGAAGACTTATATGAACTCATACGAAGTGAAATGAGCAGAACCAGGAGAACATTGTACACAAAAGTAACAGCAATATTGTATGGCGATCGACTATAAAAGACTTAGCTATTCTCACTAATAAAATGATCTAAGAAAATTCCACTAAGCTTATGATGAAAATTACTATCCACTTTCAGAGAAAGGACTGATGCAGATTGAATCTTAGTTTTTTCACTTTCTTTATCTTTTTTTTTGCAACATAGCTAACATGGAAATATGTTTTTATGATTTCATATGATAACAGACATCACATATCTTCTCAATGAATGAGGGAGGGCTGGGAGGTATTAGGAACTCAAAATAGAAAAAGACTGTTAAAAATAAATCAATAATAAATTAAAAAAATAAAAACATGAAAAAATCTATATGAACTGATGCAGTCAAGTCAGCAGAACTGAGAAAACATCATACATAGTAAATAAAACAATGTAAATTGAAAAAACAATGGCATACCATAAAATTAAAAGTAAATATAACATTATAAAGATTGAGTGGGATTTAAATGAAGAGATATGGAAGATACCCTAACTAAGCCCTTTGTGGAGGTGGGAGGTCCACATGTATTACACAATGCACATGTTTTCAGGTTTTGAAAAATGTAATTTTAAAAGATGCAAATTAGTTATGCTGATTTTTTTCTCCCCTCTTTAAAAAGTACCATTTGTCTTACGGTATGACTCTTGGGGGAGGGGAGTGAGAATAGATGGGATATCAAGGTAAAGTAAGAAACAAAAAAACGTAAATTTTTTTTTCAGGTTGGAAGAAGAGAGAAAATCATTACTCATTCCTCCGTAATTTTGGTGGCAAGAACTATGAAACCAAAATAGTGCATAGGTATGGGATTTTCCTCTGTTCAGAACTGTGAGTGAATCTGGGGATTTATTTACATCTTTAGGACTAATGGCCTCTCATATAATGCTCCTGCTTTCTTTCCCTCCCCTTCTTAGTTAATCTTTTTTTCCTTCTGTAATATTTGGAACTGCATTCTTATAAGAGTGGATTGAGGTTAGAAGTTACACTAACATATTTCACTAGATTACCTGTGTGTGCACTGATTCATGAAAATGAAAAATTTCCCAAAGTACCTATGAGGCCCCCATGTCATGAAAATCTCTGACTCAAGGATTATGTCAGTTTTTCTTCCAGTTTTGTGAATTTTTTTCTTTTCTTTAGCTGGAGAAATCAGTCTACAGATGATGTTTCGGATGGCATTTCATTTCATTCTTTTTTCACTCTATCGAATACATTTCATTTTAAATGATTAAAACTTCATTTTTGAAAACTTTCTTTTTTCATTATTCCCAGTGTTAGGATATTTCCCAGTTACCATTAATCTATTTTAAAGCTTTTAAATCAAATAACCATTTGTAATTTTGCATTTTGTTTTCAGTTGTATTATTATATTCTACTTGCAGTTGGCACAGATTAGGTGAGCACTTCCAAACTGCCAGCCAATCCTTCCATATTTTAATTGCTGACACAAAAATGATAAACCCATTTCGAAATGCTAAAACATCAAGTAATGATGACTCAGAAATTAAGTAACTGGATGGACATTTTTCATATCAATGTATCCATAGAAGCTGCCAAACTATCACTTTATATGAAAAGAATGTAAGAAATTTTGGCAAATTACTTCCAACTAAAACCAGAACTATAATAATAGTTTTTTTTGGGGGGGGAGGGTTGGGGGAGTAGGGTAAGCAATTAGTTTCTTAGAACAGGTATCCAAAGCCAACAAAATTACTCCTTTTGATCTACCTCTAAAGAGCTATGGGCCATCAAACATAAGCTGCTCCCTGTCAGTCAAGCATTTATTATGTACTTACTGTGTTCTAGGCATGGTCCAAAGCACAGGTGCCATCAAATGGAAGAGGATTAATCTTGCTCAGTTTGGCCTCAGAGGGTAGAACTAGGAACTCGGAGCAATAAGTGGAAGTTGCAGACATCCACTTCAATTCATGTAAGGAAATTATCCTTAAAAACTACAGCTATGACAAAGTAGATTGTGCTGCTTTTGGAGGTAGTAGGTGCTCCTTTGGTAAAGGTTTTTGTGTGAAGCCTAGATGGAGGCACAGTGGATAAAATTCTGGGTTGGCATAAAGAAGATTTGAGTTCAAATCTTGACTTAGACATTTACTAGCTTTGTGACCCTGGGCAAGTCATTTAAACTGTTTGTCTCAGTTTCCTCATCTGTAAAATGGGAATAATCATAGCACCTACCTCCCAGGGATGTTGTAAGGATAAAATGAGATATAATTGTAAAGTACATAGCATAGTACCCAGCACATAGTAATGTTGTGGGTTGGGGTGCTGGGAACCCTGAAATGTAAGGGTGCAGGGCAAGTTGACCTGAAATGAACTTAATCACTCAAACCTTCTTTCAGTCAAAGTAGCAAGGTTTACTGTGATACCAGTATGGCTGGCAAATTTCTAGTAAAAACTGATTTGATGAGGATGGTACTGATACTTAAATACAGAACAGGGAAAAAAGGTCAGTAAAAGATCTTGATGGGATTAAGAAGTGGTAAGTAGCCTAGGATAGGCCTCGAGCAGACAATGAAAGGAGTTAAATAGTCAGAGTCACAATGACAGGGTTGTTAAAAGGGTTATTGAGTATCTAGGCTGGCTGTGATCTGCCTGATACCTTGGGTAAGACACTGGGGACTGTGTTATATGGGAAAGTTTAGAGACTGGCCTGCTTTCAAAGATATGATCTTTTCCTTTTAGGGTTCCAGGTTCCATCACCCCATCATTAAGTTCTGTACAAATATTAGCTTTTATTAGCTACTGTGAACACTTGGGAAGTTTCATGCAACAAACTTTTATTAAAAACCTACTATGTACTAGGCACATGAGGCTATAGAAGGCATTCTTGTTCAGATATGGGTTGGAATGCTTAGCCTCCATGATCTCTTCCAACTCTGAGATTTAGTGAAGAATCCGTATGAATGGATTCCCAATGGAAAACTCAATGAATGAGTTAACCCTCATTAAGAAGCTTTTCTCATTGTCCTCTGGAAGTTGTTTACCAATGAACATAAAATTAGCAACCAAACTAAAAGTTAAACAATGAAACACATACGTAAATTGGGAAGTTTTTATGTATTGTCAAGAACTAATGACAGAAGCATTGGGTAGCTTAAAAGGAATATTGAAAAAGGACAGTTTAATGTTATGAATTCATTGTTTTGACAACAGTGATCTATATATTAATCAGTGTGTCAATAAGCACTAATAAGTGCCTGCTATGTGCCAGGCACTATTCTAAGCACCAGGGATACAAAGACAAAGGTGAAACATTACTTGTCATCAAGGAGCCTCAGGAGAGACATGTACATTGAAAATATGCCTTAAAAAGATATAAGGTGATTGGGGATGGAGGATAGAAGGCATTGTCAGTTCGAGGAATCAGAAAATGCTTCATGGAGAATAACAGGGAGCAGGTACACTGAGTTTAGCTTTCTGACATGAAATACCCAGCTTCCTACTTTGGACTCAAGTGATGGACCAGACCACTTAGCTGGACATGGATTATTTTTCTGTAACTTCCTTTAGATCCTTTGCTTACCCAATGAACTTCAGATCATAAGTTGGCTTCCTCAGTGAATATTTTAATAGGAAAATGAAGTGCCTTAGTTCTCAAGCATGATGTTGTAGGATCTTCATAGATGGATAGCTAAAAGCTCAACCCATCTATTGTACAGATGAACACACTGACGTGCAGAACTCCCATTGTAAATGAAAAATTAGGATTCATGTAGAAATCTGTCTCTTGTGACTTAGCATGGATCAGTTTCTTAGCCTTTTAACTGGTCCTTGGCTCTTCACTTTCCATGTAAACACATTGTTCACTCAGTCACCAAGGTGATTTTCATAAAGCACAGACCTGACCGTGTCAGCCTCTGCTCATTGAGTTCAGGGGATCCCTATCACTTCCATGATACAATATAAATTCCTCTGTTCAGTATATAAAACTCTTCATAGCCTAGTTCCTTCCTACATTTCCAATGTCCTTAAAATTTACACCCCTTCATGCATTTTGTGGTCCAACTTCACTGGTTTATAGCACTTTTATATAGCATGTTATTTCTTGTCTCCATGCCTTTGCACTAGTTACTCATCATGCTTGGAATGCTCTGCCTCCTCCCCTCTTCCTCTCCATTTATCTGGTTCCTTCAAGACTCAACTCAAATCTTACCTTTTCTGTTCCTTCCGGCTGCTTCCCTTCTCATCTTACCTTCCATCTACTCAATAAATATCTGATATGTACTTAGATATGTCATATTATACTATATTATATTATATCATATCATATTGCACTGCATTGCATTGCATCATATCATATACCATACCATGCCATACCATACCATATTATACCACCTCATCTCATTTTCCTCATTAGGTAAACACCATTAGAATGTGTAATGCTAATGGGAGTTGAAGATCTTCCTTGCCTATTAATAGCCCTCACGTGGAGCCCAACAAGAGATGCTTGATTAGGGGAGGCTTGTTTTACAGGAAGGCCCACACCTTTTCTTACTTTGTAATTAGGTAACGAGTCATGAGAGGGTTGTGTTGCCCTTTACTTAAAAAGTGTAGGTATATTCTGAATTTAGCATTTGCTCCCGGGCTTACTCATGGGAAGAGTGTTGAAGTGATGTAGCCAGATGAGATTCTGGATAGCCATTAAGAAGCCGCTTACCCCCAAGCCCTGCCTCTGGTTTTGAAAACCCAGATATTGGTGCTTCTCTCTCTGGTAACTATATATGCATGTAATGGTTAGACAGCTGGATCTGTTTGTTGATCTGTGATGTATGTATTATTTGGTCAGATGGTTAGAAGCCCTGTCTGGTGGTCTTTATGCTATTATTTCTTCTTGTAATTTTTGTTTGTATTTTCTCTGAAGTTCAGGGTGCTGACTTTCCCCCCTGAACTAAGTAAATCATATATATTATATATAAATTATATATATATATATAATGTTTGATTAAAGTAGGATGGTTAACCCATTTTGAGTTGCTTTCCTTTAGAAAACCAGATCAAAGAACGTGTTCTAGCAGCCCTCCTGTGTCCTGGTGTTACTGGTCTTACGAACGCACAGCAACTGAGAGTAACTGTTACATGCCGGTACAATATCTATGCTTTTCTCTGTTGCTTTCCAAGTCACTGCTTTCACTGGTAGGTTTTCTTAAAAATTCCCCCCCCCTTCTCAATAAGCCATAATTAGCAGTCACATGGACTGCATAGGACCATGGGAGTCAAGAAGTTCAAGAATCAAATACTCCTTCAGTTACTTTAGTAGTTTCATGACTCTGGGCAAATTATTTGATAACTTTTAGCTGCATGTTCTTTATCTATAAACTGGAAGTAACAATAACACCCAATCCAGAATTGTGGCACCAAATGAAATCATGTATGTAAAGTGATTTGGAAATCTTTAAGTGCTATGTTAGTGTCAGATATTTTTCTTGATAATCTTATTTGAAAATCTCCAGAAAGTAGAGGTTGTTTTCTTGATGGTCAAGGGACTTCTGCATCTGTTATTCTGCATATTTTTTCAGGCTAAATAAGACTCATTTCTCTACTTGATGACTTGTTAGCCTGAGTAATTATTAGGGAACTAAGAGCTTTGTTTGTTTTGTTTAAGTAAAGTGAATATTCATATACCATTGTGCAATAAGAAATGATGAACAGATGGACTTCATAGAAACCTAGAAAGACTTATATGAACAGATACTAAGTGAGGAGAGCAGAACCAGAAGAACATTGTACATAGTAACAGCCACAGTGTCTGAGGACTGATTTTGATAGACTTAGCCCTTCTCAGCAATACAAGGTCCTAAAATAATTCCAAAGGACACATGATGGAAAATGTCATCGACATCCAGAGAAAGAACTATGGAGTGTAGAACAAAGCAGACTATTTTCTTTTTTGTTTTGTTTTATTTCTTTCTTTCTTTCTCATGGCTTTTCCTATTCATTATAATTCTTCTATGCAACATGACTAATGTGAAAATGTGTTTAATAGGAATGTGTATGTAGAGCCCATATCAGATTACAAGCTATCTTGGGGAGAAAGGGGGAGAAAATGTAAAACTTATGGAAGTGAATGTTGAAAACTAAAAATAATTTAATAAATTGGGGGAAAATTAAAAAAAAAAGAAGGTAAGTGAACCAGATTCTGAAATTCGAAGGGTCTTTCTATGGAGAATGAGTTTTTTTTTTTAACTGAATCTGATTTATTTGACTTTAGGTGTTGTTTACTCTTTTTCTAATTGTGTCTGACTCTTTGTGATCCCATTTGGGGTTTTCTTGGCAGAGATACTGGAATGGTTTGCCATTTTTTTTTTCTAGCTTATTTTATAGATGAAGAAGTGAGGTGAATAGGAGTATATGATTTGCCCAGTCACACAGTTAGTAAGTGCCTGAGGTCAGATTTGAATTTATGAAGAATCTTCCTAGAGGCAGAGCCAAGATGGTGGAGTAAAATCACAAACTTGGCATGGGCTTCGGCTTCAACCATCTCCAATACCTGTAAAAAAATTACTCTAAACAAATTTTAAAGCTACAGAATCCACAAAGAGATAGAAAGAAACAAATCTCCCACTGAAGGCAGCCTGGCAGGATGACAGAAAAGGTCTATCACAGCATGCTGATAACTGAGAGCAGTCCCCAGTGAGCCATGGTTCTGGCCCCTAGGTACCCCTGACCGGCATCCAGACTGGCCAGAACAAACTTCAAAAGAGTGAATCACCAGCAGTTGTGGTGGCTTCCACACTTCTCAACATGTAAATGCCAAATAGAAAATAAAAGGTCAGTTGGAAACTCTGTTATAAGGGTGAAGGAACAGCCCCATCTGGCCCCTGCCCCCAGGATGAGGAGTGAGGGGAGGTGTGGTGGTTTTTCATGGCTGCTTTCAGAGCTCCCGGCCTGCAGATCATAGAGGGAACAAGCAACCATTCAGAGGGTAATGGCTCTTGCTTTGACCTGCCTGTATGTGGAACGAGATCTTGGATGGTGGTCTTGGGGTGTGTGTCCCGTGAGCCAGAGCTTATGGGGGCTGTAGAGAGGGCACCCAACAAACAGTTCCAGCAGCTGCAAAAATCCTAGCAATTTAACACAAAGCTCTCCATTCTGTAAGCAGAGTTCTACCATGGCAAAGAGCTCAAAAGTCAAGTAATTGGCAAGATGAGGAGGTGTGATCAGACCATGCAATTGTGTTTTGGGGACAAAAAAGTATAAAAGCATGGAACTGGAGGAGGACAATGAAGTCAGAACTCCTGCATCAAAAGCTTCCAAGAAAAATGTGAACTGGTCATAGACCATGGAAGAGCTAAAGAAGGATTTTGAAAATCAAGTAAGAGAAGTGGAGGAAAAACTGGGTGGAGAAATGAGAATGATGCAAGAAAATAATGAAAAGCTAGTCAACAGCATGCTAAAGGAGACCCAAAAAATTCTGAAGAAAATAACACCTGAAAAAGTAGCCTAACTCAAATGGCAGAAGAGGCCCAAAAAGTCAGTGAGAAGAATGCCTTAAAAAGCCAAATTTGCCAGAGGGAAAAGGAATGTCAAAAACTCACTGAAAAGAATAATTCCTTCAAAATTAGATTGGAGCAATTGGAAGCTAATGACTTTATGAGAAATCAAGATACTATAAAACAGATCCTAAGAAATGAAAAAATAGAAGGCAATGTGAAATATCTACAACCTGGAAATAACTACCAACCTGGAAAAGAGACCCAAGAGAGAAAATTTAAAAATTATTGGACTACCTGAGAGTTACAATCAAAAAAAGCACCTAGAAATCATCCTTCAAGAAATTCTCCAGGGGAGGATAGGTGGCACAGTGAAGTCAGGAGGACCTGAGTTCAAATCTGGCCTCAGACACTTGACACACTTACTAGCCATGTGACCTTGGGCAAGTCACTTAATCCCAGTTGCCCTCCAAAAAACAAACAACAAAAAAAGAAATTCTCCAGGAAAATTTCCATGATATTCAAAACCAGAGGGCAAAATAGAAATTGAAAGAATTAACCAATCACCTCTTTAAAAAGATCCCCAAAAGAAAACCCTAGGAATATCATAGACAAATTCCAGAGTTCCCAGGTCAAGGAGAAAATATTAGAAGCAGCCAGGAAGGAACAATTTTACTATTGTGGAAACACAATCAGGATAACACAAGATATAGCAGTTTCTACATTAAGGGATCAAAGGGCTTGGAATATGATATTCCAGAGGTCAAAGGAGCTAAGATTAAAACCAAGAATCACCTACTCAGCAAAACTGAGTATAATGCTTCAGGGGAAAAATATGGTCATTCAATGAAATAAAGAACTTTCAGGCATTCTTGATGAAAAAACCAGAGCTGAACAGAAAATTTGACTTTAAAACACAAGAAGCAAGAGAAGTATGAGAAGGTAAACAGGAAAAAGAAATCATAAGGAACCTATTAAAGTTGAACTATTTACATTCCTACATGGAAAAACCAATAATTGTAACTCATGAGACTTTTTTCAATATGAGGATAGTTGAAGGAAATGTATATGTAAATATGTATACATACATATATATGTACATATAGGAGGGTGTATGTGTGTATAAATACATATGTAAGTGTGTGCATATGTGTGTACATGTATACATAGACAGAGGGCACAATATGGGTTGAATATGAAGGGAAGATATCTTAAAAATAAAATTAAGAGGTGAGAGAGGAATATATTGGGAGAAGGAGAAAGGGAAATATAGATTGGGGTAAATTATCTCACATAAAAGAGGCAAGAGAACACTTACAATGGAGGAGAAGAGCAGGAAGGCAAAATCGAATGGGTCAACCTTACTCTCATTGAATTTGGCTTAAGGAAGGAATAACATATGCATTCAATTTGATATCCTTACCCTACAGGAAAATGGGGAGAAGGAAATAATGGCAGGTGATAGAAGGGAGGGCAGATGGGGGAGAGGGTAAAGGGTAGTTAGAAACAAACACTTTTGGAAAGGGACAGGGTCAAAGTAGAAAATAGAAAAGGGGTACAGGATAGGATGGAAGGAAATAAAGTTAGTCTTTCCAATGTAACTTCTATGGAAATAATTTGGGTAACTACACATGTACAATTTATGTTGAATTGCTTGTCTTCCTGGGGGGATGGGAGAGAAGGGAAGAAGGAAAAACTCTGGAACTCAATGTTTCAAGAAAACCCAAATGTTAATGCATGTTACCTGCAACTGGCAAATAAGATATACAGGCACTGGGATATAGAAATCCATCTTGCCCTACTAGAAAGTTAGGGGGGATAAGTAGGGGAGGATATAAGAGAGAACAGATTGGGGGAAGGGGTATTCAGTAGGCTCACTATTTTGGGTGGGGGTAGGGGAGAGACAGGGAGAAAAATGAGTAACTAAAATTTTTGTGGAAATCAATATTGAAAAGTAAAAATTAAAAAAGAATCTTCCTGACTGCTGTTTATTGCACTGCCTAGCTGCCTTGACTTTAGTGGAAGAGTGAAAGATGTATATACAGAGAAGGATTATGCCAAATAAATGCTTCATTTTAGTCAAATACATGACCCCACTTCCAACATGTATATACTCATACTCAGTCCCTCCTTCATGGCTCTCTCAGTAATTAGTAAATGACATCTTCTTGGGTATTATATTCCACTTGGTCTCCCTGGTGATTTATTGACTTTACCTGGTTGTGCATTTTGCCCCTGGGCAAGGACATCTCCTTCTTCCTTAATTTCCTTAAGATGAAATTTTTTTATAGTATTTTGGGAACCCTCTATTATAAAGAACATGAAATAACATATTTTCCTTTGTGGTTGTGTCCTTATAACAAAAGATTTTTAATTCTCAGTGTAGGAGGGAAGGTAAAATTAGTTTGAATATTTAAAAACATGAACATCAGTATTTTCTCATTTTCACTTTAATATAACAATCATTTGTACCACCTAAGCTCATGTTAATGACATTTAATTGTCAAAAATTACCTTAGAGATTATATTTTTTGGGGAGGGGGGAGTACTATTATGTGTCACTGAGACTAAAGTCACTTAAAAATAATAGTCATTTTTTGCATTTCAGTGTTTTAGTTGATTTCACATCTAGTAATTTAATTACTTATAGGCCACCTTTTTTAAAAGACCTAAAATAAGTCTAGAAATATCAGATATTATTGTTGTTAAGCTTTAAAAAACTTTAACATATTATATTGACTATTGTCTATTGGCCCCCAGATCATTCTCTCTTTGTCTCAAGGAGTTCAGAACCAAGCCTACAATCTTTCTCTTTTCCACAAATCCTACCCTTATCCTAGCAGAATTAAACATTCATGTTGATGCTCCCTCAAATCTCCCAGTTCCTCAACTTTCTCAGATATCATGACCTACTTTACCATTCCACTTTAATCACAGGCAGAAAAGGTTACACCTTGGGTTTCACCATTACCCATATGTATTCCATTGCCTTGATTAAAAATTTTGACATTCTATTGAAGAGGGTGGATGAAGAGGGTTAGGGCTGCCTGAGACCCCAAAATACCAACATG
>CM053600.1:176441851-176458651 GCA_028646575.1 Pseudocheirus occidentalis
AAAGATAGAAGAAGAAGAAAACAAAGGCAAAAAACCACTGAGGAAACAGTGAGGAACAAACAAGCTAGAACAAGAGGGAGAAGAAGTTGCAAAGTTGGAGAATATGGCACATATGAGAAGGAAGAGGAGAACCATTGGCATGTAGTAGGTGCTTATCAAATGCTTCTGGGATTAGACTGGAAAGATTTCTGAGACTTCAGAACTAATTAATTGGCATGTTGTTTCCCCCAAAGAGGATGCATATAGACTTTCTGAAAAGGAAGCTATCTATACCTCCTTCTTCCCTCCCCAATATAACATTAAAGCCACTTTTTGTTGTTGTATTGCTCTGCGCATCTGGGTAGTATAGTGAATAAAGCCTGGGGTCTAGGTTCAGGAAGACCCGAGTTCAAATCTAACCTCAGATGCATCCTAACTGTGTGACCTTTGTCAGGCTACTAAAAAACCCCTTTATTTGCCTCAGTTTATCCATCTGAAAAATAGGGATAATTATTGCACTTACTTCCCAGGATTGTTGTATGGCTCAAATGAGATAATAACTTTAAAGATCTGAGTACAGTGCCTGGCACATAGTAAGTGATATTTAAATGTTAGCTGTGATGATTTTTCATAAGCCTCAGCTTGTTCTGTAGGACTACATGCTAAAGATCTTCCTTTAGGTCTTCTGATATTCTTGAATACAGGCCACCACTCAGACTGTCTATTGCTCATCCTTCATTCTCTATATGAAGCATGACTGCTTTGCCTCCTTTTCTAGCTTATTTTTGATAGTATCGTTCATGTGATTTCTTGAATGCAAGTCATTTTGGTAGTATGCTTCAGCCTTAGTTCACCCTATGTCTTTCCATTGTCTTTAGGTATGTCATCAATTTTAATTCTCCTGAGGTCATGGTGCTCATGACTGGATGGTGTTGATGGGAGAATACTGTCATCCTATTGATTTGGGCATTTCCTTTAGTCATGCCTGTCACAACTTGTCCTTGCCTACCCATCCCGTTCAACTCTTGCTTTATATTCTCCAAAGCTTTCACTTAATTGTGAGATGGTAAAGATGCATTTCATTGTTGAATATCACTAGTGAAATCCCCGTTATTCCCTCTGAATACCATTGTTGCTGCCATTGATTCATAGACAAATAATTCATATGTGTTTTATATTGATTGGATAGGAGGTATATACCTTGGTAGTTATTGATATTTTCTTGATCATCTCTTTCACTATTAATAAGATATGAGACTTACTGCTTGCCTTTGGTATTATCTCCTACTTACATACTTTGTAGATCAGTCCACTAAGAACCTCATAATTGTATCACTTCTAGTACAGACTCATATGTATGTATGTATGTATGTATCTGTGTATGTATCTCTGTGTGTATGCATGCATGCATGCATGTATGTATGTATGTATGTATGTACATTCCTTCCAATCTTCCTGTTTTTATGAGTATTTAATGTATGGATTTTTGTGAATGGGACAACTTGGGATCATTGAAAGCCATATTGAGTTTTCCCAGAGTAGCCCAGACTCACCAATTATGAATTGTCATCACCATCACCACCGCCACCACTACCAGTTAGTGTTTTTAGGTTTGCACAGTGCTTTATAAATATCATCTTATTTGTCATCCCTCTAAGGCATTCAACTGACTAGTTGATAATGAGATATTGTGGTACAGTTGAAAGAGAAAGGAACTCGTAGTCAAGGGACATGAGTTCAGTTCTAGATTCTGCTATTCATGACCTATGTGACCTTGGGCAAATCACTTGGCTTTTCTGGGCTTCGGTTTTCTCATTGGTAAAGTGAAGGTGTTGGAGTAAATAGCATGTAAGATCTTTTGCAGCTCCTGATCTATGTTTTTATGTACTAATAGACTAACTCAAAAGTCTACACATCCAAATTCTGGGTAAAATACATTCAGCATTCTTTTGTTTTTTTCCTGTGTGTATTACTAAATCAATCTTTTCTGGGACTCCTTGGATCTTGATGAGAAAGTCTTGTTCTGGTGCACAATGCATTCAGTATATTAAAAAAAAAATCAGAACCTGTGATAAAGGGAACTTCAGGGTATCAGAATTTAAACCTTAGGTAATACTGGTGGCCAGTTCTTGCCACTATGATTCAGTTGCCTATCTGTAAGCAGGGGAATTTTGCCATCTACAGGGGACACCTTTTTCATTTGGATTCTCTCCTCCCCACTCCATTCTACTCCATGGGAGCTATTTATAGACTGACTCCCCATGGAAGCTTTGTTCTACGTCATTTCCAAACTAGTCTGATTCACCCATTTTGGGCAACCTGGCAACCCCTCATTCTTGGGGGTTTATTCTATTGGTGCCGGATTTAGCATAGATACTCAATTGGCTTTAGTCCTTCTGTAGCTCAGGACTCCAAAACTCCCATTTGTTCATTGAATATAAGCCTCCCCAACATCAGGGACAACAGACCAGTGTCACAAATATCCACTGAACATTTTTAAGGAATGTAGGAGGATCTTAACATTTGTGTGAAAATCACCTCATTATGTAGCATAGTCTCTAAGGCTTTTCCCCACCTCGACTGATTCAAACTTTTTTTTTGTAGTCAACACTCAGCAGGCTCAACAGGATATTGTACCCCCTGTATCTCTCAGTCAGTTGTGCTAAGTGGTGACGTGCTCTCTAAAATCATTGGAGAAAACCTGCTGGTTTCCTTCTTGTTTTGAATCAAGGACACCCTTGATAGACATAGAGCATTCTCATCTAGGTTTTGATAAAGATAAGAAGAAAGGCCTGTGGGTCTCCTTGGACTTTGAAATTCTAACCTTAGAAACCATCAATAAAAATAAACATCAAAATAGGTCATTTAAAAAATTATTGTCTATAAAACCATAAGTCTTAATTTACTTATAATTTGTTTCTAAAATTTGTGCATTAAGATTAAGAAGCAATGCCAGCACCCGCGTCCTTTCTGTTCACTTCTGATTGCATTTTTCTTTTTCTTCTTTCTTTCTTTCCCTGTTACTATTATTATTACCACTTATTATACAACTATAAATAGTGGGAATCTTGTTGCCTTGATTCAACTTTCTTCATTGAATTCTTCATTCAAAAAAAAAGCTGGAAACAAAGAAGTCCACCAATATCTAAGAAAACTGTAGTATGTGAATACAACACTTATTGTGCTATGAGAAGCAATGAATGTACAGAATATAGAGAATCATGGGAAGACTTGTATGAATGAAGGGAAAGAGAAATAAGCAGAACCAGAGAAAATATGTTATAACAACAGTATAATGGTGGGAGACATAAAAAACTGAAGGCTACGAAATTATAATGAACAATCTTAACCCCAAAGAAGAAAACAGTGTATCTCTCTTCTTTCTTTGTAGAGGTGAGCATGTATGGTTGTAGAATATTGCATATAATATATAACAAAATATTAATTAAGTAAAAATAGCAAAAAATACTACAAATACAATTAAAGGCTAGTATGTTGGCTAATTTTGCTTAAATTTTTTTCTCTTTTGTCATTATAAAGGATGTCTATGAGAGAGGACTCAGGGAAGGACACATTGGAAAATGAAAGTGATATAAAACACATCATTATCAATGCAATTTTGAAAATAAAACTAAGAAATATAAACTACTATTGAAATATTGGTTCCTTCCTTCCCGGCTATCTCAGCTCCCCTTGTCAAGGAGTAAACCCACCTTTACTTGATTATTCCTCCCACAGATATTTTCACTTGCAAACTGTCCATCATCTTCCAAGGAGAAGATTTAAGTCAAATAAATGAATTTTGAATGGTGTAACTTTTGAAATCAGTGGGGAAGCTATTTGAAGGCAGAGGGAAGCATCTTCCTAGTTTCAGTCAAGTCACTCTGCCTAGATTACTTCCTACTCCTCCTGTTATGCCTGACACTGGCCTTGTGTTTGCTGGAGCCAAAACCAAAGTTAAGGGGTTGTGACCCTGGGAGCACTCCAAAAGAAATCTTCCAAATTAGGTGTCCAGAGAGGCTGCCTTTTTCCCAGGAGAAAAGGGCTGTTGTCCCAGGCTAGCATTTGTGTGAAAGTAGGGCTTATAAAGAACTCAATCGGTTATGTCCCAGGGTCAGTTGAATTGTGAGCTACAAAAACAAAACAAAACAAAACAAAAACCCAAAACAAAAAACAAACTTCCTTCATTTGCTATCACTTCCTGTCTTCCCATATCCTTAATGTTCTTAATAAATGCATTTCTTAGAAAGCAAATAATTGGGTGTATAGAGATTATTGCTATTTTTGTTATAACAAATAAAATTTGTGAATATTTTCTTCTTTTTTTTGGAGGGCAATTGGGGTTAAGTGACTTGCCCAAAGTCACACAGCTAGCAAGTGTATCAAGTGTCTGAGGCCAGATTTGAACTCAGGTCCTCCTGACTCCAGGGCCAGTGCTCTATTCACTGCTCCACCTAGCCACCCCACTTAAGAATATTTTCATTCTGATTTTTTTCTTTTAATAACATCCTACAAGAAAATTTTCAGTTGTGGACTTGCTGGACAAAGGATATGAAGAGTTTTGAAATTCTAACTAGCTTTTATGTTCATTTCCAAAAAGATTAATTACTTTAATTCACAATTCCATCAGTGGTATAATGTTGTACCTATTTCTTCACATCCCACCAGGTAGGATTTATTTCATTTAGACTACCATTTACTTTCCCATGTCCAATTCATCTATTCACAGAACTGCCAGGGTAATCTCCCTGAGGCACAGGCTCTTCTCCTGCTAAAGAATTTTTAGTGGCTTTCTATAACAAAACTTTTCACATTGGTTTGGAAGGCCCTCCAGAAGTTGGCCTTAGTTTTAGTTCACCTTATTCATTTTTCTGCACTCTCTCTTTTATTCAAACTTCATTTGTTCTTTAAACTCATCATTGCAGCTTCTCCCTCCAGGGTTCACATAAACCATCCACCCTCTGTGCCTGGAATTCACTCTTTTTAAAATTTCTGCCTTTTAGAAAATTTTATTCCTTTTTTTTTTTTCAAGAGTCATCTCTGGTGTCATTTGTTCTGTGAAGTCATCCTGGATTTCTTCTTGTTGTTATTGTTCTCTTTCTGCCCAAATTAATTTGGTGTTTCCTTGTCTGTGTCATATTCCTTAGATGAATTTAACAAGTGCACCAGTCACGATGCCTTGCATATAAAAGGAGTCTGTTGAATTTAAATGAATAAATGTAAGTTAGTGCTTCACAGTTGTTGTTCTGTTTGCAATTCTCTATTAGAGACTGTGGACAATATTTCAGGAGGCTATGAACTCCTATATCTTTCTTTGAAATCTACACATTCATATCTTTTTGACCATTTATTCATGGGGACTGATCTTACTCTTATAAATTAGTGTTCCTTATAGAATTCTCCTTGATCAGACTTTTATCAGAACTATTTATAGCTAAGATTATTTTTCCTGTTTCTTTCTTTTTTAAATCATGGAAATATCACTGTATAGTATGCAGAATTCTATTGCTATATACTCAATTCTATCTGTTTTGTTTCCTATAATTTCTTCTATTTGTTTAACTGATAAAAACATTCTCCACTTCAAGTACAAGAAGTATATTATGCAATTTTCTTCTAATTTAAAAATGTTTTTTAAAATATTTAAACTCTTGACCCACTTCGAAATTATTATATTAAATGACGTTAAATGTGAATCTAAATCTTGTTTTTCACCATAGTGCTATTCAATTTTCTCAAGAGTTTTATTGAATAATTCATCACCTGGGGCAAAGTTATAGAGATGAGCCTTTCCATACTTAGTGAGATTTATTCTCAGACAACAGACTCCAGATGAAGGAAGTCTTTACAGAAGTGACACCTGACCTGAGCATTTGAGGGAAGAAAATAAAGATTCTGAAGGGCAGAGAGGAAGACAGAATGCATTTCAGGTATCATGGCTGGCCAATAGGAATGCAAGGTGGCAGAAGACAGAAATTTGGAGAACAGGTGGTCAGGCTGAGTGATTTTTTCCTAGAAGGAACAGAGATGCAGTGAATATTTTTGAGAGGGAGAATGACTAAGTTTTATTTAGGTAATTTTGGTAACTGTATGATGGGTAGAGGGAAAGGGTAGCTACTGGAGGCAAGAATAATAAATTATTGTAAGTATTCACATACTTTGTAGAAAGGTTTGATGTGAAGAAGATGGTAGGAGAAAGATATGGATGAAAAATATGCCATCAAAATAAAAGAAAAATATGCAATCAAGGTAAAATTGTCAGTGCTTTGTAAGTTATTGGATATGAACATGGCAGAAAAGAGTCAAATGTGGTTGTGACATTCTAAGGTTCTGAAACTAGTGACTGTGATGCCCTCAACATAAATAAGGAAAGGTCCGGGGTGAGGAGGATGATTAGTTATGATATGTTGTATTTGAGATGCTGGTGGAAAATCCAGTAGGAAGCTGGCAATGTAGAACTTTGAAGTCCAGGAATTAAACCAAGGCTGGATATAGATTTAGAAGATCTATGGGAGATAACCAGGGAAGCAAATGTAGACTGAGACAAAGGACCAGTACTAAGTCTTGGAGCATATTTAACTGCAAATCTTTAACGACAGGTTTTAATTAAAGCAAAAAACAACATTTTGATGTAATCCATTTCCCATGGGAGGATTTCAACTTGTTGGTCACTGGACGAATTGCTCACATTTATTTTTTTTAATATTTTATTTTTTCAGTTATATGTAAAACACTTTTAAATATTCATTTAAAATTTTTTTGAGTTCAAAATCCTTCTCCCCACCTTTAGAAGGCAGCAATTTGATATAGGCTATACATGTGCAATCATGCAAAACTTATTTCCAGATTAGTCAAATATTCCATAATTCCATAATATTCTATCTTAGTCATATTAATAAAGAAAACCCATGAAAAATACAGAACAAAATTTTAAAGTATGCTTCAATCTATGTTCAGATTCCACCATTTCTTTCTTTGGAGGTAGATACCATTTTTTACCATAAGTCCTTTGGAATTATCTTAGATCATTTTATGAGAATAGCTAAGTCATTCACAGCTGATCATCATACAATAGTGCTGTCACTGTGTACAGTGTTCTCCTGGATCTGATGACTTCACTTTGCATCAGTTCATCTAAGTCTTTCCAGGTTTTTCTGAAATCTGCCTGCTCATCCTTTCTTATAGTACAATAAATAGTATTCTATCAGAATTATATACCACAGTGTTTTCAGTCATTTCCCAATTGATGGCCATTCCTTCAATTTCCAATTCTTTGCCATCAAGAAAAGAGCTGCTATGAATATTTTTGTACATATAGGTCCCTTTTCTTTTATTTTTTACTTTGTAATACAGACCCAGTAGTAGTATTACTGGGTCAAATAGTTTATACACAAAGGGTATGCCCTTTGGGCATATATTCAAATTGTTCTCCAGAATGGTTGGACTAGTTCACAGGTAAACCCAGCAGTGCATTAGTGTCCCAATTTTCTCATATCCCCTACAACATTTCTCATTTTCCTTTTCTATCTTAGTAGCCAATCTGATGCTCAGAGTTGTTTTCATTTATATTTATCTAATCAATAGGGATTTAGAGCATTTTAAAATGACTATAAATAGCTTTGATTTCTTCTTCTGAAAACTTCCTGTTCATATCCCTTGACTATTTATCATTTGGGAAATGGTATTTGACTCAGTTCTCTACAATTTGAGAAATGAGGCTTTAATCAGAAAAACTTCTATAAAAATTTCCCCTAATTTTCTGCTTTCCTTCTAATCTTGGCTGCATTGGTTTTGTTTGTGCAGACTTTTTAATTTATATAATCAGAATTATTTGTTTTACATTCTGTAATGATCTCTCTTCCTTGTTTGGTCAAATTCTTTCCTTGTTTACAGATCTGACAGGTAAACTATTCCTTGGTTTCCTAATTTGCTTATAGTATCACCCTTTATGTCCAAATCATGTACCCATTTTGACCTTATCTTGGTAGATGGTGTGAGATGTTAGTGTATACCAAGTTTCTACCAAACTGCTTTCCAGTTTTCCCAGCAGTTCTTGTCAAATAGTAAGTTCTTGTCCCCAAAGCTTGAATATTTGGGTTTATCAAACACTACATTAGTATGGTCATTTACTAGTATGTTTTGTATACCTAATCTATTCTACTGATACACCACTCTATTTGTTGGTCAGTACTAGATTGTTTTTGGTGATTATCACTTTTTAATACTACATGAGATTTGGTACTATTAGACTACCTTCTTTCACATTTTTCCCCACTGATTTACTTGATATTCTTATTCTTCCAGATGAATTCTGTAATATAATTTTTTTTGTAGTTTATTGGTATGAAACTGAATAAGTAATTTAATTTAGGTAGAATTTTCATTTTTGCTATATTGATTTGGCCTACCCATGAGCAATTAATATTTTTATACTTGTTAAAACTGTATTTGTGTGAAAAGTGTTTTATATTTGTGCTCCCATGTATTTTGTATCATATGCAGTTTTTTAAAATGGAATTTCTCTTTCTTCCTTTTGCTAGTGGCCTTTGTTGGCAATATCTATCTATCTATTTATCTATCTATCTATCTATCTATCTATCTATCTACCTACCTAATAAATGCCAATGATTTATGTGAATTTATTTTATATCCTACAACTTGGCTAAAGTTGTTAATTATTTCAACTGGTTTTTTAGTTGATTTTGTAGGATTCTCCAAGTATACCATCATATCCTTTGTAAAGAGTGATAGTTTCCTCATCATCTATTCTAATTACTTCAATCTTTTTTTCTCCTCATTTCTATAGTTAACATTTTTGATACAATATTTTATAATATTTGGCACCCTTGTTTCAAACTGATCTTATTGGGAAAACTTCTAACTTATTCCCATAACAGATGATGCTTGCTGATGGTTTTAGATAAATATCATTTATCATTTTTTTGGGTAGCTAGGTGGCACAGCAGACAGAGCACTGGACTTGGAATCAGGACGACTCACCTTAGTGAATTCAAAACTGGCCTCAGATACTTAGTAATTGTGTGAGTCAGTTAACTTGGGCAAGTCACTTAACTCTTTGCCTCAGGTTCTCATCTGTAAGATGAACTGAAAAAGTAAATGGCAAACCACTGTAGTATCTTTTCCAAGAAAGTCCTAAATGAACTGATAAAGAGTAGAACAACAACAAAAATTATAATTTTAAGGAAAGCTCTATTTATTTTTATGCTTTCTAGTGTTTTTTTCAAATGGGAATGAGTGTTATATTTTGTAAAAAGGTTTTTCTGCACCCATAGAGATAATTACATTATTTTTCTGGGTTTTGTAATTTATATGGTCAATTATATTTTCCTAATATTGAACCAGCCTTGCATTTCTGGTATAAATCTCACTTCATCATAATGATCTTTGTCATATATTGCTATAATATTGCTAGTATTTTATTTATTTTTTTGCATCAATATTCATTAGGACATTTGTCAATAGTTTTTTTCCCTCTATTTTTGTTCTTCCTATATTAGGTATCAGCACCATATTTGTGTTGTAAAAGGAATTTGGTAGAACTCCTTTTTTTGTCTATTTTTCCCCAAATAGTTTGGTAGAATTCACTTGTGAATCCATCTGGTCATGGTGATTTTTGGTACAGAGTTATTGATGGCTTGTCCAATTTCTTCTTCTAAGACAGAATTATTTAAGTATCCTATTTCCTCTCCCATTAATATGGGCAATTTGTACTTTTGTAATCACTTAGAATGTTAGATTTATTGGAATATAATTGAGCAAAATAGCTCCTAATAATTGCTTTATTTTCCTCTTCATTGATGGTGAATTCACTGTTTTCATTTTTTAATAGCGGTAATTTGTTTTTTTTTCTTTCCTTGTTAAAAAATCAAATTAACCAATGATTTATCTATTTTCTTGTTCCCCTCCACAAAACCACCCCTAAGTTTTATTTATTAGTTCAATAGTTTTCTTACTTTAATTTATATTTATCTCTTCTTTGATTTTCAGAATATTCAATTTGGTATTTAATTGAAGATTTAAAATTTGTTCTTTATATAGTTCTTTAAGTTACTTCCCAATTCATTGATCTGCTTTTTCTCTATTTTACTGATGTACTGATGTAAGTTTCTAGAGATATAAAGTTTACCTGAAGTACTGCATTGGCTGCATCTCATAAATTTTGGTATGTTGTCTCATTGTCACTCTTTAATGAAATTATTAATTGCTTTTGTGATTTGTTCTTTGATCCATTTTCTTTAGGATTAGTAATATAGTTTGCAATTAACTTTTAATCCATGCTTCTGTGTTTCTTTATTAAATGTAATTTTCTTGCATAATGGTATGAAAAGATGCATTTCATAATTCTGCTTTTCTGCATTTGGTTGTGAGGTTTTTCATGCCTTAAAGCATGGTCAATTTTCATGTAAGTACAATATACAGCTGAGAAAATTAGTGTATTCATTTCTCTTCCCACTTAGTTTTTTTCCCAGAGCTCCACCATATTTAAATTTTATAAAATTCTGTTAATCTCCTTACCTTCTTTCTTGGGTTTTTTTTTGTGCTTACATTTATCTAGTTCTCAAAGAGGAAAGTTGAGGTTCCCCACTAGTATAATTTTACTGCTTATTTCTTCCCATAACTCATTTAATTTCTCCTTTAAGAATTTAGAAGCTATGCTCATTTGATGCACAAATATTTATTACTGATATTACTTCATTTTCTGTCATACTTTTTGTCAAAATGCTTTTTTCCTGCTTATCTCTTAATTTGATCCATTTTTGTTTTTGCTTTGTCTAATCTCATAGTTGCTTTCCCAACTTTTTAAAACTTTAGCTGAAGCATAATGGATTCTGTTCTAGCTCCTTATTTTTACTCGGTGTGTGTCTCTGTTTCAAGTGTATTCTTTTTTCTTTTTGGAGGGGGGAAGGGAGGGCAATTAGGGTTAAGTGACTTGCCTAAGGTCACACAGCTAGTAAGTGTTAAGTGTCTGAGGCCAGATTTGAACTCAGGTCCTCCTGACTCCAGGGCTGGTGCTTTATTCACTGTGCCAGGTAGCCACCCCAAGTGTATATTTTTCTAGATGAAATGTTGTAGGATTCTGGTTTTCAATCCACTGTTCTATCTGTTTGTAATTTATAGGTGAGTTCATTCCATTCACATTCAGTTATGATTACTAACTGTGTATTTCTCTACTTTCCACATTTATTCTTTTCTTGCCTTTCACTTTGTCTCTCTTCAAAAGTGACCCCCCCCCCCGAATCTATACTCCCTACTATCAGCCCCTCCCCCATTTATGTTATCCACCTTCCCTCCTACTTCCCTATAGGGCAAAATAGATTTCTATACCTCAGTGTATATATTAGTTCCTTTTTGAGCCAGTTTTAATGAGTTTAAGGTACAAATGTTAAACACCAATCTGTCCCCCTCCTCTGTAAAAGCTTTTTTTATTCCTCTTTTATGTGAGAAAATTTGCCCCAACTTATGTTTTCCTTTCCCCCTTTCCCAGTGTATTCCTCTTTCACATTCTTTCATTTTACTTCTTAGGATCATCACAACTCATACCTGTGACTTCTATGTATACTCCTTCTAACTACTCTAATAATTATATAGTTCTTAGGAGTTCCAAGTATCATCTTCCAATGTAAGAATGTATATAATTTAACATTATTGAATCCCTTATGATATCTCTTTTCTTTTTATCTTTTTACGCTTCTCTTGAATTTTGTACTTGAAAATAATATTTTGTATTCAGCCCAGGTTTGTTCATCAGGGATCCTGAAAAGGTTTATGCTCCATTTTGATGGGTACATGATTCTTGGTTTGGATCCTAGTTCTATTGTCCTCTGGAATATTATATTCCAAGCCCCTTATTCCTTTAATGTAGAAGCTGCTAAAACTTGGTTTATCCTGACTGTAGTGCCATGATATTTGATGTTTCTTTTTGACTGCTTGCAATATTTTCTCCTTGACCTGAGATATCTAGAATTTAGCTAGAATATTGCTAGGAGTTTACATTTTTAGATCTCTTTTAGGAGGTGATTGGTGGATTCTTTTCATTTATATTTTACCTTTGGTTCTAGCATGTCAGGGCATTTTTTCCTGATAATTTTTTGAAATATGATGTTTAGAATCTTTAAAAATAATATTATGTCATTCCCAATTACATGTAAAACAATTTTTAAAAATTTTAAAAAAGGTTTGAGTTCCAAATTCTATCCCTCTCTTTCCTCCCTTCCCCTCCCTACCTCCAGGATGTTAAGCAATCTAATACAGGTTATATACATGCTATCATGTAAAACCTATTTCTATATAAGTCATTTCATGCAAAAAGACAAGAAAGGAAGGAAAAAAGAGAGACACAAGTAAAGAAAGAAAGAAAATGAAAAGTAATATGCTTTAGTCTGTATTCAGATAACATTAGTTCTTTCTCTGGAGGCAGATAGCATTTTTCATCATGAGTTCCTTCATATTGTCTTGGATCATTGTATTGCTGAGAACAGCTAAGTCACTCCCAGTTTTTCATCATATAATATTTCTGTTACTGTGCATAATGTTCTCCCAAGTCTGTTCACTTTACTTTGTATTAGTTCACATAAGACTTTCCAGGTTTTTCTGAAATCATCCTGCTTGTCATTTTTTACAGAACAATAGTATTCCATTATAATCATGCACCACAACTTGTTCAGCTCTTCCCCAGCTGATGGGGATTCTCTCAATTCTTAACTCTTACAAGATCTTTTTTGATCATGGTTTTCAGGTAATCTAGCAGTTCTTTAATTATCTCTACTCAATCTGTTTTCAGGTCAGTTGTTTTTCCAATGGGATATTTCACATTTTCTTCTATTTTTCATTATTTTTATTTGATTTCATTGTTTCTTGATGTCTCATGGAGTCCTTAGTTTCCACTTGACCAATTCTAATTCTTCATTGAGCTTTTTTGTCATTTTTTCCATTTGGCCAATTCTTTTTATGGAACTCTTTTCTTCAGTGGATTTTGTACATTTTTTACCATTTGATCAGATCTGCTTTTTTTAAGGTGTTATTTTCTTCAGTATTTTTTGTGTCTCCTTTACAAGCTCCCGATTCTTTTTTTTCCCATGATTTTCTTCCATCACTCTCATTTCTTTCCCCATTTTTTTCCTCTACTTGTCTTATTTGATTTGAGCTCTTCCAGGAATTCTTTTTTTGGGTGTAAGATCAATTCACATTTTATTTTGAGGCTTTTGATGTACCATATTTGATTGCATTGTCTTCTTCTGAATTTGAGTTTTGATCTTCCCTATCACTTTAGTAACTTTCTATGGTTAGGTTCTCCTCCTCCTGCTCTTTTTCCTCTTCCTCCTCTTCCTCCTTATTTTCAGTCTATTTCTTGATTTTTAACTTTGCTGAAGTTGGGCTCTGCTCCTGGGTTGGAGGGAACACTGTTTCAAGCTTCCTGTTTCCATGCTACTATTTTCAGAGCCAATTCTGGTGTTTTTTAAGTTTTCAGTCCTTCCAAGGTAATATGATCTAAAGACAGTTGTGGGCAAAGACAGTGAGGACAGTGTCTTTTGTCCTCCTATTTTGTTCTCTTGTTTGTGGGGGACAACAAGCACTGTTTTCCACTTTGGAAAATGTTCCTGTTCCTTTTAGTGCTTTTCCTTATCCTGGGATTGTGACCCAGAACCTTACTAGGGCAATGCAACAGAGTCTTGCACACAGTGCCAGGAAATAGTCTTCTGTAATCTACTTCTTACCAGTTGTTTGATTCCCTTACAATTGCCTCTGATGCACATGCCCCAAGATCTGCTGCTGGCTTGCTGTGGCCTGGCTGCTGCTAGACTGGGCTCTACTCTTAGCGCAGTGAGACAGACCTTCCCTGCCTGACCTTCTAAGTTGTTTCGGGATATAAAATTGTTTTACCCTGTCCTTTTGTTGGTTCTGCCACCCTGAAATTCATTTTGAGGCATTATTTTAATGTTAGAGAAGAATTTGGGAGAGCTCAGGAAAGTCCCTGTCTTTACTATTTTAAGTTGCTCACATTTAGATGATCAGGACTAACGCCTAGGACAGTCCTAGCCTAGTGATGTTCTTGGTTCTCCTTAACTCTAAAATAACCTGGATACTTTCCCCGTGGTTCTTGTCATTTCTACTTTACCTAATATTTTCTCTGTGTTGCTCAAATTCAGTTCCTTCTCCTACAAAGTAATGGTTCTCCTTGTAGTTTGTTGGCTTTCTGAGCAATAACATTGTCAGCCAAGCAGATGACACAGTTTTTAGATATTCTTTCAGCAGAATAAGGTTTCCAGAAGATATCTAGGTAGCTGAAATAGAGCTAAAAGCAGAATACAAACTGTCTTCTCCATTTCTTCTATCTATCTGGGCATTTTGTAGTATTCTCCCACAATTTTATGATTTCTAATTTTCTCCTTTTATTCTTATTTCATTATCAAGATTCCCTCATAAACTTTTTGACTTTGCACACAGCTATGATTATCTTCTTGATATATAGTATTTTGTTCTATCAGCCCTATTTTTCTTCAATGAAATCCACCTTTCTGTTGCAATGTTTATTTCATGAGTCCCAAACCATAAAGCCTCACTGCCTATATATTTGTCCTTGCCTTATGTAAAAATTTAAAATACACTCCATCTAATGCCACACTATGAATATCAAGTTATAATTATCCAAGGTCATTCATATTGTTTTTACTCCCATTTACAGTTATTTTCTGCTATAATTTACCTGACAACTATTCCACTGGTATTCTTTCTTTAGTGAACATGTATCTGAGGACTAACTAATTTTTACTCAATCTTCCAGAAGGCTATAGGGTTATCTAATACACAAATCCTAGAAATTTTTCCAGAGGCAAGTACATGCGCACACATATCAGTGAGCATGGTTCTCTTTGTAAAATGAAGAGCAGTAGAAAAACCAGTGTGAGAAGAGCCTTTCTTCTTGCTTTGGCTCTCCTCTGTACTAAAGAGTCTACCCATTTCACTAGCAGAGAATCCAACAGGTATGAGTAACCATTGAGGAAAGAGTAAGGTACTGTCTAGGTCAGTCAATGAAGAGATATCATAGGGAGAAAACTGGACTACTCTTATAGATTCTGTAGCTCTTACATTGAACAAAAATAGAATTTCCACTTGGTGCTATTGGTGGGGTGCTGATAATTTTCCCTTCCTATGCTGAGATCTGAGACATTCATAATCAGATAGTTACCTTTTGCTCCCATGACCCATAAACTGAAGGAGAGGGTATGAGACAATGGATACCAATTTGAGAGGGGTTGTTTTCCCTTGGGAAGAGGGGTTGGAATGGTGACTGAATGAAAATTTTAGTTTACAATATGTGGCTGTTTCTTTGATGATAATATGTTTTGTTTTTACCACTTTGATTAAATGGTTTTCTAAAGTAATGACATTGCTAAAGTGATGTGATGGAATATATGAAAGAGACGTAAGGGGAAAAATTGGCTAAGTAGGTGGAGGAAATGAGTTAAATGACTACATAGGTGGAGACATGAACACATCTATAGATATACATAAGAAACTGGCATCACCCACGTATGGGACAGAGCTAATGTGGCAATCCGCTGCCCTGAGGTATTGTCCAAAAGGCTTGACTGATAGCTCTAGGACCCTCTGGCACTGGGTACTACTCATTAAACTCCTATGCTGTATATGAGGTTCTTTGTCTTATTGGGTTTCATAGTTATATCTGGGCATAAACAACATCTAGGGCTCCTTTTCAACTTATCTTTCTATGCTCAGCGCTAGTATTTATACAGTGCTTTATTAAGGCTTCAAAGAGGTTTACAAATATTATCTCATGTGATCCTTATAACAGTACCTTGTAATCCTACTATAAGGAAACTGTGGGTTGGAGGGGCTCACAGCTACTAAGTGTCTGAGGCTGGGTTTGGTCACTGATCTTCCTGACTCTGGTCTAGTGCTCTATCCACTGTACCAGGGTTGGAGGTGAAGCTGGCTGCAGGACTGGTACTGAGAGGTTAAGTGATTTGCCCTACCACTATGGATCAGTGGCAGAATTTGAACTCAGACCTGTTTGAGGCTGGCTCTCTATTGACTATGCCAGGATGACTTTTTGAGAAGTTTCAATGAGCTAAGCAACAGATAAAATCCTGATTGTCTCTGGCCTGCTTATTGATACCAGACATAACAGGAAAAAAATCCTTTTCTTATCCAACACAAGGAAATTACTCAAATAGTGGGAATTTCAATCCTTTTGGAGGGAAAATGTGGTCTTGTGAAAGATCAGTGGTAGGAGTGTGGATGGAGCGGGCTGTGATGTTGTAAGTAGGTGTAGTCAGTCAACAAGCATCCAGCAATCATTCTACTTGCTTACTTTTTTTCATTTCTTTTTAAAATTTATTTTTAGTTTTTACCATTAATTTCCATAAGCTTTTGAGCTATATTGTGAAAGACTAACTATATTTCCCTCCATCCTATCCTGCCCCTCACTTATTCTATTTTCTCCTTTGACACTGTCCCTTTCCAAAAATGTTTTCTTCTAACTACCTTCTCCCCCAATTTGCCTTCCCTTCTATCATCTCCCCTCTTTTCCCCTACTCCCCTATTTTCCTGTAGAGTAAGATACCCAATTTAGTGTGCATGTTATTCCTTCCTTAAGCCAGATTCAATGAGAATAAGATTGTCCCATTCCCTTTCACCTCCCTGCTCTTCCCCTCCATTGTAACAGTTTTCTCTTGCCTCTTTTATATGAGATAATTTATCCTATATATGAACATACATATGCCTATACTCACATATATATTTATATACACATATACCCACCTTTTTATGCATATATGT
>CM053600.1:176459151-176512408 GCA_028646575.1 Pseudocheirus occidentalis
AGGATAAATGATCAACTTTCACTTCTCACAAATCAACCTTTGTTGGGTGGGATGGGGGAGGACCAGTGAAAAGGGAAGTCGAATTCTTGCTCTGACCACTTCAGAGTTCTTTGGAGTATGAAAGCTCTTTGAGTACAGCAAAATGAAAGACAAATGGAAAGTACTCGTATTACTATGATTGAAGATTTGAAAATCTTTCTCTGACTCTCAGAGCAACAAGAAAATTTTTTGTGGGTTGGTTTCCCTGAAGGCTGGATCTCAAAGAATCACAGCCTTCCTCCTCTCTGAGCAATTGATATTTTACCAGCCTAGGTCTTCACCCCAAGTGATTATGGGGGCCAGACCTGGCTTCAGCTTGATGCTGAACTCTTTTCTGTCAGGATTAGTGGAGTGCCACGCAACCCCCTTCCCTCTCTCCAAAATGGTCCTGTCCCACTTTTTGGTTCAGCTCCCTCTGTTCTTCAGTTCTTTGGCCTAGCACAGGGGTCAGAGAGCTGCCATGCTGGCACTATGGGGTTGATTTCTGTAGTTTGGGTCTCTGAGACTGTGGGAGTGATGTGTAAAATTTGGGGTTGGCCTCTCTTTCAAGCCCTGACATGCCTTCTACCCTTTTCCTTCTGTTCCTTTGCTCTCCTGGAGAGATTTTTGTAGCACAAAATGTTACCATTATCACCACTGAGGTCCTGGCTGTGTGTTATGGCCTCAGTCTGCTTCTGTAGCCTGGAACACTGCCTCAGTGCTGCCTATCTGTCACAGCCTGAGCCAGCTTCCACAGCCTAGACCTGGGAATCTCCATGACATTGTAAAGAGGCAGGGAGGAAGGACCAAAGTATAAGGTTAGGTTTTGTTGCAGGGCTTTTTGACTAGGCCTTGAGTTGGCTAGGGCAGCCTTGCTGCTGGTAGTATAGTGAGTGGGGGGAGAGAGGTTGTTCAGTGTACTGAGGGTAAGCCTCAATTCATATTTGTTTCTTTTTAAAACCTTTTGAATCCTCTGTGTCCTAGACCATGGAAACAGCTGCATTTGCTTTATCTTTGGTACATAATTTCTGTTTGGGAGAGGTCTGAGGGGTTGTAGGGATCAGAGAAAATGCCTAGTCCACCATCTTGTTGGTCACATGACCTAGGGTTACTATTTTATACATTAGAAACATTTTTTCCCAAGAATGGGTCTATAAGCTTCACCAGATTATCAAAGGAATCTCTCTCTCTCTCTCTCTCTCTCTCTCTCTCTCTCTCTCTCTCACACACACACACACACACACACACAAACACACACACACACACACCCCACACACACATCCATACCCTACCCTACGAACTTTTAGTCTGATATATCTAGAGTCAGGAAACCTGGTTCTGAAACCTAACTCTCCTTACTGTCTGTATGACCTTGGATGAATTTTTTTTCTCTCTTTTGGCCTCATTTCCTTAATCTATATAGTAAGAGGTTAGGACTAACTGATCTCCAAGATCTAGTCAACTTTAAACTCTAGACCTCAGAGCAATTTTCATTTACTTAGTAGTCAGCTAGAAAAGGTACACAGTCACTCACTTTTTCCTTAAAAATTTAATAACTTCTATGAAAGCAGAGAACACTTTATTTTTATTCGTATATCTCCAACATCAAGGACAGTGGGACATAGAAGGTACTTTATATACAGTTTTAGAATTGAATTGTGGCCCTTGTTAAATCTGTATGTCCTGAGTAAAGAGATATGGTTTCATTTAGGGAGAATAGAATTTGTTGTAGTAGCTTTGGAAAGACATATTTTAATGGATTTATGATTTTATTAGTTTGGATGTTCCTTCCAATCATAAAAATTTCTATTCATTCATGTCTTACCTTCTTGTCCATGTCTTCCTGTAAATTATCCATAGGTGTCCTTTCAATGTTCTAGAGTCTTCCTATAGATACCTCAGTATTGAGCAGATACCAATGACTCCACCCATTAGATTGCTTATTCTTATCATGTAACCTACTGGTTTATCTTCCACTACCACCCCCATTATTCATCTCTCTAATAACATCCCTGATACCTCTTATCTCGTTTTTTGTATGTAATGGGCTACAGATTTATATATTGATTTAAAAATTATCATTAAGTTCATAAATTCTGTTTGTTTTGAAAAATGACTTCTTCACTGTAATATGGGGAAAGCATCCGGGTGTAAGGGAAAGAAGCTATGATGTGTGGGAGGGCAGCAGGTGGTAGGAGTCCAGAAAGTAGTGTAGGAAGCCCGAGGGCGGCAGAGTTCAAGTTTAAAAATGCATTCCTGGGCCATCTCACTGTGGAGGAGAAACACTAAGGAACTTCAGGACAATGGCACCTTTGAGCATCCATGTTGGGTTTCTTTTATCAGCTTCCTTTCATTACGGAGAGGCTGCTGTTTGCTGAGTCTCTTGGGTACCAGGGGCAGATAACTTTGCTCCAGTTAAAGGTCAAGCTTTTTGGCTACTATTATATACCCTGCTCACCCCTGGCTGTTTCAGTTCACAATACAAAAATGTGAAGAAAATATCTCCTGATTTTTTCCTCCTACTTTTTCTCCCTTAAAGAAAACAAAACAAACATTTTTTTTTTTTTTTTTGCCACGCACAATGGAGAGACTGGGCTTATATGGAATTGTCACAGCAAGATTTTGGATTTCTTGTGAAGTTCCCTGGTACAGAGAATAGTCACATCTGGTTTTATAAAACCTTAATCGGCTGGCATACTCTGTTATCTTAGGGCTTCCCAATAACCCTATGGGATGACCAGAGGAGGTACCATTATACCACCTTTCAGAGGAAGAATCTGAGATGAAAGAGGCTGAATGACTTACCCAAAATCATATACCTAGGAAGTGGAAAGTGGGGATGAGTTGGGTGCTTTTTCCACCCTACCACAATGGCTTCCCAATCATCTGTTAATATAGACTAAACTGTAGAGGACACTTTAGTTTATGGAATTTGAAAACTACAGCGATCTCTTCCTTGCTCCTGCACTGGGGTCATAGAATCATAGATCTGGAACTGGTCAGGATATGCAGTCCAACTTCCTCTTTTTATAGATGAGGAAATGCAAATGACATAGGAAGTCAGAGGTGTGATTTCTTTGACTCCAAGTTGGGTACTTCCCACTGTACTACATTTCTTTAATATTTTGAATAATTTAATTTATCCCAATTGTCTTTTTCTAAAGCACCTGTTGTGTGTAAAGTATGTAGGTAGTATGTTGTCATAGGGTGCTGAATAGTTCAAATCCCATTTCTGATACTTATTAAGCTATGTGGCTTGCTACATAACCTCTCTGAGCCTAAACAATACTCTAAGTCTTAATTTACTAAGCGTTAGATGGCTTAGAATCTGCTTTGGTGGAGTAATTTCCATGTTATTGCAATTGCAAGCATGTATCTTGTATATATAAGGCAAAGTGATTGTAATTGGGGTTAAAAACAGAAATAGTCTCAGGCCTCAAGAAGCTTAAATGATACTGCTTGTTATGCTATACACATGGATAAGTCAATTTGTAATTCAAGGTGAGAGAGAATTCTAGGGTTATTAGGAAAAGCTTTGTGAAGCAGAAAGCATCTCACATGAGCCTTCAAGGTGCTAGGGAGTCTATGACGCAGAGGTGAGGAAGAAGTGTATTCCAGAGAAGGGGGACAGATTGAGCAAAGGTGAGGAGAGGGGAGATGGAATGTTGAATTTGGGAAATAATTATTAGATCAGTATGACTGAAATATGAAGTTAATTAAGTTAACTTGGAAAATTAAGTTGAGTTAACAAATATTTATTAAATACCCACCATGTGTCAGGCATGGTGCTATGAGCTGGAATTTAAAAAAAGAAAGAAAGAAAGAAAGAAAGAAAGAAAGAAAGAAAGAAAGAAAGAAAAGGAAGGAGAGAAAGTAAATGAAAACCAGATTGTAAACGGTTTTACATGCCACTAGGGGGTGTCTAAGAACAAGATAGACTCTCACAGACTTGACCTTCAAGGCAAACTCTCCTTCAGCAATCTGTTCAAGTTCATGCCATGTTGATTACTCCCTGCCCTCTCCTTTTTTCTTCCCTCGACCTTCCTCTTTCTGGGGGATGAAGACCTACAGTCCTTACCAGAAATTTTGGCAGCATCATGACACTTACTGATTGCATAGTTCATTCTGGGGGAAGTACTGATTACCTGGACACACAAAACTAGAAAAGCAAAATGGGACCCTTGGACAGCTATGAATCAGAAAGTATTTTCTTATTTATTTACTTTTTAGTTTGGGCAGTTGGGGTTAAGTGACTTGCCCAAGGTCACATGGCTAGTTTTTGTGTTCCGTGTCTGAGGCCAGATTTGAACTCAGGTCCTCCTGACTCCAGGGCCAGTGCTCTATTCACTGCACCACCTAGCCACCCCTCAGCATTCACTTTTATATGATTTTGAGTTCCAAAATTTTTCCCAAGATGGTATACAATATGATATAGGCTATATACATACAATTATATTAAACATTTCCACACAATGTTAGTTATGTTGCGAAAGAAGAATCAGAATACAAGGGAAAAACCACAAGAAAGAAAAGGAGAGAAACTTGTATGTTTTGATCTGCATGGGATTTCACAGCACTATCTACTTATATGGATAGCATTTTCCATCATGAGTCTTTTGGAATTTTCTCAGACCATTCTATTGCTGAGAGGAGCTAAGTCTAACATAGTCAGTCATCACACAATGTTGCTGTTCCTGTGTACGATGTTTTTCTGTTTCTGCTCACTTCACTCAGCATCAGTTCATGTAAGTCTTCCCAGGTTTCAGCATTTTCTAAGTGACTAAAAAACTGACCATTCACAGGTGTGAAATGGAAACCCACTTTAAAATGTCTTTATGAGAGGACTAGTCTGCAGATAATCACTGAAGGTCTAAATCTTTGTTCATTCTCTGATGCTTTAGCTGTTTTGAATGGGACATAGGTGGTGAACTAGGCTGATGGCATGGTGCCGTCCAAACATCTTCAGATTTCAGCTTCTTCTCCTTAACCTGACTTGTGCCACTTGTAAATTGATTAGAATATTCCTTCTGACTGCAAAAATAATCCTTAAGAGATTACTACTGGCTAAGATTTAATTGGAGCAGCCGGCCCAGGAGGAATGGGAACTCTCAAGTTTGAGTTTCTGAGACAAAAGAGAAATAATTCTGATAAAGAGATAAAGAGAGTTATCTCAATGACCTAATGTAGATGAACAGGGAACTCACCAATTGCATTTAGATAAAAAAAAAAGATAAAAAGACTTTTATTTTTCCAATGGTGGGGGAGGGTGAGTAGGCGAGAGAAAAAGTCAATGTGTGGTCATTTTAATTTTTTTGTAAGAAACCAATGTTTATTTTCCATCAGCATTTTTCCAACATTATTAGAGCATCTGGGTTTTAAGACCATTCTGTGGTAGTTCTTATCCTCAGTGGCCTGAGCAGTAGGAGAAGCAGACCAGTCCTCAGTAGCCGTCTGAGCACTCCAGTCTTTGGTAGGGAACTGTTGAGTGGGCACAGATGGCACCTGTACTCCCTTGGACCAATCAGCCCCCTCTGGTTGAGTAGCAGTGAATTCTGGGGCAAATGCATTCTATTCACCCTGAAATTCCTCCTTTGTCATTGCCTTCTCAGCTGCAGCCTGCTCTTCCTTTTCAATCTCCTCTGGATCCCTGTAGAAGTAAAGATCAGGCATAACCTCCCATGGGTGTTCCCGGGAGATGGTGCCATGCATCCGTAGGACTTCATGGGCCAGCATCCTCCACATCATACCCATGGAGTGAGCTCCATTGTTGTTACATGGAATGGCAATGTCCACATAGCAAAGTGGGGAGTCTGTGTTGCACAGTGCTATGGTTGGGAGGTTAACACACAATGCTTCAGTCAGAGGCTGGTGATCTGTCAGAGGATCAGAGACCACCAAGAGGTGAGGCTTCCTGAAAGGTGCCTGAATCTGGTTAGTGAAGGTGCCCAGTGTGAAACAACCAGCAATAGGTGTGGCAGCAGTAAATTTCAGAACAGCTCGTTGGCCAATGCTCCTAGAAGAGATGACACCAAGGTCGGCTGGGTTTTCAATGGCAACAATGGCACCAGCAGAAGTTTTTCCCAAGTTCTCTTCAAATTAATGATGTAGATGCCATCACTCTTTCTTTTATAGATGTACTGTTCCATCTGGAAGTCCAAATTGGTGCCACCCAGATGGGTTCCTGCAGCAAAGAATGTGAGGACATCCTCCTTCATCTGCAAGACATCTAGGGCTCTGGACACTATGAAAGTTTCCCTTTAAAGTTATGATGGAAACCGAGAAGATTGCTTATGGAACCCTCTTCAGGACAGCGTGGAAAGGGCTGTGTGATCATTTTTAAAAAGAAAAGACATGTATAGAAGACAGAAGCTAGGGCATATAACAGCTGATAAATTCAGGAACATGGGATGGTCCTGTAAGAATAGTGATAGTAGTGCTAAATCTCAGGATGAGTTCAGAATGCTAAAGAAATCTCAAAACAACAAGAAGATTTTAAGTTTTAAAAAAGCTATATTGAGGGAAAGGAAGATCAAAGGGCTAAGACAACTCTGGATGGAATGACAATAATTTATGACTGAGAGAAAACTGTTCAATTTTTGTGAGATTTCTGTGTCTTCTATCAAGGAGAATGATTTTTGTACTGAAAAGAACAAAAAATGGCTAATAGGCAATTGATACCCAAAGTAAGTAAGGTAAGTAAATGAATATTCAGCTGCCCTTGGTGAGCTCAAGTTATAAGGCTTTGATGAGCTGCCTACATGGGTCTTGAAAGAATGGCAGACATAATTGTTGGGATATGATTCGTGGTCTTCGAGAAGTTTATGGAGCATGAGCCAGGTACCACAGGAGGCAGTGTGGCACTGTGAAAAGAGCACTGGATTTGGGGTTAGAGAACCTGGATTCAAATCCTGCCTCTATCACTTCCTACCTGGAGAGCCTTCTTCCTTTCTGTGTAAATTACTCTGGTACTCAGTTTGCTCATTAAGTAAAATGAGACAGTAAGATTGATCAGTTTCTAAGGTCTCTTCCAGGTCTATCTGTACCTAGGATACTGTGCTCTCTGGCAAAAGAAAGACAAATCTTATACTAGTTTTCACAAAAAGGGAAGGCAATGGAATTTGCAAAACATAGGCTGGTTAGCTTGATTTTGATTCTTTTGTAATTGGTGTCATCTCTCCAACTGTGGGCTAGTAAATGTGTAACAACCAGCTTCCCTCCATGAACCCATGAAGTACTTTTAAGTTTGATCTGCATTGTTAACATTTTCTCCATCAGTTTATTAAATCTAGACAATCAACAAAATAATAAATCAAACTCTGATTTGTAGTGTTTGCTGATTTCTATAAGTGCTCTCACTGAAAATTTAGCAATTAGCTCTTATGAGTTTGTACCCATTGACTCTAGCACTTCCCTTTATCTCTCTGAGGCAATGAAATGGCATGGTGGTAGTTAAAAGTTCCATGCCTTGGAAAAGATCCCCTTGAATTTGCTATCACAAGATCCTGTGGTGGATGACATGTAGGTAGTAAGAGAGGGAGAGAGGAGTTGCATCAGGCATTTTGTGAGGGGAGTGAATAGATTAGTCAGAATGTTTGTTTGCTGCTGATCCCATTAGCCACTGCTTTATTCAAAGTGTTGAGCTATTATTGAACTCCCACAACCCCCCACTCACACAAGAGGACTGAGAAAGGTGATGTACTTTAATCCTCTTTACTCTCTCCTTTCCTCTGCATCAGATGATAGATTTACTTTAAAGTTTCTGCTATTTTAAATTATTTACTTTTTATTTGAATAGTATTTTGAAGACAGATTTCTCTAGATTTGTGTGGTGTCTTATTTGCTAATTGTACTACAAAAGAGTGATCCAGTGGATTTCTGGGATTGATCCTGAGTTGAAAAGATAAATTTCTCCCCTCTATCTAAAAATGTTCCACCGAAAAAAAAATATCAACTACAGATTGAGTCATATGGGAGAGAATCTCAATGATTTTTTGACTTGTTAACTTTTGCAAATGTTTCAAAGATAGTCTCAAAGACTTTTGGCCCTTCGGCTAAAATGAGATTTTTCAGAGAAATTGTATATCCATATCATCATAGGCTGGTGAAAAGGATAGTTGCTATTGTACCATGCATGTTCAGTGAAATGAGGGGAGTGATTAAAAAAGAGGCAGGAAGGGCAAAAGGAAGAATTGGGAAAGAGTAGCTCCATTCACATTTGAAGAACATTTAAGGACAGGGGGGAGGGAAGACCTCTCCTCCCATTTTCCCTTCACCAGCTCCTTTTACCGCTAACCCTGCCCCATGGCACCACCAAGTGGTTACACTTGGAGCAATTTTAGAACACTTATGTCTAGGAGAGGAAGTAGTTATCACCTCAAAAACAGGTCAGACCATACTAACCTATGCCCCTTTTTGATAGAGTTATGAGGTAGGAGATCCGAGCTATAGTTTACTTAGATTTTAACAAAATGTTTGACAAAGTTCCTTCTGCCCTCTTGTAGTAAAGGTAGCAAGATGTGGATTAGATGGTAGCATAGTTAGTTAGGTCGATGTGGAACCGATTAACAATAAGTCAGCGTTTTTGTAACACTTTCAGTTTTGTGAAGAGCTTTATATGTTATCTCGTTTGGTTGAATGGCTGAACCTAAAGCATAGTCTTTAAATAGTTCAATATCACTTTGGAAGGACATCTCTAATACATTTGTTGAGGGCTCGGTACTCAGTCCTATGATGTTGAATGAATAATGAATGACGAAAAATCATTTATTAAGTACCCCCTGTGTGTTAGGTGTCATGGTGAGCACTAGAGATACAAATATAAAGACAAAGCAATCACCACCCTCAGGGAGAGTATATATAAAGGGGAAAAACACATAGATAGGGAATGGTGACCAGGGAAACATGTTTCTTGGTTTGAGAAATCAAGGTTTGGTGAGTAGAGCAATAAATCAGTCCAATGCCATCCCTTTTCAGAATAATTAGATTATGATTAGCATGCATATAATGTCTGAATATTGGCAAATTCCCTTCCACAGAACATCTCATTTGATTCTCACAAACATCCTGTGAGGCAGATGCCACTATTACCTCTATTTTACAGATAAAGAAATCAAGGCATGGTAAAATGAAGTAACTTGCCCAGGGTGTCAGATTCGAATTCAGATTTTTCTGGTTCCAAGTCCAGCTTAGCATACTGCCTCTCAAAAGCAGTGCTTGTGTTGGTTTAATGACCATTTCCAGAGCAAGAGGTGAAAAGGCAGAATGGGTATGTGTTGGGAGGGAGGCTACTTTTCTCATTCAGTGAGACAGAATGTATCTCAGGTGAAGAAGAGTTCAGACCTGACTTGCCTAGGTCCACTCAGGCATATTTTCTGTGTAACTATTTATTTTAAATAAAAGACTTGAGTAAAGGTATACACAACATGTTTATAAAATTTTCAGATGACACCGAGCTATGAGAAATAACAAATAGATTGGATTTCAGAGTCAGATTCCAGAAAGATCTTGATAAGCTAGAACCCGTGGCTGAATCTAATAAATTGAAATCTAAAAGGAACAAATGTAAATACTCAGGCTTAGGTTAAAGAAGAAATCAGCTTCACAAGTATAAGATAGGTAGGTAGAGTTATATAGCAGTTATTCTGAAAACGATTGGGGCTTTTACTGGGTCACAAACTCAATATGAGTCAGTGGTATCATTCATCGGCTAAGAAGAGCTGTTGTCATCTGAGGCAGCATTGGGAAAGACATTGTCTGCAAAGCTGAACACTAGTGACCACATGTGTGTCTTTATGACAGCTAAGATTAGTGATTTGGGACATTATCTTGTAATAGGTGACAGTGTATGGTGGGTAGTGTACTGGACATGGAGTCAGAAAAACTCATCTTTCTGAGTTCAAATATGGCCTCAGGCACTGACTAGCAGCGTGACCCTGTGCAAGTCACATAATCACATTTGCCTCAGTTTCCTTATCTGGAAAATGAACTGAGGAAGGATTGGCAAACCCCCATAGGATCCTTGCCAAGAAAACCATAAATGGGGTCACAAAGTGTTGGACGTGACTGAAAAATTACTAAACAAACAATAACAACTAATTTTCCTTAGAAGTCATATAGCTTTGGGGCGGCTAGGTGGCATAATGAATAGAGCACAGGCCCTGGAGTCAGGAGGACCTGAGTTCAAATTTGGTCTTAGACGCTTAACACTTACTAGCCATGTGACCTTGGGCAAGTCACTTAACCAATTACCCTGCCTTCCCCCCTCCAAAAAGCAAATGAAATAAAATAAAATAAAAAAATAAAAAGAAGTCATAGATTTGCAATTCTTAATTTAGCCCTATTTTACAGGTGAGAAAACTGAACTAGTTTAAGTAGCTTGTCCATGGCCACACAGTCAGTTAGTGTCATAGGTAGAATTTGAATCTATATTACTTGATTTCATGTTTTATACTTTATTCCTAATATCTTACTCCATGTTGTTAACTTGTATTAAACTTATATACCGATCAAACTGGGTGTTTTGTAGATGAACTGTGGTCTAGTGATGTTTCCCCTATTATATTCAGTTGATTTCAGTTCATTAAATTTTTTTTTTTAGTCCAAGAGCAGGAGTTTACATTTATATTTAGTCCACCAGTTTAAAAACTCATTTTAGGGTTTTGCTGGGGATTGACCTTAACCTAGAATTTCCAGAATCTACCTTATTTATTTTTTAAAAAATTAAGACAATATTTGCTAGTCTTGCAAATGACTCAGAATATGCTAGGAATATTTGCTGTTTTTCCATTCCTTGTTTCCTTAATTGATCAACACTGACAGTTGGTGATTTAATCTGCAAGTTGCTTTAGTACTTTGAGATATTGTTCCAACCAAGAGACTTGAGCCTAGTTAGGGCAGCTGGGCACACTCTTAGGGTGGCCTCACTTATCTTAAGCTTCCACTCCTTTCAATCTTGTTTTTTTTACCCTTCCCCACTTAAAAAGATCACTCTTCTTCACCAAGAAGAGGGGAATAAACCGGGAGCTGCGTAGTTCCCATTGCTCTTCTCTCTGTGGTCCACTAAAATGACACCATCTGTTTCAAGCAGCAGGCCTCATCTAGCCTTCCTTTTCTTTCTTTAAGATTGCTAAAAATAAAAGGAAGCAAAACAAACTCAACACTACTTTTTTGTTGTTGTCTTTAAAATTTTTCACAAGCCGTAGTTCATTTGGAGCTTTAGTCTTCCTGATGCTATTTAGAGGACTGTGGATTTAGAGATAGAGAGGACCTTAGATCCCCCTGCACCCTCCCCCCATCTAGTCTAAGGCCCTAATAGACAAGGAAGCTGAGATTCAGAACAGCTTAAGTGATTGGCCCATAGACACAGAGACAGGAGCTGGCCGGGCTTAGGATTCAAACCCGGATCTTCTGAGTCCAAATCCAACACTCCATTCCTTTCCCTTCTATCATGACCTAGCTGAGAGTCTTTTCTGGAATGTCTTACAGCACGCTCCAGAAAAGAAGGGCCCATGTCTCACTTTTTCCAATACCTTCCCTAGCTGCCATGGAGAGCCAACAAGAGAGGGAAGCATGGGGAATTACATGAAACCCCTGAAATCATAGAATTTTGGAACTACAAGAAATCTGAGAGATCTTCAAGACGTACCTCAGAGGTCTGGAGATGTGAATAATAAATAGTAGCTCTCATTGAAATAAGGTTTTCTCAGCACTTTCTGTGCTATCCTAAATGACTCTCGGAAGCCATTATTGTCCTAATTTTACAGATTAGGAAACAGGCCCAGAGGGGATATGTAAATTTTCCAGGGTCACACAGCTGGTAAATGCCCAAGTGGGATTTGAACTCAGATTTCCAGAACCGGCATTAACAGTCCCGTTTGCCAACTCTCCTTGGGTACTTTTCCACTGGACCAAGCAGAAGGTTATGCTGTCACTATCTTTCACTGTCTCTTTCACTGGAGCTTCCGCTTTGTGCATGTCCTCTGCAAGCAAGCTGAATCCCATCTCTCTCTCCAAATCTCTATCTTAGCCTCATCCTGTTAGACTGTTAATTATCTTTTTGCTCTGGTTCATTCTTCGCTGCAGTTCGAGTCTGTAATTAAATTCTCATTTGAATTATACTGGAGCCCTTCTTTCAGTGTTGGTTTTTCTATTTAATATGCCATTTATTTAGGCAATTACTGCTTACCACTGAGCAGGTAACTACTCAGAGTCTGAAGTAATTTCTCATGGAGTGGCCATGTTCCAAAGAAACACAAGGTACAGTGAAATCTGGGACGTTTTCTTCCAAGAAGAAAACGTAATAGGAGAAGAAAGGACAATTGGTTTGGGGATGAAATAGGGACTTAGGACCTGTCTTTGGCCAAATTTAATCTCTGCTTGTGTATGAATAATGTTATAGATCTGGGATAGGGGTATAAGTGAAGTGGATGGAGATCCCAGAAATGGAATTAAGAACAGAGAGGAAGAGGACTGGGAAGATGCGACCTTTCTGACCTGTAAAATGGCAATGAGTGGGATGGACTTTAAGGTCTTTTCCAGCTTCTGCATCCTATGACACTGTGTTTAATGATCTGGCATCACTGGAAGCATGTATTTCAAGTGTCTTTGCACACATTACTCCCTCTCCCCCACTTATAGAATGCTCTTCTTTTAACCTATGTGCCATGGACTCCTGAGGGTGCTTCAAAGTACAGCTCAGGAGTTGCCTCTTACACAAGCCCTTTTCTGATTGCCCCAGTTATTAGCAACTTCTTCTTGGAATGACCCTTTATTACTTTGTACATGCTTACGTGTCTACGTGTTGTTTCTCCTTTCCCCTCCCCACCTTCTCCTTGTCACTACTGAGAAAGGTCCTTGAAGGCAGGAAGTTTTGTGTTGTCTACATCTCCCATACCTAGCAAAATGCCTTGCACTTAACAGCTCTTTAATAAATGTTTGTTGAAGCATTAAATCGAGCAAGCTGTTAATTAAGGGAGAGGATTCATACAACTATGAGTTGAAAAAAAAACTTGGAGGTCACCTATTTCAATCACATCATTTCACAAAAGAGAAAACCGGGGCTCAAGGAAGCTATGTGTCTTGCTCAGCATCACAAGGCTACCAGTGGCATAAATGGAAAGAGAATCCAGGTGTCTTGGTTCAGTTACCCATGCCTTCCATGACATCACCCTGTGGCTGTTTGGCACTAAAGTGGAGACAAATTGAACAATTTCGGTTCTTTTGATTCAATTTGATAAACGTGAACACAAACATAAACAAAACTCAAGGATCTACTTTGTACAAATCATTGGGTATTGCTAGAGATACAAAGTTCTGTTTAAACATGGTCTCTGCTCTCATGGAGTTATTTCCTAGAGGGCATTAAGAACATTATCTGAAGCAAAGGAAATGAGATGCTTCACCTCTATATTTCATCTAGCTACACACCCAGGCCAACTGCCTCTCTGCTGGTGCAAGTACTCTCTCCCAGCCCTACTTTCTACCATATTTCCCAGGTCACCACTCCCTTATATGAGATCTCTTCCCCTATTAGAATGCAAACTCCCTGAAGACACTGATTGCTTCTCTCTTTCTCTCTCTCTCTCTCTCTCTCTCTCTCTCTCTCTCTCTCTCTCTCTCTCTCTCTGTCTCTCTCTGTCTCTGTCTCTCTCTCTCTCTCTCTGTCTCTCTCTCTGTCTCTGTCTCTCTCTCTCTCTCTCTCTTCCTCTCTCTCTCTTCCTCTCCCTCTCCCTTTCCCTTTCCCTCTCTCCCTCTCTCATCTCCTCTCTCTCTCTCTTCTCTTTCTTTTTCTCCCCTCCCCCCAGACTAAGGACTGTGCCTTTTTCTACCAAAGTGCTTAATGAATGATTTTCATTCATTTATTCGCTCACTCATTCATTAGACTGGAAATGTATGTGGAAAGATAATGATAGGGATTGAATGTTAGGCAGAGCAGATTATTCAGGATGCTTAGGGGGAACCTTTTTGCAGGTTATTAAGCAGAGGTATAGCATGAGCTAATCTATAGATAAAGATTAGTCTGGCAGCCTGTCTCTGATAGTTGGATTGAAGGTGGGAGAAAAGCAAGGCAGAATTCTTTGGTTCATGTTCAACAATAGAGAAAATATCCTTTTTCTGAACCCATTTCCCAAGCAATTTGGAAGAAAAGGCACTGAAGGGGCACTCCAGAAGAAGATTTAATTCTCTGATTTTAATTCTTTGAGACTCCTTCAGCTCAGCTTCTTTGCAATTTAATCCTGACTTGGAGGACAACCTTTGCTTCAAGTACCATTGGTTTTAGTCAGTCCAGTACCTTGCTGGTGCCTTTAGTCTTCCTTAGGACTCCCAGCTAGCAGCATGTTTTTTGTTCCAGTCCCTAAAGCATAAGATGTTGATGATGGAGAGAGAGAGACAGAGAGAGAGAGACAGAGAGAGAGAGAGAGACAGACACAGAGAGAGACACAGAGAGAGAGAAAGAGAAAGAGAGAGAGAGAGAGAGAGAGGGAGGGAGGGAGGGAGGAGACACATACACACAGAGAAAGAGAGAATCAAAGAGAGAGACGGAGACAAAGTGACAGATACAGAGAAAGTAAAGAGAGAGAGAGAGAAGGTGAGAGGCAGGAATAAAACCAGAGGAGAACAAATGAGATTTGACACAGGGGATCCATAGGAAGATTAGGAAAAGCCCATAGTGTTTTAATTAATCTCCTGATAGAATTATCTTGCATTATTTGGTATTACACCATAAAAGATAGTCTTGCAAAGAAATTTGTGGCCCCAGGACATGTTTCTGTCCCTGCAGTGGTTCTTTGATAAACATGAAAACCCCTTTCCTCAGGCTGCCAGGGGCATTCAAAAACTCAAGGGGAGAATCATTATGGATAAAGCTCATGCAAACACATTTAAAAACTGAATAAGAAAGGAAGAATTGGTGAATGGAGTTATCACTTCAAATGGAGCCTGACACAGGAAGCAAACTGCTTTCTACTGCCTAGCAGTATATTCGGAAAATGTTTCTCTCTGATCTCTGATCATGGCTGACATCATTACTGCCTATAGCAATAATACTAACAGGAGGGAGGCCATGTGCTATTGGAGAGAGAGCCTGGACTTTGGAGTCTAGTACCTTCTACCTCTTACTGACTTTGTGACTCTGAGCCAATGACGTTGGGCCTCAGTTTCTTCATCTGTAAAATGAGAGGGTTAGATTAGATTGAAACCCAGGTTCCTGCCTTTTCTGATCCTCTAGGGATGCATTGCTTTACAAACATTTCATTTCATCTGTAGACCCTTTCTGGGCATTCAATTAGCCACCCCCACTTACAATAATTAGCTAACTTTTAAGCTTAAAGACAGTCTAATAGCTCCTCTTGTTCACTTGGTTCTCTTTTCTGCAGTTCCATGAATTGTCAGAAGACAATATATTAGCACAATCACAATGGCCAGAGGCCTCAGGAGAGTATGTAACATTCTGGCAGAGATTCAGTTTTCTTTCCTAATTTAAATTTATATTTTTCTCTAATCCTGGGCAAGGATTAGAGACAAGGGCCACCATGTCCTACCCAGAGTGGACACTTAATAAATACTTGTTGACTTGACTTTAAATTTTCCTTTTAATCTCTTCCTATAGTTTCCCTCTTTTCCTGTTGACCCTGAACCTGCAGGGCTCTCTAGTTCAGCTTATTAAGTGCTGGGCAAGAGTAGGGTCTCTTTCCCCATTTGTTACCACCTTGTTGCTTCTGGTTCTTGAAGTCCCCACTCTTCAATCATATCCCCATTGGTAGAGAGGGTTTCCATTCCTGCAAATTCCTTTTACTAATACAATCAGAGATCCAGTCACCACCCACAGCCCTATTGCTATGGCAGCCAGCCATTTTCTTTAGTTGATGTGGTCCAAAAGTATGTCTTAGATTCAAATATTTTAGGTAGAAGGGGCCTCAGAGGTCCCCAATTCAGTCCTCTTATCTCACAGAGGAGGAACTGAGATCTGGAGAGGGGAAAGTAACAAGTTAAGTGTCTTGACCAAGGTTGTACAGTTAATAAGTGGTACATCCTTGATCTGAACCTTACTCCTGACTCCATATCTGTGCTCCTTCTACTGAGTCATCCTGACTTCCTTGATGAAGAAACTAAAGGCCAGGTAGAAGAAGGGATTTGTTCAAGGTCATGCTCACGACCTTGATGTGAACAAAGACTTAGATTCAAGTCCTTTGACCCCAAGTTCAACACTTTTGACTTCTGCAGCCATCCTGATGATCAGCTTCTCCAGGTCAGGTAGTCTGGTTCTTTGCTGACCAGTTAAGACTATTGGTGGGCCCATTCTTGAACATCTACCAGGGTGATAGGAGCTTCCAAAACTTATATTCTTCCCGCAGAGCCTTCTAGAACTCAGTATAATTTCCATCATGGGTGAGGGCTGGGAGTAAGACTTGAGTGAAGAGTCAATATCCAAAGAAATCTGACACAGGAAGACATGTGTTCCAAAATGCTCCCTGATATCATGGAGAATGATCTGCACTAATTTAAAAGAGACAAACCTGGGGTGGCTAGGTGGCGCAGTGAATAGAGCACTGGCCCTGGAGTCAGGAGGACCCAAGTTTGAATCCAGCCTCAGACACTTGACACTTACTAGCTGTGTGACTTTGGGCAAGTCACTTAACTCCAATAACCCTCCAAAAAAAAGCAAAAAAAAAAAAAAGAGAGAGAGAAGCCGGATCCTTTATACATACATGCACACATGTATGTATATATACATATATGTATGTATATGTGTGTGTACACATATATAGGTATATAATTTGAAGATGGAAGACAGCACTAATAACGAGGGGGATCAGGAAACATTTCTTATAGTAAATGACTCTGATTTGAGCCTTGAAAGAAGCTGAGCACTACTAAAGCAATGAGGTGGTGCAGCGGCCCGAGAGTCAGGAAGACCTTGAGCGCGAATCCAGCCTCAGATAAGCCTGACTAACTCTATGACCCTAGGTAAGTAATTTAACCATTGTCTACCTCAGTTGCAATACAGGAATATAAGAGCGCCTAGATGCCAGGATTGTTTTGAGAATCAGATTAAATAATATTTGTAAAATACTTTGAAAATCTTAAAGTGTTATATTCATGCTAATGAATTTTATTAAGCAATGGAAGTGAGGACCTATTAAAAAAATCATGATAACTATTCACACTAGGGAAAACAAGACAGATTGGCCACTTCATGGCATATGATTGAATGTGAGGACCCTGAAATCATCCCATCATTCACAAATCTTAAAAAAGGTAACTAATATTGTCATTGTTCAATCATTTTCAGTCATGTCCAGCTCTCCACAAGTCCTTTCTTCACAAAGATATTTGAGTGGTTTGTCATTTTCTTCTCCAGCTCATTTTTATAGATGAAAAATCAGTCAAACAGGGTTAAGTGATTTGCTCAGGGTCATAGAACTAGTAAGTGTCTGAGGCCAGATTTGAACTCAGGAAGATGAATCCTCCTGACTCCAGGCCAGGTACTCTATGCACGTCGCCACCTAGCTGCCTAACTAATAATGGACCTAACTAAAAACTGGTATCGAAAATGAACAGGAGGAAACCAACGTGGATCACGTTTAGGAAATAGCAATGCGTTTTCTATGGTTTCAAGTAGCTCAATGTTGCAAAAATCCAGCTCCAATGCTACCATTCTTTTGTGAGGCTATATGCCGATGAATCATGAAAACAGTATGAACCAAAATTTCAGATGACCCAAATGCCAGTGAAAAACACATGGTGAGTATAAACAGACTATAGCAAGTTACCAATCACGACTTGCATCTGAGAAGTGGCACAAAAGTAAAAATGATGGTGATGATGAAAGATCTAACATTTATATTGTCTTCTAAGGTTTGCATACATGTCTTAGAGTTCCTGTGAGGGAAGTGTTATTTCTACTTTGTAGATGAAACTTAGAGAAGTAACTTGTTCAGGATTACACAGCTAACACATGTCTGAATTAGGATATCACCAAAGTTACATATGACTGGAAAAGGATGGGCGCCATTTACAGAAGGAAAGTGAAAGATGACAGATGGACAGCCCAAGCAGTATGCTGCCACCTACACAATCTTCATAGAATCAGAAGAAGGCCTCTAGTGTCTGACAGATCTTCCACGACAGATTTACAGAGATGATGGACAAAAATCACAGAGATGCTATGTCCACACATGAATGAAATTAAATGAATGAAACATTAAAAAAAACCCACTTACTATATATCAGGTATTATGTTAAATGCTGGGGATGCAAAGATGAGCATTCAATTAATTTTTTTAAAGTGGGAGATAATTTAAGGGGCTGAAACAAGTACTTTTGTCAAGGAGCAAAAGACACTTGGGGAAGGAATCTTGTGGCATTGGTCACTGGGAGGTCCCCAGACCAGGGTCCTCAGTTCCCCAGTCAGTGGGTAAAGGAGGCAAAGTCTCATGGAGGCACATCCTAAAATATCTTGTCAGTTCTGTTGAAGGAGCTGACCTCTTGTACTGATACTTATTCCCAAATTACCCACCTGAGCAAACTCAAGTACAAGTGATATATTTACTCCCTTCATAGCTCCACTTACATTTGGTTCATCCATTTCTTGTTACTTTTGCTCCAAACCCTTCCCTGCACTTATATCTCTGGGGCCTTGGGCAGATCACTTACCCTTTACTTCTTTAACCATACGGTGAGAGAGTTGGACCAGATGATCCTGAAAGTTCCTTCCAGCTCTAAATATGTGGTCTTGTGATCCTAATTGACCTATTTCTCTTCTTTCCAGTCTCTCAGATTCCTAACCTTCATATCATAACCAACTCCTAATTCTCACATCACACATCCCATATACCAAATGATATCACTTCCATCTCCATGATATTGTTCATGATCATTCCTTTTTCTTCAATTACATGAAAACTACCCTCATTCAGGCTCTTTTCATTTCTCATCTCATGGATTATTGCAACGGCCTCCTGATTGGTCTCCCTACTTCAGATCTCTCCCCTTTCTGATCCATCCTCTGCACACCTGCCAAAGTGATGCTCTGAGAGAAATGTCCAGTCCCTCCAGTTCCCTGCTCCTGAATCTCCAACGATTCCCCCTTTTGCCTTTTGACCTGTCCCACTCTCAGTCAAAGTGTCAAGCTCTTGGCTGTAAGTTTTTCCATTGACGACCCTAGTTAGATTATCATTAGCCTGGAGTTGAATTGAATTTTGGATATGCTTTGTTTTGATTCCTCCTCCTCTAATGTTCCCTGACAGGGGCCCCAGTATACTGTAAAAGGCCCTCTTGGGTCCTTTCCTGGAATCCTCATCTATTATGCCTTTGTTTACCTAATGGAGTCTGAGGCACTAAACTGTAGAACTACCACTGAGAGAGCTCTATTCTTCATGTGCATAAAGAAATTTGGATTGATTTTTCCCCCATTTCAAAAAAACATAAGAATGCAGCTTCTCTGCTCACCAGCTAAGCCTTTGTAAGGTTTTTTTTCTTGTCCAAATCAGAGCTTAAAGAAGTTTAAAGATAAAAACTCCCCCAAGTTTCCTGATGCCTTCAACCTTCTTTGAGGACAATGGCATGAACTGGGAGTTTAACTTTTTATCATGAGGTCCTTCCAGTTCTTAGCAATGAGATATGTCCTGCTTATAGTCCTGCTTCTGCTCTCAGAGCTCTCCATATCCTTCAGTCAGAGATATAATGAGAAATCTTGGTGACAAGTAGCAAGTAATGTGCCCTGCTGGGGCAAGCAGCCTAAATGTTGCTTTGTAATCATGCAATGTAATCCACAATGTGGAAAAAAGACCAAAAGTAATTAAAGCAAATTCATTTGAGTGGGAGGATGGCTTCTATGTTTCTGTAGGGGCATATGTATAAAATTTTTGCCCCCTCTAAATTCTGGCACATTGGGTATAAAACACTTATTGTGTAAATAACACATGTAAATAACACGTGTAATAACTCCTGTAAATAACTCATGCGTCACACGAATTAGAGTTCTGTTTTCTGCTCAAGAGATCCACAGGATCAGAGAACTTCTATGGGAAGAACAAGGAATCTGAAACTTGACTGATCCACTGCATTTTTAAAGATGGTGAGGTCAGTGAGATAGGCCCAGAAAGCCATGCCTAGGAGAAGGATAATGGTTAAAGAAAAGCAGATGCAGGGGCGGCTAGGTGGCGCAGTGAATAGAGCACTGGCCCTGGAGTCAGGAGGACCTGAGTTCAAATCCGGCCTCAGACACTTAACACACACAAAAACTAGCTGTGTGACCTTGGACAAGTCACTTAACCCCCAACTGCCCTCCAAAAAGCAAAAAAAAAACAAACCAAAAAAAAAAGAAAAAAAAGAAAAGCAGATGCAAAAATTTGTTTTTAGTTTCTTGCCTCAAAGAGGCAAATATCAGTAGATACAAACACATGCAAAGAAGAACAGAATTGAGGATTAAATTAGAAACTGTAAATCTCTGGTACATAGAGTAAATATGCATATATGTATATATGTACACACATACACACGTGTGTATATACATAATGTATCACGGTAGTAACAAAACTGCTCTGCTTATCTATATCCTTTATTTAACTTCCTTCTCTGTATATTTGCAAAATCTTTCATTGGACACTCATTTCTTTGTGTTCTTCTTTTGCATAAATATAAGTGCTTAGCCCTTCCTCCTATACCACCTCTGAATCTTTCACTTATAATAAATTAATATAGCCAAGGAATGCAGATGTCAGAAAGCCTCATTCTACAACTCTAACCCATTGCCTTTTTAAAAATTTATTGACTTGTTTATTTACTTTTAGTTTACAAGATTCAGTTACAGAATCACTTGAGTTTCAGATTTTCTCCCGTCCCTTCTCCCCCTCCCCCTCACGGTGGCATACAATCATGTATGAAACCCATTGCCTTTTTGCCAAGGACAGGAGGGATGCAAGATTCATTTTCAGTCTTTTGAAGGCATGATCAGTTCCTGCATTGGTCAGAATTCTGAAATCATTCAAAGTTAAAACTGGATATTCAAGTAGAGTTTGCAACATGCAATGTTTCTTTGGATTTCCTTCCTACATTAGATATTTAAGAGACTTTATGAATTGTCTAGGCCAAGCACCAATAAAGAAAAGACACTGTGGAGCAAGGAGCATAAGGAACGCTCTTAAGAGAAAATTCAGGAAGATCTCAAGGACAGGCCTTGGACCTTGGGACGCAAAAGTGCAGACATCACAGCACTTCATCATACGGGGGGAGGCAGAGACTTTAGGACACAGTGAGACTGTTACTGGGAGGGTGGGGAGGCCTGAAAACAGTTCCAGACAAAGGAGAAACTCACACACATAGTGGCTATTAGGTTAGGGATGTCCCTAACCCTCTGTTAGCTTTCTATTTTAACTTTCTATTTCTATTTGCCTTTTTTGCTAACTAGGTGCTAATGCTAGTTGTATTAAACCCAATGCAGGTGTGGGATAGATTTCTGTTAAAGAAATAAAATGCTGCCAATACCCTCTAGATTTTGTTCCCCAGGGATAAAAGCCCAATGCCCCACCCTTGTTATGGCTGTGACTAAAGATGTGTTGGCATAGTAGCCCAAAGGTTATTAATTATCATCATCAAATATGGCATCTGTGAAATGTGACAGGAAGGCCTCCAGTGTGAAGGGAAGATCCTCAGTGGATGAATTCTATGGGGACATATGTTAGAGTTACAAAGGATGAGAAGCTAGAGATGGGTTGTGAACCACACCAACGGAAAAAGCCTCCATACTGAGAAGATCTTGAGTCTCCTGAAGTAGCCTGCCAACTTTCTGGGGGCAGAACTGTGATGTGTAAGCCCCCAAAGTGAATGTAATCTTGGGTTACGTGAAGGATGGCATAGTATCCAGAAATGGGAAAATGAGAATCTTGTCGCATTATGTCCTGATCAGACTTCATCTGATGTACTCTGCCTAATTGTGGGCATCATAGATGAGGAAGAACACTGACTAACTAAAACTCATCTAGGGGAATATAGTCAAGATGACAAACAGTCTAGAAATGATGCCAAACGTGAACAAGTTCAAGGAATGAGAGATGGTTAGTGTGGAGAGCATAAGACTTAATACGGAGTTGTGGATTTAGTAGCTGTCTTCAACTATTTAAAGGGTTGTCATGTGGAAGAGATTAGGCTGGTTCTGTTTGGCTCCAGAATGAAGTTAGAAGCTAAAAGCAATGAGGGAAATTTCAAAGAAGCAAATTTAAGCTGCTATGTCAGGAAACTTCTCAATGAACTCCCTAGCTATTTTATAATAGGAAACACTCTCCTGGGAGGAAGTTTCCTTATCATTTGGGGTCATCAGAAAAAAGAAAGATGACCACTCATCGGGTCTATCATAGACGAAATCCTTTATCCATGTATTGGCTAGACCGGGAAGTCATTGAGGTGCCTTCCTACTTTGAGATTCTTTGATTCTGAGTCTATGAAGTATTAAGTCTTGAACCTATCCACTTAATAGAGCTCCTCTTGCACATAGTAGGCTTCCAATAAATGTCTGATGAATGAATGATTAGAATTTGGAGCTTGAGATGACATTCACCTCTGCTGGTCTTTGGAGGATTGATGATTGTATTGGTGTTAGTAATAACACAATACCAGAAATGTTCCCCGCAAGCCAAATGACAGATAAGTTTTATTCATCCAATAAATGGCCAAGGTTTCACTAATTCAACCCCTATTCTGTCTGTGGAACTCTTCATTGCTGAAACAGTGCTAATGAAAGCTAACATTCATTTGAACACATAAAATGCTAGGTCAAATTCACCTCTCCTTTCTTAAAAATAATCAGTAAGATTGATGGGGGAAATCTCTTTTCCCTTGAGGAGATGCTCAGGGGGTTTTAAATACCTTTGAATTCCCTTCCTTCCAAAGGGACAAGTTTAAATACTGTTCTGAGAAGGCAAAGTTCCAATAAGAATTCGTTTAACTTGTGTTGGTAACAGCTGAAAAATCAAAGGTGGCTTTGTGTTAATGAGGAAAATCTCAGGAAGACTTTGCTTCTTAAATCTGTACTTCTGTGGTACAGGATAGATGAAGTCCATCTTTGGGAAAGAAGAAAGGTCATCCCAGTGCTTTTTCTTCCAATATGCCTTCAAATGCCACCCAGAACCCCAGAGCTCTGCAATTCAGGTTCATTTAGCCCTGTTATGGTCATGTGACATCTGCATGCAAGTGATAGAATTCTGTCACCTCAGGGTGATAGAATTATTTGAACTGATCAGTTCCTCTGGAGGAAGTCCAGACTCTTTCTGTTGGCTGAAGAGTACTTAGCAAATCTATATAGCTCCAAAGAGGACCATAATTTATGCTAACGGGTTAAAGTGAAGGAGCTGCTCTCTGTGCTGGGAGACATCCTCTCTGAGGCTAATGGAAAGCATCAAAGCTGAAGGGGAGCCTTGGGATTTGTTTGGGGAGGATGCATTAGCACTTAGACATTGGAAACTTGGTTTTAGAAAAAAAAACTGGTAAGAAAAAGACAGCTGGCTGAAGGAACCTCCGCCCTCCCATTTGTTTTCAAGGGCTCAGAAGGGCAATTCTAATAACAGACACCCTGTCACTTTTGAAGATCCTTTTGGTTAGCACAGTCAAGCATCAGCTAAGACAGGGCTCCATTTTATGATTTCCATTTTGGGCCAGATGTGATTTCTAGATGGTTTATACTCTGCTTATGAAGACAGAGTGGAATTTGTTTCATCTTGTGAGGAAGAAACCCAAGAGACCCCTATATAAAATGTCTTCTTTTCTGGGTCCTGTTCAGGATCCTGTCTGGATCTAGAGCTTTGAATTGTAGTCAGAGAGTTCAGTTCAGTTCAATAAAATTAAATGTAAATCGCTTACTAGGATTACAGAATCACGGATTTAGAGCCAGAAGGGAATGGAGATGCCATAGAGTCCAATATTTTCATTTTACAGAAGAGGAAACTGAGATACAGAGAGACTTTGACAAGAATTTATTAAGTACCTGCTATGTCCCTGACTTTGTGGAAAATGCTGGAGGGACAAAGATAGAAATGAAAGATTCCTTGCCCTCAAAGAGCCTCCATTCTACATGGGTGACAACATGTGCACAGAGAAGTAAATACAAGATATATACAAAATAAACGCTAATCACTTGGAGGGGCAGTAGTAGTAACTGGAGGAACCAAGAAAGGCTTTTTGTAGTAGATAGTATGTGAGCTGAGCCTTTAAAGGGAGCTAGGAATTCCAAGAAGTAAGGGGAGAATATTCTTGCCTTTGGGGCAATGCCTATGCTAAGGTAGGAATTGGGAGGTAGAATATATATGAATGTATGCCAAATCAACTTGGCTGAAACAGAGTGTGTGGCACAGAGCACTATGTCATCAGCATGGAGAATGGGATGGAGTCACATTATAAACATCCGTAAGTGTCAAAAAGAGGTTGGAATTTTATTCTAAAGGTTGCTGCTGATGCTTCTGGAGTAGGTGAATGACATGTTCAAATACTGTAGCATTTTGGCCCCAGTGTGCTGAGTGGAGCTGAGAGGGAGAGACCAGGGGCAGGAAGAACAATCAGGGGGCTATGGCCATATTTGGCTAATAATAATATCTAGCATTTGCATAGGGCTTTCTGGTTTGCAAAGTGCATCAGGTGTATCTTCTTTGAGTCTCCTAATAATCATGTGAGGGAGGCACCACAGGTAACATTATCCCCATTTTACAGACAAAGAAACCAAGCCTTAGAGGTTAAATAAATTGCTCAGCATCACACAGGCAGTAAGAGTCTGAGGCAGGATTCAGATTCAGGTCTTCCTGATACCAAGTTCAGTTGAAAGGTTATGGAACTCTGAACTAGAATGGCAACTGGATGGCTATAGGGATATAGCAAGAATGAAATTTCCCCTAAACTCTCAAAGAGGTTACCTTCTAATATGAAAAAGAACATTGATGTATATTACTCTACAGAATAAACAGGGGCGGAATAAAACCTGCCAACTAGGGTGGGTAGAATGCTGGATCTAATGGCAAGAAGACCTGAATTCAAATCCTGCCTCAGACACTTACTAACTGTGTGACCCTAGACAAGTCACTTCACCTCTGCCTTCTTCGGTTTGTACATCTACAAAATGTACATACCCAGCCTTCAAAGATTGTTATGAGGAAAAATGAGATAATCTTTGTAAAAATCCTTTTCGAATCTTAGAGCATTATATAAATGCTAGCTATTATTAAACATAAAGAACAAGAGGGAATTTCTTAAGCATCTACTGTGTGTTAGGTATCAGATATGAATATATATCATAGAAGGAAACATTCCCTCCTCTCAAGAACCTTCCATTCTAATGAAAGGAGGCACAATGGATGGCATCTGAGACATACATGAGCAGTAAAGATGGTAGACCAATCATAAGATTGAGCTCTCAAGGAGAGGTCTGATGGACAACCTGAGGGCTCCTTTGATATTCAAATAATGACCAAAGAACTAGAGAAAGCCCTCAGCATGCTGAATGGGCATCATCTGGAGAATTTACAGAAGGGCATTGGGGAGAATCACATTGGATGAGAGGGCATGAATCAGTTGTGAGCTTCAACAATGGAGGGAATACCTAAGTTTATGCGATCACAGACAGAATCAAGAAATTTGAGATTTGGAAGATACCTCAGGAGCCATCTACTTCAGCCCACAACCAAAAGAATACCCACTCTACCATACCCAGCAAGTGAACATCTGTCTAAATACTTCCAACAAGGGTGAACCACCACTTCTGGAAGCAGCCCACTCCATTCTTAAACAGCTCTCATTGTTGGAAAGTTTTTCCTTGACTTCAACCCTATTGGTCTCTCCACTATTTCTACTTATTGCTCTTCATCCTGCTCTCTGGGGACAAACAGAACAAATATAGTCCCTCTTCTACATAATAGTCCTTCAAGTACCTGAGTACAGCTTTCACACACCCTTCTCCCAATCCCTGCCAGTTTTCTTGAGCTAAATATTCCTGGTTCCTTCAGTTGAACCTCATATGCCACACTCAAGGCATCCTGCTTGCTTTCACATCCTGCTTACCCTCCTCTGGACACTTTCCAGCTTTAGCAATGTTCTTCTTAACCTATGAAACCCAGACCTATCCAAATCATATAATCCAGAGACTGGCTTTTATAACATTCAGGGGAAAAGGGCAGCCTCAGTGGGCAAATGAAGTGTTCATAAAATTGAAGGGGAATATTTGTGTAATTACTGGAATCAGCACTTGACTTAATGAAAGAAGTTGTGTTTTTTTAGGGCTGTAAAGAGTGAATGAGGTTCCCTTGACTTAAGTCCTGGTCCTCCTTTCATACCATTAGTCAGGGCCCATTTAATCACTGAAAATTTATCTTTAAGGATAATATTCCACCACCATCTTATGCTAATAACTAATTTTAACTCTTCTACAGGATATAAAAGTTGAAGAGAGACAGACAGACATAGAGAGACAGAGAGAATTGTTTGAGATGACTATCAATCATTTTTCCTATCTTGTACCAATGAGCAGACCCAGAGAAAAGTGCCTGTGGCACATCTCAAGGGTAATCTATATCTGTGCCAGGCAGGCAGCCTTAGTGAGGGGGAGAATATAGTCTCTGTGAAGAGTCTGGTCATGAGAACTGTGATTCATCTTGCCCAGTCTCCCTCAGAATTTTGCAACCACAAGGATGGTCGAATTCTTGCTTGTTTTCCTTTTACCCTCCCCACCCTCCTACTCCCACTCCTTACCCAGTATGGCATTCCAGACTCAGAGAATCTCACTTTAGGACTTCTCTCCTTAAAGCAGCTATGCCCAAACTATGGTTCAGTTGTACAGAGGAGATGGAACATGTTCTAGTGGTAGAGTCAGTGGGGAGTAAAATTCAGAATCAGATGGCTTGGATTGGAATCTATCCATGTGATCTTTCTCCCTCCCTCCTTCCCTTCCCCATTCTCCCATCTCTCCTCCCCTACTTGTTTTTTAGGGATCCAATGGAACATAAAGAAAAAACTGCTATATTTAGAAAACTCTATTCTTGGCCGTTATTAATTTTTTTGATACAGCTAATGCTGATGAGACCCTAAGCATTAAGGGAAAAAAAATCTTATTGTTGGCATTAAAACCAACACATTGTCTTCTGGGTAATTGAGCTATTTACTTGTTTTAATACCCTCTTTTTCCTGCAAATGAAGGTGTATTCCCAAAAATATTGGATGGTAATGGAGATTTTTTCCAATTAAATATAATTTTGTGATTCATTGACATTATCAGAAAGGTTTCATCTTAGCTCTTGCTCAGTTGTCAGTCAGTGATGCTTTGTAGTTGTGAATTTCTGTTGCACAACGTCATTGCAATGATACTGAGGAAAATCCATTTTAAACATATACTAGGAATTTTTTTTCTAAAGTAATCCTGTGGGAAAATTGTTGATCAGGGGAACAATCCTTTTGTCCTACAAATGTTCTCTCCTTCGTAGCAGACAGGCTGGGTCAGAGGGAACACCCAGAGTTGGGAATCAAAAGGCCTAGGTTTGAATGCTGCTTACCTTCTCACTACCTGTGTGACCTTAGGTAGGTCACTCAATTTCTCTGGGTCCTATTCTCTTCCTCTGTAAAATGAGGGACTGAGTCTAGAATAGATGCACTCCAATGTCCTTTTCTAGCTCTCTGTCTGAGCTTTCTTATCTGGTTTTAGATCAGGATTTTCACATTTTAGTGTGAAAATCATTCCCTTAAGAATCCTCTTCCTTTTTCCATCATCACACTGCAGAAGCAGAGGATGCCTGGAAAAGACTGAGGATAAATTTGTATTTTTGCTTGTTTGTTTCAGGGTATGTGAAAGACCTGTATCCTCCACTAATATTCCCACAATTTTACAAGAAATTGAGGAAGATCTCCAGCACAGTGGGTAGATCCCCTATGGTGCATTCATGGGAGGACATGAGGAAGAGCCACCCCAAATGGGCAGGCATGGATGGGCTGAGTTCTACCTTATTGGAGACAATGGCCATGCCAATGAAATCATGACTAATACATAACAAATATTTTTGTTGTTAGGCCGGACTTTCCCTTCCACCTCTCGTTGGGCCCTGGGACTTTTGAGGCTGGGCACAATCCCATTAAAGTCTAGGAGAGTTCATTTCACTTTTTCAATTCTAAATGTTCAGTTTGAAGAATGTATTTTTAACTTGCTAGAGGAAAAAAGAGTGCCATATTCTCCCTGATGTCATGCCATCTTTAAATTTAGTGTCAAGAAGGAATGAGGGTCACTTTTTGAACAAGACACTGCAGAAAAGATATGTTGAAATTAATTATTCTTTTTTTACTTTTTATTTCTGCCTTCCTCATAGATTGAGTGGATGAAAGTATTTGGATGATGGCTCCCATTATCCAGAGCCACATCACATCACTATGCAGCTTGCCAAGGCTTTGGTGTGTTAAAGGTAGGTTAGCTCTGGGAGGTACAGAGGCTCTAGGAAATACAACTTCCAAGGACCCAGTAAGGCCCATTGGCTGAGTGAACAAGCTCACAAGAGGTCTCATTTTACAGAAGAAAGAAAGACGTACTTATAGGGTCCAGAAAGAAACTTTCAGCCTGAAAGATGGTAAATGGCAGGTGGAGGTGTGTTCCTTTCATAGAGGGAAGGCTGGTGGGTTGGATTTTAAAGCATAGGTTCATTAAGTATTTAAACTTAACTCATTAGGGTAAAGACAACTAGTTGATGTAATCATGTGTTGTTCCCAACTCATTTGAGCTAAGGTCTTTCTGACCCCTGATTCAGCACTCTATCCACTGTTCCCCCCAACTGCTTTACATTTGCTTATCTCATCTGATCCTCCCAGCAATCCGGACAGGTAGGTGCTGTTATGATCCCTATTTTATAGATAAGAAAACTTGGTTGTGCCTTCAAATTCTGCCTCTCACACTTATTAGTCAAACAATTGCCAATAAATCACTTAAACTTTCCTCATTTGTAGTAGGAGAGGGAAAGAGAGAGAGAGAGAGAGAGAGAGAGAGAGAGAGAGAGAGAGAGAGAGAGAGAGAGAGAGAGAGAGAGAGAGAGAGAGAGAGAGAGAGAGAGAGAGAGAGAGAGAGAGAGAGAGAGAGAGAAACCTATGTAGGACTGAAGGTTGTTTCTCTGATATAGAGAAATGACATACTAAGAACGGAACTTCTGTGGGTTGGAAAGGCACCTCTTGGCTTGCTAATGTGAGGAGATGGAGAGTGGGAAGTGGGAACTGAGGAAGAAGCAATGAAAGTGAGGAGATGGAATGAAGCCTAGAGATTTGGGGGAGAAGTTGAGGTGCTGTCTGGGTAGCCAGTATTTCAGTAGATACCTCAGTGGCCATTGCTAGGGACCAGACTTATGGGATTAAGACTTGGGGAAATTTTCTCTCTGAGACATGTGAGAAAGACAATGTCCAGTTCTTGAACTTGTCTTCCTGCCTCTCTCTGTCTATGACATGCAGAGGATGATTTCAAAACTTCCTGTTCTTTAAATGCTTCATTGATGTTTGAATTAGTACTAAAATTGTCTTGATGTAAAAAATCTCATATCCAAAAGTGATCAATCCTAACTACTTTTGATGGCCTGTTTAATCATTTTTAAATAGGGAGTTTCAAAAGACAGGACTGGCTTTGGTATACAGAGAAAGATTGTTGGCAGATCTATATACCAACAGAGGGCTATGGAGTTATAGGAGGAAAATATGATATTGAATTTCTCATTTTGATAAATGTTTCAAAATGAGTAAAGCAGATCCAGGGCTTTTCCTGAAGCAAAAGCAGATTAGCTGCCTTTATTGTTTGGTTGAGGGCTGGTCTGGAGGTTCATACTTTCATCTGCATTGTTTTCTCCTTTTCCCATGGAGACCTGTTTGGCAGTGGTCTGGTGAAGTCCCTGGATCCCTTCACAGAATAATGTTTTCAAATGCACAAAATGAAAAATACATCAGATTACAAAGAAACCAATTATATTGAAACTTAAAAAAAATCTTTTTAAACTAAGTTTGTACAACCTTTAAAATCTATACACAGCTCCCCATTTCAGATTAAGAGCCCCTAGCCTAGAAGGTAGACTGTGTGTTGAAAACTCCACTTCTAAATGGCAAAAAGCCAGGCTACTGGGGACAGACTCTAGGAAGACATCATGAATCTGTGCCAGTGGATAGAGCTCTTGTAACTGGGTTTTAATGTGGACAAGTGCAAGATGATAATATGTATGGAAAAAATAATCCAAACCATACAGATTAAATGAGGGCTCTGAGCTAATTACTGTAGCCTAGTAAAAGACCATAGAAAGAAGAGGCACTATGAACCAGGAAAAGCACTGCATTTGGAGTCAAAGAAACTTGGCTTAAATCCAAACTGTCTTCTTTGTGCCCTTGGGGAAACTATATCTTTTACTGTTTTTAAGTTTCTTTGGGGAAAGAGCAAGTTCAGGAGAAGCAATAGGATATAGAAGATAATTTTGGCAGGGAGTCCTGGGTTTGAATCCCATCTTTGAAATTTACTAACTTTCAGCCTCAGTTCTTCATCTGTAAAATGGACCTTTGTTGTTGTTCAGATGAGTCTGACTCTTTGTGCCTCCATTTGTGTTTTTTTTGGCAAAGATACTGGAATGGTTTGCCATTTCCTTCTCTGTCTCATTTTACAGATGAAGAAACTGAGATAAATAGGTTAAGTGACTTGTCTAGGATTATAGAGATGGTAAGTGTTGGAGGTCCAATGTTAACTCAGGAAGATGAGTCTGACTCCAGGACAGGTACTCTATCTGCTGTACCACCTAGTTGCCTGAAAAAAATGTGGTTAATAATACCCAAAGAATCTTCCAAGGCACTTGTTAGAAGTAAATGAGATAAATATATGTAAGTGCTATATAAATGTCAGCTATTAGCATTTGAGACATGTTTGTGCCATCTCAGTGGAAAAGGGCAATACCTGATATTAATGAAACTGCATCTTCTAAAGATATTCTGTAGAGTATCCCTTCAAAAACATCATACAGTATTTTCTTTGCTTTACCCCCTCATTAGTACCACCCATCAAATTAATGAATTTTATGAAATATCTGCATATATGGATAGAAAATATTTGCAATATGATTGTAAACTAAGCTGATCATGTAATGAGACTAATAGATAGAAGGTCAGCCAGCTTATTGCTACTTACCTTAAAAAGAAATGAACCTGTGATTTCATCTTTGCAGAAAACTCCCAATGAGAAACTTTGGTAATGTAGATTGGTACCTTCTTTGTTGTATTTGGAGTCAGAAGACCATGGTTCAAATTCTGACTACACATGTTTTCTGTTTGACTGACTCTCAGATTCAGTTTTAGAAGTTGGACTGATTGACCTCTAGAGTTCATTCTGTCCTCAAATCTATACTATTTTAATCTGAAAAATGAGGAACAATGGATAGAAGTTACAAAAAGCTAGACATAAAGAAAAAAGTGCCAAAAATTAATGCTCTTCAAAAATTAAATGGAATTCTTCACTGGGGGTCTTCAAGAAAAAGGTTGGATAACCACTTGGATACATTGTAGAAGTAAATCTTGTTAAGGTATGGCTAGAACCAGATGGTACTTGAGGGTCCTTCTTGCTAACGGTTTTGGTGCTTTGGTGATGCTTTGAGGTTCATTTATCACTATCTGCAGCATTTCTAGATGCATGTGGTTCCTTGGAGCACCCATGTTTTTTCCCTTTTATTTATTTTTTAGATTTTAAAGCGATGAACTTAAGAAATATCAACAAATAGGAACATTTCAATACACAAAAAGAGAAGAGGATTATGTTTAAAAAACAGAACCTTCATTACATGCAGCTTAAAAAATCATTATGATCATACCAATACTGCTTGTCTGTGCTCCTTTCTGGACTTCCTTCTTCTCACTTCTATGTAGTTTTAAAAATTAATTTAAAAATTTTTATGTTAAGTTACAAATTCTTTCCCTCTACCTCTCCCCCACCCATTGAAAAAAATATACTTATTATACATGTGAAGCCATGCAAAACATTTCCACATTAGCCATATTCCAAAAAAATAAAGAAACAAGAAAAATAAAATGGGAAAAATATGCTTCAATTGGCACTCATACTTCATTGACTCTCTCTCTGGAGTTGAATAGCATTTTTAATCATGAGTACTTTGGAATTATTGTGAATCATTGTATTGAGTAGAGTTGCTAAGTCTTTCACAGTTGATTATCACTACAATATTGCTGGTACTGTGTGCTGTGTTCTACTCACTTCACTTTGTATCAGTGCATTTAAGTCTTCTTAGGTTTTTCTAAAACCTATCGCCCTCCTCATTTCTTATAAAATAATGGTATTCCATCGAAATCATATACTGCAGCTCTTTCAGTCATTCCCAATTGATGAGTCACTCTTTAACTTCTGATTCTTTTCTACCACAAAAAGAACTGCTATGGTTATTTTTGTACAATTATTAATGGCAGCCTATTCATGGTGGCAAAATACTGGAAACTGAGAGGATGCCCATCAATTGGGGAATGACTGAATAAGATGTGGAATATAAATGTAATGAAATGCTATTGTACAATAAGAAATGATGAAGAGGCACATTTCAGAAAAACCTGGAAAGTCTTGTACAAGCTGTTGCAAAGTGACATGAGTAGAACCAGGAAAACACTGTATACAGTATCAGCAACATCATGCGATTTTCAAGGTATCTTTTCTTAGTGATACAACGATCTAAGATAAGTATAAAGGACTCAGGAAGGAAAATGCTGTCCATATCCAGATAAAGAACTGACGGACTCTGGATGCAGATGGAAGTATATATTTTTTCACTTACTGTATTCTTTCTCGTGGTTTTTTTTCCTTTTCTATCTGTTTCTTTTTCCAAAACTGTGACAAATCTGGAAATATGTTCTACGTGATAGCCTATGTATAAACTCTATCAAACTGCCTACTGTTTTCAGAAGAGTGGCGGAGAAGGAGGGAGAAAAATTCAGAATTCAAAATCTCACAAAATTGAATGCTAAACATTTTCTTAATATGTAATTGTGGTGAAAAAATAAAATACTATTTAATTATAAAAATAAATAAATATTTTTGTACGTATGGGTCCTTTTCTTTTTCCTTTGATCTCTTTGGGATACAAACCTAGTAGCAATATTGCTGGGCCAAATGGTATGAACAGCTTTATGAACAGCTTTGGGAATAGTTCTGAATTGTTCTCCAGAATAGTTGAAACCATTCAGAGCTCACCATCTCCCATCAAGAGTGTGCCTGTTTTCCCAGATTTCCTCCAGCATTTTTAATTTTCCTTTTTTGTCATGTTAACCAAACTGATAGTTATAATGTATACCTTAGAGATATTTTAATTCACATTTCCTTAATTATTGGTAATCTGGAGCATTTTTATATGATTATTGATAGCTTTGGTTTCATCTTTTAAAAACTGCCTGCTTGGAGCGGCAAGGTGGAGCAGTGAATAGAACACCGGCCCTGGAGTCAGGAGTACCTGAGTTCAAATCCGGCCTCAGACACTTAACACAAAAAACTAGCTGTGTGACCTTGGGCAAGTCACTTCACCCCAACTGCCCTCAAAAAACAAAAACAAAACAAACAAAAAAATACCTGCCTGCTCATATTCTTTGACCTTTTATTAATTGTTGAATGTCTTTTATTTGTTTTAATAAATTTGGCTCAATTTCCTATATATTTGAAAAATGAGACCCTTCTTAAGAGAGACTTGTAAATTTTTCCCCAGTTTCCAGTTTTTCTTCTAATTTTGATTGTATTGGTTTTGTTTGTGCAAATCCTTTTAAAATGTAATGTACTATAATGTAATGTAATCAAAATTATACATTATGCTGCCCATGATTTTCTCTGTCTCATTGGTTATGAGCTCTTCTTTCATCCATAAATCTGATAGGCATTTTCCCCCATGCTCCCCTAATTTGCTTATGATACTAGTAGTTATGTTTAAATTATATATCTATTTTGAGCTTATCTTGATATTCAGTGTGAACATTGGTCTATTCCTAGTTTCTTCCAGACTGCTTTCCAGTTTTCCTAGCAGTTTTTGTACAATAGTGAGTTCTTGCCCCAATAATTGGGATCTTTTGATTTATCAGATGCTGAGTAAATATGGTCATTTACTTCTGTATATTGTGTACCTAATCTATTCCAGTGCTTATTTCCACTCTGTTTCTTGTTTAGCATCAGACTGTTTTGATAATTACCAATTTGCAGTGTAGCTTGAGATTTGGCAGTAGTACATTGCCTTCTTTTATTTTTTTTGTTTATTTCCAATATATTCTTGACCTGTTGTTCTTAGAGATGAATTCTGCTATTATTTTTTTTCTAACTCTATAAAATAATTTTTGATAGTTTGTTTGGTGTGGCCCTGAATAAGTAAATTAACTTAGGTAGAATTGTTATTAAATTAGCTCAGCCTACCCATGAACAATTAATATTCTCCAGTTGTTTAGATCTATATTTATGTGAAAAGTGTTTTGTAATTGTGTAATATAATTCCTTTATTTATATTGGCAGGGAGACTCCCAAGTATTTTGTAATGTCTTCAGTTATTTTAAATGGAATTTCTCTATCTCTTCCTTCTATTTTGTTGGTAACATATAGAAAATCCTGCAACTTTATTAAAGTTGTTAAATTGTTTCAACTAGTTTATTAGTGGATTCTCTAGGGTTTTCTAGTTATACCATTATATCACCTGCAAAATGGTGGTTTGGTTTCCTGGTTGCTTATACTTATCCCTTTGATTTCTTTTTCTTGTCTTATTGTTCTAGATAACATCTCTAGCACACTACTCAATAATAATGGTGATACTGGATATCCTTGCTTCTTCATGATCTTATAGGAAAGGCTGCTATTATTATTATTATTATATAATATATATAGCATATATAATATATATTATAATGGGAATTACTATTCCCATTACAGGGTTTGAGGCAGATATTACTTATTTTTTTAAGAAAGTTTCCACCAATTCCTATGCTTTTAAGTATCCTTAATATGATATATAATACATTATATTATATTATATATTATATATTATATTGCATATATTATATATTATATATTAATAATATGGGGTTGTATTTAGTCAAAAACTTTTTCTGCATCTATTGATATAATCACATGCAATCAATACAAGAACAAAGTTCTAATCATTGAGTACCCAAAGGACTTAGGATTAAAATCATACATATCCTTTTATTGATTTTAAGTTCTAGGAAAATTCCTCCAAAGATCTTCATGGTCTGTTTGTTAATATTCCCTATGACCACTGCAAGACAAGATGACAGATTAGTTTGTGAAATGATATTTTCCATTTACTTTCAAGGGTACCAGAAAACCAATTCCTTCATTGATCTTTCTAGGGACAACATCCTTCCATTTAGCTATAATTTCTTAATGTTTTTCAGTTTTATTTTTCTGTAGATATAGGCAAGCATAGAGCATGAACTGGCTGTGCTGGCCTATGTGGGCACAATTAACCTACACTCTTTGTATGTCTTTTAATATAACAAATGTTTAGTTTCTTCTGAAATAGGTTAACTTATCGTTAGTTGACTTTCCACTCCACTTATTCCAGGAACTTCCTCTCTGTTTCCTTACCAGTTTCCTTACTCATATCCTGGAGATACCTTTTCTATAAGGCTCCACTCCCCACCCCCTCCCTAGGCAATTGGGGTTAAGTGACTTGCCCAGAGTCACACAGCTAGTAAGTGTCAGGCTGGGTTCTTCTGATTACAGGACTGGTGCTCTATCCACTGTGCCACCTAATTGTCCCTGAGGCACTCCCTTTATTGGTAAGTCCTTATCCCAGGCTGCCATCTAATTGAGGGGCTCTGCCATGGTAATTGTACTTCAGGTTCAACTTCCTCCCTAGAGTTCTTTTCACTTCCATGGAGCAGTCTTGTCACAACGACCTGCTTTCCAGCCCCCCTTTATGTGTTCTCTTCCCCCATTAGAGTATAAGCTTTTTAAGGGCAGGATTTGTTTTATTTGAGTTCATATATATTTATCTCCCTAGCACTTAGTACAATGGGTGGGACCTAGGAAATATTTAATGAATGTTCTATCTATCCATCCATTCATCTAGTTAGAAAATGACTGTTGAATTAATGTTTCCTATTGGACTAAAACCTGTACGGTTCCTAACAACCACTGGCCTTTTACCCATGACTTTTTGGTGATCTAAGCCTGGAACTGCAAACCCACTTCACCTGGGTTCATATTGGAAGCCCTCCCAACTTGGTAGGATCCGTCTGGGTTTGCATTCTGTTTGCTAAGTCTCCAACAACCTGGGAGCAGCTCCATAGCATTGGAGGCACTGCAGCTCAGAGAGATCAAGTCAGTTGAGCACAATCCCATTGTTGTTGTTGGGGGATTTGCCTTCTCTGGTACGGATTGCACTAGATGGTCACTAAGACTCCTTCCAGTTCTGAGATTCTGTGAAATTTAAAACTATTTTCCTTAAATTTGTCCAGCTTCATAATCCTTCTTTTCAGGGTAAAACAGACAAACAAACACACAAACAAAGAGTCCATGTGAAGGAAGGAAAGAAACAGACAAAAATGCAGGGAGTGGAAAAATGAGGACAGCATCTTTTTGTTCTAGGCAAACATTCCCACCCTTTGGAGTCCAGCTGCTAATGACTAACCCTTTTGGGAAGAGATCAAATGTTGACATCACATTTTATCCTGACCTCAAAATTGTACCAACAATTGTTTTTACTTTGCGTGAATAAACAGCATTTGAGATTGGTCTATTTTGCATGGGCAAAAAAATACCCATTTCTTGCTCTGGCCACCTTCAAAGGTGTTTCCATAGAAACCAAAGATGAAGAAAATAGATTGGAATATTGCTAGAGCTTCACTAAGAAAGAGCTTCAGTGGTTGGGGAATGTGAGCTTGCCTTAAGATAGATAACCCTCCTACTGGCCATTACCTTTGAATGATCAGGAACAGCAGCTTAACCATTTTATTCAAATTATTTCTTTAAAGTGGAAGACTTATTACTTTTTCCACTTTAGAGGTTCAGAGTTCTTTGTCCCATTTACTATCTTTTGGAAAGGGAAGAACTGTAGGAAATATTTTATGCAAATGTGACAATGACTTCTCTCAGAAAAGCTTCTAGGAGAAGGAACCCCGGGAGAGCAGCACAACTCTTCTCTCTCTGTAGAACAGCTTTGCTTAAGCTCAAGAGGCAGCAGAGTGCAAGGCTGGAGTTTTGAACCCCTGAACTTGTTTTTGTTTTGATAGCTGTCTTTCAGTATAACTGGTTTCCTTTGTAATCCTGTATATTTTATTTCATGCATTTTAAAAACATCATTTTGGGGAAACTAGGTGGCTCAGTGAATAGAACACTGGCCCTGGAGTCAGGAGGACCTGAGTTAAACTCTGACCTCAGACACTTGACACTTAATAGCTGTGACCTTGGATAAGTTGCTTAACTACAATTGTCTTGCCTTCCCCCCCCCCATCCCCTGACCAAAACAAACAAACATTCTGAGAAAGGGTCCATAGCTTCACCACACAAAGTCTGCCACAAGTTAGAACCCTTGGTGTCACCAGTAGGTAGAGGACCATCAGTGAAGAAACTGAAGCCCAGAGAGGTTAAGAAAGTTTTCTAGAGTGACAAAGCTCATACTCATATTAAGGCAGGATATGAATCCAAGTCTTATTAACTACAAGTTCATAATTACATTAACTTACCATCTCTGGGTGACATTTTTCCTCACCTGCAAAGTGAGGGTCTTTGAAGTTCCTTTTAGTTCTCCAGCAGATATTCTTTGCCTTTTCTCATGTGTCACTTGATTGAGGGGGGTAAAGCTTTTGGCCTTATTTTAGAAGAATGTTTTGAATTGTGTAAAATAAAATTATTGTTGTTCAGTCATTTTTTCAGTCATGTCTGACTCTTCATGACCCTATTTTGGGGCTTTTCTTGGCAAAGATACCTGAATGCTTTGACATTTCCTTCTCCAGTTCATTTTACAGATGTCAAAACGGAGGCAAACAGTGTTAAGTGATTTCCGTAGGGTCACACAGCTAGTCAGTTTTTAAGGCTAGATTTGAACTCAGGTCTTCCTGAATCCAGGCCTGGTGCTCTGTCTACTGTACTACCTAACTTCCCTATAAAATAAAAAAAAAACAAATAGTAGAGGAAACCAATTATATCAAAATATAATTATAAAAATATTTTTAAGCTTATGGAGCCTAGTTAAGATCCCCTGCTAGTGTTATGATAATCTATGATCCCAGGATATGATGACTTGAGTCTAATTCTGGCTGCTGACATATCCTGGTTACGGGATCTTGGGCAAGGAAATGAATCCCTAATTGTTCCAGGCAGCTGCAGCATGTACATCTGCATCAAGGAAGGGGTCTTCCTGGGAGGTCTTTACACTGATGAAATATGACTATTACTACTGCTGCTGTTGCTGCTGCTGTTACTACTACTATTACTCCTCCTGTTTCTCCTTTTCTTCCTCCTTCTCTTCCTCTTCCTCCTGCTGCTGCTGTTACTCCTACTACCACCACTTGCTTCTACTTCTACTACTGTTGCCCTTGCTGCTGCTTACTTCTCCTGCTGCTGCTGCTAGGACTTCTGCTGTTGCTTCCTTCTACTACTGTTGCTATTGCTATTGCTTCTTACTTCCATTACTGCTGCTATTGTAGCTGCTTGCTTCTGCTGTGGTAGCTATTGCTGCTGCTACTTCCTTCTACTACTGCTGCTACTGCTGTTGCTGTTGTTGCTGCTGCTGCTGCTTACTCCTACTACTATATACTATACTATACTATCCTATACTATGCTACACTATACTATATGTCCCTCTAAGGTTTGCAAAGTGCCGTCTGCTATTTCCTAAGATCCTCACAACAACCTTGTGAGGTAGGTATATGCTATTATCATTGTACAGATGGTGAAGCTGCAATTAAATAACTTACCCAAGATCACACAACTAGTATTTGAAGGAGGATTTGTGCTTAGGAGGATTTGGCTCCAAATCCAAAACTCTAATGTTCCTTAATGTCAAGGCAAAATGAGAAAGGGGGGAGAAGGGAAAGATGAAGAGTAGGAGAGAGAAAGAGAAAGAGAGCTTAAAATTTGAGGGTTAGGGCATTTTTATATTAATCTCAAGGCAGAAAAAAATATATACTTATATATGTACATATACATATGTGTGTGTATACTTTCTTTAGGTAAAGCTTCAAGATTGCCTGGTAGACTCAAAGCCTAGTTTTTTAAAATGATTATAGCAAGAGGGTGGTAATTTTAAGCATCTTTGTAGGACTTTCCATTTACAAATGAACTACTAATTATCTTCCCACTAGTTGGTCTTTAGAACATTTAGATCCAGAGCTGAATAAAAAGAAACTTTGAATGGATTCTGTTGAAATCCTTTCAAGGAGCTAAAACACCCCCAAGTGATGCCCTACCAGCTCTCCTGGAAAGTATTTCATCAACGCAGTCCTGTGTAAAAAACTATGGAGTTTTGGTCAGTGGTCCCAGGTTGAGATCCTGCTTCTGATGCTTGCTACCTGTGAAGTAAGACACTTAACTTTCCTGGGTTCCAGTTTCTTCAACTGGAAAATTAGAGGCTTAAGTTAGATGGTCTCAGAGGTCCCTTCCAGCTAGAGATCTCTGATCCTAAGGAATGATCTGTGGGAACAGGAAGAGTGACACAACATGGACAGTAAGAATGGCAAAAGGAGGGGACACACACATCAAATCAGCCAGGAGTGGGGTGTCAGCTTGTTTCTGCAATACACTTGAGATGACTATCCTATCAACAGAACTTTTGAATAATTAAAAGAATCCGTAATTTAATAAAATAAGTCATCAAAGGTGGCAGATTCAGTGGCCTGTGAGAGATGACCTGTGAAATTTCCCCATTCTGAACATCCTATTAGATTCTTATTTCTTCTTTTTACTTTGTGACTAAGTTCAGTATCATTTCCCCATACATATGGGGTCATTGTGTATAAAGGAATGGTATGTGAGAGGTAGCAAAGGGTTAAGTTTCTACAGAACTTCAGAGGTTGCTGAAACAAGAGTACTCATACAAAGTACCAGACAGTAGCCTTGGGAAGAGTTGAGGCAGTAGTTTTGGGAGGAAGTTGGGATTCCAGTTCCCAGAGGACTCCTAGATAATGCTAAAAAACGAAATAATGTAGAATAAAAGGAGCTGGCAGCAGCAGGTGGATTGGACCAATCAGAAAGCAGACAGTGGTGTTGGGACACTCAGGCGCAGAAAAGGATGCATCCAGGTTGAACTGGTGGAGGTCCAATATTCTGGGGTTGTTACTGTGCTTGCTTAGCAAACCTCATGTATTATGTATATTATCTAACAGAATTAGAGCCTCATTAGTAATAATTATGGTAAGGTAGGACAGGGGTTGGAGGTGAGGTTAGGCTTATGATAAAATAAATCTGTGAGCTTTTGCATTTGCAATATATCTCTCTGCTTTTTCTACAACTCTCTGAGTCTCCATAAAGTATTGATAAAGGGGTCTTCACATCCCACACAGGCCTGAATGGAAGATCCAGATTCCTTTTCTTTGACAAAGGGGAAGCCTAGTAAGGGGAGAAGGACACGGGGTTTGGAGTCAGAACACCTTGGTCCTTTTAAGTAAGGAGTTTCACTACGTGTAGTTATATCTCTAGGACCTAGGATGCACCCAGCACACAGTAGGTGCTTAGCAAATACTTTTGACTGATTTCCATCCTGGTTTCACTTGTCACTTGCAAGCTATGTGACTTGTAGCAATGTGACCTCTGGGAGTCAGCTTCCTCACCTGAAAAACGGCAGTCAGACTAGTTGGCCTCTAAAGGCACTTCCAACTCTAGGGTCATAATTCTATGACATTTGGACATTTAGTCTTTATATTGAGGTTTGCCCTTCATTCTCAAAGAGGACCATGACATCAGGGAGATGGTGATGTGACTTACAATTGACTTTGATTTGAGGGAGGGAGGGCTGTGCAAAGTCCCCAGCCTCACTTTCTCCTCCAGAGCCATCTGGGTTCAGTGGTCACATAATGATCGAGATCACTGGAGAAGACCCAGGATGCAGTGGGAGGCTTTGCCCCTTTTAAGCAAAGGACTTTTCAGGTTCTCATTTTGAGAAACAAAACACATTCAGTGAATAGACCTTTTAAAGAAGTGAGTCAAAGGATAGCCCTTTTAATAAAAAAAAAATCAAACTGAGGGGAAGACCTTCAGAGTTGCTGGTCAAAAGAGAAACAGTTACTATTTACATTTATTCAGAGCCAGGAGGGCCCAAAAAACAATCATTAAGTGGTGATTGGGCAGGGACCTATTGTCCCATCCTTGAGATTCAGAGTGTGTTAGGTACATTTATTTAAATATCTATTCCTTTGTTATTTTTCTTAGCATTTTTTTAATTATTAGAAAGAGCCAGGAAAAACAAACTAACGTCTTAAAACTTATTCCTCTTTTTCTTATAGAAACCCGTTTGCATCTACAGGGATAAGTGTATAAATATGACCTCAGGCAAAATTGGACAGCTCCCTAAAGGCTCTATCCCTCCATTTTGGGGAGCATTAGAAAACCATGCCCCATTGTTTGTCCCTAAAATATGGTTCCCTTCAGGATCTAGGACATTCTGACAATACTCACAAAGCCCTGAAGCAAACCAAACTTGTTCTACATCTTCTTTGACAGGTTAAGAAACATGTTTACAGGTCTGTACAGTTAGCAACTTAGAATTCAATTCACTGACTGATAAAAGGTATCTTCCCTAAGGACAATGAATGAATACTGATAGCATCAAGGCAAAAATAAAAACAAAAACCAGTTTGTAGGGGTGGCCCATCCATACTTTTGCTGTGGTTGTATTATTGTTTAAGGATCAGAGAGAGTTTAGAATGCCTCCCTAAAATAACATAATTTATTTTTATACAAATGGACATTTTGTGTGTATCAGTTGCATTCTAATAGATGTGAAATTACAATACTTGTTCACACAAAAATATAACTTATTTATTAGATAGTAAAAAAAAAAGACATTTTCAGCTATCACCATTAGAAACATTATTGTCATTGAATTCCAGCTCTCAGCTCTGCCCCTTGCTACCTCTGGGAAATCACTCTCTCTGGTTCTCATTCCCTCCTCCTCATTCACTGAGCACCACTACATGATGAGCACTCTGGAAACATTACCAGATTTTGTATAACAAAATATTTTTTAAAAATTCTTTCCTAAAGGTTTCTGAAGCATTTAGAACTTCCTTTCTTTATGTCTGTTTGCCAAGGGCAAAGTAATTTCCTGGGCTGGAAGGCAAGAATCCTAAAAACCTGAACTCCTAGTCCCTTCTGGAATAAGGAGTGATAAATCTCATTTTATTTATGAGTATCCTGTTGCATGTAATGACATCCCCAACAACCCAACCTTTAGCCAGTTAGCTATAAATTGTGTCAAAGTGAGGTAGTGTATTACATTTTTCAGCTATATTGATTTAAATAAATAATATACATGAGTAAATACACATGTAGATATGCATTTATATGTGGTTTTCCCTGTTTCCTTTTAGATTATGAATTCCTTTAGGTTACCTACCTTATATTAGATGTTCCATGCTTTAACAACTAATACATTTTATAGGCATTGCATAGTCAATAGATGTTGATGGTAGTTGCAAATACTATACTAGCTGATTACCTTGATTGAAGGTGAAGGTGATGATTGGTGGAGATGACAGTGAAGAAACGATGAAGATGCTTCTGAGGATATTTGTTAATATGCAGCATACTATCAATGCTGGTAATGATTGTGATATTAGTACTGGTAGTTACCAGTGGTAACCATGGTGTTAGAGACCATTATGATGGGTACATGATCAGTTATGGTAGGCGGTACTGCAGAGATATACTGATGATATGTCTATTATAGGAGAAGGAAAAGTTAGCAATATTCCCCCTTTGGGGACTACGCTAGTTACATTTTTCTTACTCTGGACTAAGAGTAGGACTCTGCAATATCACTAAGCATGTCCTAACCAACCTATCAATCACCATTACAATGATAATATCCACAAGAAATATGCCCCATCATATTCTACTGCTTAATCTTGAGCACTTTTTTCTCTTTAGGAACCTTAAAAGTTGAACATAGAGGTTTTCTCTAACAAGCCAATGGTGACATATTGTGGAGCTAGACTTTCAGGAGCTTCTCCTTGAGGTAACTTGACACAGTGGGAAAAGTGGTGACTTTGGGTCACGGGAGCTGAGTTCAGATCCTGTCTCTGATGTATATGTAAATATTGACAATCACAACTTCTCTGAACTTTAGTTTCCTAACATTTAAGATGAGGGAGTAGATTAGATGGCTTCTAAAGTCATCTATTTATGACAAATTCCATTTTAAGTGGCAAGGAGAGACATTTGGAAGATCATAAGAAAAAGGTATCATTGAGGAAGAAATCACCAGTATACTGTCACACAGGTGGAAGACAGAAATACTTGCATGCCATCTCCCATGGGCGAAGACCCTGAGATTCTGTAAGGCAAAGCCAAGGAGGATGCTAATGGAGGAGAGATCAGGGTGGGGTTAGACCCCTGAGGACCTCCTTTCCAGTATGGTTCCTGAGGGGAGGAAGCTGTCCATGGTAGTTTTCTATTCTTCCTACTTGTTCGCTAAACTCAGGTGTTTTCAATTGGCAAAGAGTCATAGAATCACAGGATCATTGACTCAGAGATGGAAGGGGTTTTAGAAGCCTTCTAGTCCAACCCTTTCACTTTATGTATCAAGAATTTGAGTACAAGTGCTGCACACTCTAAATTTTGGCACCCTGGGGCAAAACTCCCTTTACTCTTCCATGGCTAGCTACATCTCTGAGCTCAGAGGGTATTATTTCTAAATTGAGTTTGTTGCAAATATGTGAAGCAGATAATCATCCTATTCTATCCATTCTAAGCTCTTTTCTCCTCTCAGTGTCACTCCTCCCCTCTGTTGGGTGCTCAGACCCTCCATTCCTTTCTTTCTTCTTTCTTTCCTGTCTCCTCAGGAAATTATGCACAACTGAATCTTCAGGGATGAATTTCTTTTTGGTTTTTATAGATTATAGCCCCTGAAGTTTCTCTCTGTTGTGTTTGTCCTAGATGCTAGTGTGATGTTGAATCAAGAAAGAGAGAAAAAGTCATTTTTCCCTGAAGTGCTTGATATGGGTCGAATTTGATTTTCAAAATTTACATGTAGCTTCCAAGGGAGCCTGTATTTGGGACTCTAAAACAAGAAAGAGCCATTTAGTCTCCTTTTGCCAGGACATATTGCTGACCAAAGAAACACAAGTAGTATGTTTTATTAAAATATACTTTCTCTTTTGGAGAAGGCAGTAAGGTAGATGCAACCAATGATGCAAAATGTAATTTATGGTTTCAAGAAAGAAGAAAAAGGCATCTAAAGGGTTGGGTGGTCCCTGGTTTCTAAGAGTTTCTTGGCATGTTAAGCTTATTTGCTTTATGTAGAGTTTACTATTTAGTGAGCAAATTCTGGGGAGGGTGGTTGGGAATAAAGAGAGGTGAAGGAACAATGTTGGGAGAGAAGCATCTTTGTTGGATAGGCCCTTCTTTGGTGATTTAATTTTTTTTAAATTTTTCCTCTGGTGATTTATGTTAATGGTAACCTTTTAGCCAATTGATTCTTTAAAAAAAGATTCATTGTGAATTAACTAAGATAAAAAATCCTAATTAGACATATTTTACAGAGATTATTCAGTTAGGTGACAGAATGGATAGTCAATAGAATATGGGACTTGAAGCCAGGAAGACCCAAGTTTAGATTTGACCTCAGACTAGTTGTGTGACCCTGAATAAAGCACTTAACTTTTGTGTGTCCCAGTTTCCTTATCTGTAAAACAGGGATCAGAAGATCACACAACTCAAGAACAAGAACTCACAAGGTTGTGGTAAGGATCAAATGAATTATCATATGTAAATTGCTTTGCGAATCTTAAAGAGATATACAAATGCTAGTTGCCATGATGATGATGATGATAATGATGGATTGACTATGTCCAATGCTTACCATATGCCAAACACTATTCTAAGCCCTGGGAAAAGACATAGGAAACCCCAAAACAGTCCCTGACATCAAGGAGTTTGCATTCTAGTAGGGGAAGACATCCTTGATACATGGGGAGGGTATGTTTTGCCCTAGAAAGTCTTATAGATGGTGAGTAATTGATTGATTGACTTATTCCTTGAGAATAATGACTCTGGGGATTAGATAACTGTTTTCAGAGCTGATGACAGAAGATTTGGAGAAGGAGGGAGAGGGCATGACATGAGGGTGATAGGAGAGCAGCATGGTGGTAGATTTGGGTCAGGATAGTGATGGAGAACTCTCACCAGTCAGTCAGGAGTATGGGGCCCCATGGAGAAGCCGGGTGGAGGCATATTATAAATGTGAGAAACACTCTTGTGGGGATCATAGGTAAGGTCATGGAGTTAGACAAAAGAGCTTTCATTGTTCACTGCTTCTCTGGTGATGTGTGCTGAGGAAGATGCCCATGATAGACCCATTCTCAGTGAAAGAACTAAGAAATAGAGAGGGCAAAGGAAGGTGTTTATTATCATTCTTCTGAGGAAGTGGGTGTCAAACAGTTCTACCTAGGAGTGAGGTAAAACAGTTCTACCATTCCCATCAGTGTTAGGGTTGTCATTTTGATTTGTACTGTGTTAAATGCAAATTAGTTTGGGGAATATTGTGATTTCAGCTATATTTGCTCAACCTAAGAATGAGCTGGAAGTATTATTGCATTTGTTCTGATTTTCCTTGATTTTTGTCATTTTGAAATTGTCTTATATGCTCTTATATATTGTGTTAGATGAAAGGCATTTCTTTTTCCATTGATTTCTCCTGGTCTTTGGTCAGGGTGCATAGAATATAAATTACTTGTGTGGCTTTGTATTGTATTCCATGGAGGCCCTGAAGAGAATCTTAAATTTGGGAGGACCTGGATTGAAATTCTACACTTGATATTATGCAATTATGGATAAGGCACAGCCTTTCTGAGCTGCAGGCACCTCTTTAAGACTTAAGTTATAGATAAACATCAACTTCAGTCTGGGAATCCTACATAAACCAAATCAGAGATCCGTCATTTGTTGTTATTCTTGAGTTGTTTCAGTCATGTTAGACTCTCCAGGATCCCATTTGAGGTTTTCTTGGCAGAGATGCGGGAGTGGTTTGCCATTTTCTTCTCCAGTTCATTTCACAAATGAAGAAACTGAGGCAAAGAGGGTTAAGTGACTTGTTCAATGTAACACAGCTAGGTAAGTATTTGGGGCCAGATTTGAACTCAGGTGTTTCTGACTCCAGGTTCAGGGCTCTATCCATTGCCCCACCTAGCTGCCTTTCATTCTCCATTGCTAATATTTACTTCCACAATTTCTTTTTAAAAAATGACATTGACATCCCTAAGATTTTGAATACAGTGCTATATGGTAAGATAAGCTATATCTGCTTAACACATGCTTTTAATGGGAATTCTGTTGTATCTCCTTTATATGCATATTAGCTCATGGTTCCAAATATAGATTTTTAGTCACATTATGGACAGGCACTTGTTATTTTATAAATAAAAAACATAAATAAGGGCTAAATTGTATCAAGTGCTTGAATGAAGCAAGGATTTAATGAAAGCATTAAGTACCTACTCTATGCTAGGCACTATAATCAACTCTGGGGATCTAAAGTGATCAATTTTGAGCCCTGAAGGTGCTTACATTCTAATAGGCAGCAACATATATAGGGCAGTGCTGGCCAGGATGAGTGTTCTGGTTTGGGAAGTCACAGGGTTGGTGAATGGAGCAATGAAGCAGTCTATTGACATACCCTTACCAGAAACAATTGATTTTTTTGTCTATTCCCAGAACAATAAGTAGAAAATATAATTGGGGAATAACTTGCACAGTCACAAACAGATGACAGGACAGAGAAATATCCCATGGAGATATTTCCATGACAGGAAAGAGGAAATAAAGCATGGTTGAGTTTGGGGTCAACTAGATCTAATGGGCCAGTTGTAGGTTCCTTGGTATCTCATGATAAGATCATACACCATTTATTTTCTCTCTTATCGATAAAATGTTATATTATTTTCTTGATAGATAACAAGTTTGATTATATTTTTCTTGGTTATATATTTTTGTTGTTCAAAATTTTTTGCTTGTGTAATCCACTATTCTTCCCTTGTCTCCAGTAAATTCTCCTTTAAATTGGTAGGTAAAATTTTGCCTCTTCTACATAATCAAATAAATGCATTATCCTATTTTTAAAGCCTTCTTTGTACTTAACTTCATAATCCAACTGGAATTTAGTGTGCCATATCGTATGAGGGATGGATCTAAGTTTATTTTTCAACACATTGCTGGCCAAATTCCTAACTATATTTATTGAATAATGAATCCTTTCCCAAGTCTTTATTTTCTATGGTCTTATCAAACACTGATCTTTTAAATGCATTTGGACAAATATATGGCATATCTATTCTATTCCCTTGATTTATTTGCCTATTATTTTTCTTCTTTTTTGGACCAAATACTAGATCATTTTGGTTTTTTAAATTCAATTTTATTTTCAGTTTCAGTTTCAAATTCTTTCCATCCCTCCATCCCTCCTCCACCCATTGAGAGGGCAAGAATTACAATGCCTATTATACTATGAAGTCATGCAAATCATATTCATGCATTATTCATATTCCAATGGGGTAAGGGGAACAAGAAAAAGAAACAGCCAATATATGGTTCAATCTGTATCCTGGGCATCTGTTTCTGTGCTTGGAGATGGATAGCATTTTTCATTATGAGTCCTTTGGGATTGTGAGGGATCACTGAATTGATTTACTAGATAATTTTGATGAAAACCAATTTTTTAAAAATGTATTATAAAGTCTGGAAGTCTAAATCCATGTTCATCAACTTCCCCCTGCCCCTCCCCAGTTTCTCCTTACTTTTTTTCTCCATTTGTTTTTTCACATGCATTTTGCTATGATTATATGTTCATGTGGTATTTTGAGTGGTAATGCATTAAGACAAATTCAGGAAGGATTGCCATGTTTACTGTGGCATCCAACCCATCCTCTTAAATGGCATTCCAATTTAGATCTGTGTTTTTGGTCAAAAATGTTGACAATTGTCTTTATAAAAGTCGTATGTATGCAATGGCATGTTGGAACCAGCTTGAACCAGCTCTCACCAACAGATTGCTAAATTTCCAGTGCAAGCAATTACATTTCAAAAATCAGCAAATGCTCTACATCAACACTTGGTTTATTGTTTTATTGATTGTCTAAACTTAAGAGAGTGAGGAGCAGCTGGTTGGTAGAGTAGATAGAGCATTGGGTTTGGAATCAAGAAGACTCATCTTCCTGAGTTAAAATTTGGCCCCACACTCGTATTAACTGTGTGGTCCTGGGCAAGTAATTTAACCTTGTTTGCCTCAGTTTCTCATCTTTAAAATGGACTGGAGAAAAAAATGGCAAACCACTTTGTAGCACCAATGCAATATTCACAGTGCAAGACAAATGCATTACCATTACACACTCCAAAACCCACGTCAAGAAAACCCCAAATGGGATCCTGAAGAGTCAGATATCACTGAAATAACTCAACAACAACAAAAAAGTATTGGAGAAAATATTGATTATGTAGTGTGTCATGTATGTATGAATATATGTATATATGTGTATGTGTGCATATGTGTATATAAGGATATCTACACACACTTTTTTGGAGAATTTATTATTAAATATTTACTTGCATGTGTATGTCTATGTACTGCTGCTTAATTCCCAACTATTTGAAGTATGACATTTTTTGTTGTTGTTATTCTCAGTGAAAACAGAATTTCTCTTTTATGGTGGTTTTTTTCTGATGGCTTTTTTTGGTTCTCAGCATTCTTGATCTTTCAAGTATTTGACATGGTTGTCCACCCTGTCCTCCAAACCCAGTGGCTCAATATTACCTTCAAGATCTAATATAAAAATCTTTATTTGTCTTTCAAAGTTCTTCATTAGCTGTTCCTTTATTGCCTTCCCTGTCTTCCTGGAGCACATAAGTAGGTGCTTAATAAATGGTTTTTGCTTATGTAGTCCTAAATACTTCCTCTTAGATGGGTTTTCATAATATTGTTCCCTCTTAGTTTTCCTCCTTCTGATTGCTCATTCTCAGGCTCTTTGGTTGGATCAACATACTCATCTTATGCCCTCCATATGCATATACCTCAGGGCACTCTCCTTGGTTATTTCCTTCTCTCTACATAGTCTCTCCAGAGTACTTCATCAATTCCCATAGGTTTAACATCATCTCTTTGTGGATGACTTTCAGATCTATATATTTGACCCTAGTCTCTCTCCTGAGCTATAGCTTCACATCATCAACTACTTACTGAACATTTCCAAATGGATTTCCCTCAGGCATCTCAAACTCAACATGTCCAAAACTGAATTCATTACCCTCATCCCCTAAGCTACACCTCTTCCAAATTTCCCTATTTCTGTTGAGGGTGTCACTATCTTTACATTTGGCCATGCTCTCAACCTTGAAATCATTTTCATCCAATTAGATGGCAATGCTTGTTGAATCAAGTTTGATTTGACCATATGATGAATTAAAAATCCCAAGAGATAGAGTTTCTTGGTAAATTATAATCAATTTATTAATTAGGCTACCTAATATTCAATAAATTCATGATCAGTTGTTTTTCTTGGTAACCAAAGGCAAAAAAACATAGAGAACCTGAAAGTTTTAATAATTCTTGAAAAGAAATTCCCATGACAATTGAAAATCAGCCCAGATTGGTGGACATTTAATGAGGAGGTGAGCTAAAAGTCTTCATTTACTCCTACTGAGAACGTCACTTAATCACGAGACTCAATCGCCTCCAGCAATTTGGACTGGGGAATCCATATTGATCCAGACCATTCTGGTTAGTTTTCTCCTTCATAAGCTATGTCACCCTAAACCCTAATGGGGGTGTACAAGGACAAGACTCCTTGGATTGGGTTAAGAAGTAGTCCAAAGTGAATTCTGTTTACACTCTAAACAGAGCTAAGGTCTCCTAGGTGGGTGGAGTCTGGCCCAAGATGGAATGGCATGTTCCTTGAGGGTTAGGGTTAGTCTCAATCAACCGTCTCTTTCAAAAACTGACCTTCTACAGGATCTGGTCCTTAGTGAAGAAACAGGAGAAAAAGACTGGATACTAATTTAATAGTTGGTTGTTAATATAATAGAAAAATAATTTCTCTCAATCAAAAGGGTGATGGTGAGACACATAGGTGCAGATAGGCCAAGACAGGCTCCTAGCAATGGTCTATGAGCAGGTCATAGTACAGAGGATATAGCTGAGGACATGTATGATCAGAAAAGGGGAGGAGATGAACCAGCCATTCTGTATGATGGAAATATGAAAGCTAGATAGCCTGAGTATTGCATTTTTACCTATGAAATGTAAAAGCATGACTTAGGTGAAGATCTCTAGCACATTGAACCTGTGTGGAGGATCCGTGGAAGAATTTGGATAAGAATTGCATGGATGAGAAAGCTTGGTCTTCACCAGTGGTAGGAGTATTACCATCAATCACCCCAATCACACCGTGCTCAAGTGAACAAGTATTTATTAAGCAAGAATTTACCATATGACAGTGTGCTAAGCATTGGGGACACAAGAAGAAGCAAAAATAATCCTAGCTGGCAAGGAGTTTACATTCTAATGGAGGAGACAAGTGCTGACATATTATAAAATACTCTTTTTCATGTACAATTTTGGCTATTTATATTTTCCCTTCCTTTTAGTTTGCTAACCTCCCCTCTCTCCATTGTTTTCATCTTTTAAAAGTTTCTTAATATTATTAATTATATTCTGGTGGGCTCCTTTTCATTTTTGTTCCACTTATTTCACAAAATCACAAAATTTCAGAGCTCAAAGGAGCCTCACAAGCCGTATAGTCTATCTCTAAATGAAAAAAGAATCTTCCCTATAGCTTCTCCAATAGGTGGTTATCCAGACTTTCCTTGATCACCTCTAGTATGGGGTAGGGCACAATCTTCATCAACAACTACTCCACTTCTGGTTGTTCTTCTTGTTAAGAAGTTAGCTAAGCTCAAATTTATGTTGTTTTTACTTCTGACCATGATTATTAGTTCTTCTCTTTCCATTCAATAGAAAAAAAGCAATCCCTCTTTCCACAATATTTGGTGGCTCTTATATTTCTGATGCCAACCTCTGAGTCTTATTTTTTCCAAGTTTGTTTCACCATTAGATCCCCTTCTCTTTGCCCTCCTCTGTAAACTCTCTAGTTTTCTGTTCTTAGCTCTATTTTTCTTTCCCCCTCCTCCACTATCTCTCCCTCACTTTCTCCCTGCTTCCTTTCCTCCCCTTCTCTCCCTTCTCTCTTTCTCCATTCTCCTCCTCCTCCCCCCTTTCTCTCTCTCTCTCCTCTACTTTTCTCCTCTATCTGTCTCTGTCTGTCTTGTCTGTCTCTCCTTCCCTCTTCTCTCTCTTCCTTCCTCTCTTCTCCCTTCCCATCTCTTCTCTTTGTCTCTCTCTTTCTTCTCTTTGTGTCTCTCCCTCCTTCTTCTTCTCTCTCTCCCCTCTCTTCTCCTCTCCTCTCCTCCCCTCTCCTCTCTTCTTTCTGTCTCTTTCTTTCTCTGTCTCTCTCTCTATTTCTGTCTCTCTCTTCTCTCTCATACTCTTATCTTTAAGTTCTCTCTCCTGTTCCCCTTCTTTCTCACTTCCTTGCTCCCTCTTTTTCCCCTCTCTTTCTCCCCCATTCTCTTATTCTCAGGATCTCCCTTCCTCTTTCCCTCTTTCTCTCTCTTCCTCTCTCTCTCTCTTCTTTTATCTTTTTCTGTTTTTCTCCCCCTTGCTCTACTCCCTCCCCATAAGAGAACTCTAACTTTGTTCCCTTTTCTATTTCTTTAAGTACAATTTGATTTATTTCATCTTGCCTTTACCAACTTATTAATTCAGGACTCAGCGCTATAAATTTGTCCCCAAGAACTGATTTGGCTGCATCCCATAGAGTTCAATATGCATTATTATTATTATATTTGAAATATGTGTTTATTGTTTCTGATTTCTTCTTTAAATCCAATTATTGTTTAATAAATGTTCTTTTGAAGCTTCCATGTAGCTGTGTATCTTTTATTCATTTTTATTCCTAATTTTATTGCATTATGGTCTGGTAATAAAGCAAGTCTAATTTCTGTCATTCTGAATTTATTGAGAGCATCTCAGTAGAGCTGGCTCCCTTGCTGTTTGTTACTCTACCAGTATTCAATTTATTCTTGTACTCTTGCATATTCATCTAAGCAAATAGACACAGGAATCAGCATGTTGGAAGGTACCTTGGTGTTGTTCAGTCATGTGACCCCATTTGAAGTTTTCTTGGCAAAGATCCTGGAGTGGTTTCCTTCTCCAGCTCATTTTGCAGATGAAGAAACTGAGGCAAAGAAGATTAAATGATTTGCCCAGGATTACACAGTGTCTGAAGCCAGTTTTGAATTTAGGAAGATGAGTCTTCCTGACTTCTGGCTGGGTACTCAATCCATGGTGCCACCTTGCTGCCCTGTGAAGGTACTTTAGAAGTAGTCTGATACTTGGTGGGAAATTGGATTTAGGATTGTAAATTCAACACTTCCTTTTTGCAGATAAAGAAATTGAAGCTCAGAGAAGTTGAAAATGAGCTCAAGTTCATCCAGCTGGCTGTAGGCAGAGATGGGATTGGAACCTCAGGATCCTGCCTTGCAATCCAGGGCTCTTTTTGTTTTACCACACTACATCCTTTATGTGGCTGGGTTTCCAGACCCACACTCCTGGACCTCACAGTACCAGAAGGAATTTTTTATACTGGTTCGCTGAAAATGAAGTGTGCCCAGAAGGCTGCCCTTAGGACAGTTTTGGATTAGGTAGCCAAATGCTAAGAGAAAGGATGGACAGAACAGGATATATTTAGCCTGGAGAGAAGACAAAGCATAGGAAAGAGAAATTAAATTAGCTGAAGGACTGTCATGTGGGAGAAAGAATAGACATGTTTTGATTTGCTCCAGAAAAGTAGACTAGAACCAGTGGGTGGAAGATACAGAAGCAAAATCTTTCTAGGGTCATTGATTGGAGGAATAGGCTGCTTTCGAAGTGGTAAGCTTCCCTTCACTGAAGAAACTTAAGTGAAGACAATAACAAGGTCATCTGTTGGTTAGAGATTACCATATTACCATATTCTTCCTTCCTTCCTT
>CM053600.1:176519998-176531764 GCA_028646575.1 Pseudocheirus occidentalis
GAAGGAAGGAAGGAAGGAAGGAAGGAATCTAGCCAGTACACCCCAAGTTAAGTGGGCAGCTTCTGGCCTTCAAAATTTACCTTCCTTTGGGTATGAGAAGGAGTGGGAGACGAAGAGGGAGAGGAGAAGGATGAGTTGAATTATTCAGGCAGCTTGTTCTACTCACAGCTTGTGTTTGTCCTTCATTTATGAAGAGAACCATGACATCAGGGAAATGATGACTGGACTTGCAGTTGACTTTGATTTGAGTGAGTCAATGGTAACTGTTTCTCTTTGCAACAGCAACTCTGAGGGTCTTCCCTCCCAACTTGATTTTTTTCTTTTTTCTAATTTAAGGGGCCATTCCTTGATTCACTTCTTAAAGAGGTGAATGGGCATTACCTCACTCTAAGTGAGGACCTTCAAAGTCCTTAGCCTAAAAGGGTCAGGGTCTCCTATTGCATCCTGGGCCATCTCCAGTCATCCTGAGAATATCACGTCACTGGACCCAGATGGCTCTGGAGGATAAAGTGAGGCTGGAGACCTTGCATATCCCTCCTTCCCTCACTCAAATCAAAGTCAACTGCAAATCATGGCATCATTTCCCTGATGGCATGATCCTCTTCAAAAACGAAGGACAAACACACAACAATTATCGAATCTTAATTCTATTTCCCAGTGCATTAGATATCCCTCCCAATTTTATATCACCTAGATCAGATAAAAATGCATAATGATATGGACAGAAAGTCAAGAGAGACCGGAGTAGCTTCTAGGTCCAACTCTGCCATTAGCTGGCTGTATGCTTTGGGGAAAATTGGGTTACTTCACTAGGTCTCTTCACTTGTAAATGTAAAACAAATATAAAATAAAATGTAATATGAATAATCTCAAATGCCTCTTCTAGTTTTAAAGTTATCTTGTTCTATATCCTTATTCAAGCCTTGATAGAAAATGCCACTGGAGAGGGTCAAGGACTGTGGTCCAATTTGGCACTCATTGACATTCTTAGAGTATGCTTCTTGCTTCTCCCAGGAGAGTTTCACGTGGCCTACCTTCCAAGGAAGTAGAAGAAGCTGGTGATCTAATGTAAGGTATAACAAGGTAAGCAGAGCAAGTCTGGAACCTAAGACAAGCAGGAAATCACTTCCCTCCCCCCACTCCAGGCCAAGCAGTAGGAAAGGTCCAGGGGAAGTAGGAACCTTATTTGGTGTCTGGTCAAGGCAGGGGCAGGGATAGGGGAAAGGATATCATTTGATAGTACTAAAGAAGTACATGTACCCTCAATACTGTCTAAATTTCAGCGTCCTGGAACAATGTATGAATAAATTAGCATTTATTATGTATTTACAATGTGCCACGTACTAGGGATATAAATGAAAAATGAAAGTTCTTGGCCTCTAATAGGGGAAGACAAGACATAAAGGGGAGCTACAGTTGGAAAGCAGTGGGGGCTTTTGGGGAGGAACAAGTAAAGGTGGCACAGCTTAGACATGGCCAGGAAATAGCATGGTACCTGGAACTGGGCAAGAAAAGCTGAGAGCGAGGCAACTAGGTGGTGCAGTGAATAGAGCACTGGCCCTGGAGTCAGGAGGATCTGAGTTCGAATCTGGCCTCAGACACTTAACACTTACTAGCCATGTGACCTTGAGCAAGTCACTTAAACCTCAATTGCCCTGCCTTCCTACTCCAGAAAGGAAGGAAGGAAGGAGGGAAGGAGGGAGGGAGGAAGGAAGAAAGAAAGAAAGAAAGAAAGAAAGAAAGAAAGAAAGAAAGAAAGAAAGAAAGAAAGAAAGAAAGAAAGAAAGAAAGAAAGAAAGAAAGAAAGAAAGAAGGAAAGAAGGAAGGAAGGAAGGAAGAAAGAAAATATTAGAGCTTGCTGATCAATGTCCAAGGTCTTCGGGGCAGAGTCTAAGTTCTGGTTAGAGGAGAAGGAGGAGGAGGAGGCCTAGGCAGTGGCCTCAATAACTCTACTTTAGTTCCTGCTCTGGGTAGATCTCATTTGATATTTGAATTTCATTAGAATCACAGAATTTTTACAACTGCTAGGGACTTTAGCAACCATCTAGTCCAACCCATACATGAAAAGGAATGTTTACCAAAACATGTCAAGAAAGTTGGTCATTCAGCCTTCTGCCTGAAGACCTTCCATGAGGGAGATCCTGCCTCCTGATAGTCCATCTTGTATCCTTGTGCTCTGTGTGTTTGGGTCTCATGTGCTGGTCTCGTGTATTTGTGTCTTTTTTGCTTCTGTCTGCTAAATTAATTGTACCTCCTGTCCCCGTGTCTATGCCCATTCCCCAGGAAAGAGCAGACAGATGAATATCCTGCAGAAAAAAGGGAGAGATTGGGAGTGTTAGAGTCTAGTCTCTGGTCTGCCACTATCTCTGGGCTGGCCTTAGGCAAACCGGCTCCACTTATCTGGAGGTTTTATCATCCTTTTTATTATCTGGAATGGGAGTGTATTGGGCTAGATGACCCCTAAGGTCCTCTATAACTCTAACAGATTATGCATTTATGAATCAACTGGCTCCATTCTTCCACAGGCCACTTGTAAATTGCCAGCATTAAGTCCTGGCTGAGTGCCACCTAGTTAGTAATCTTTCTACTTAAGCACCATGCATGCTTCTGGCTAAATGGTAGCTAACAGGTAAGCCCCCGGCCATAGACACAACAGTGAAAATTTTTACTGGGTTCTGAATTTGTTCCGAAAATATACAAAACACAAACTTAACAGTTCATCTCAATCAACCAAGGAGCCTTTACAGAGCACTTACTGTGGGCTAGGTACTCTACTATTTTAAATAGAATGTAAGTCCTTTGAAGACAGGGATGCTTTTCTTTTTTTTTTCTTGCTATCCCCAGCACTTACCACAGTGCCTGATACACAGGAGTACTTAATAATTGTTTTTTGGATTGTATTGGATCTTTAGGTGTTGTGGTAGCATCATAGCTGGATAGGCATCTATTAGATGGAAATTAGAAATGACGTGTGGGTAGCACTTATCCAAATAAACACTTCCTGGATATAATGGATAAATAATAGTAGTGCTGTTGACTAGAAAAATATCAATCAAACAAAAAAAAACCTCAACCCCAGCCAAAACAAACCTATAAAACAAAATAAGGAATGACCAGCAAAACCAAATTGGCCAAGTTACTTTGCAATTGGGCATAACTTTCCAAAGTTAAGACTGACCCCTCCCTCCCCTGCCCTTTTTTTAGCACTCTTGCTTCCTTGTCTTTTTGCTGACTATGTTGTTTTAAACCTGGAAACACAAGCCTTTATTAGCCTCCAGCTAACATAAGGAATGTCAGCTCCATTTTACTTTGCCAGCAGCAGTGAAAAATAATGTATGATATTTTTTTAAAAATTAAATTACCATCATCTTTCTTACATCACAATTGACATCCAGCAGGCAAGTCTTCAAGAAATGTCTCTAACTGGAAAGAAAACACCAGCAAAGAAAGGAGGGAAGGTTCTGCCATTAGTTGTCATTAGGAGGGATGGTTACTTTAGGATTGTAAACACGGAGAGATGTTGCCATGGAAACAAGGGCATTTGTCCCATGGAAACAGCAGGGCTTTTGAAGTGGCATCATTGGTGTCTAGCAAGAAATTTAATGGTACATTGACTGTTAACCATTTCCTAATCCAGGAGAAGCTCCAGGAAGTCTAGGTGAAAATATTCACTATATTGAAATAGCCATTTATAGAGACTCATCAAACTCCTTAAGTCAGAAAAAGACAATACAAATTAATTCAGGAGGACTTAAGGGCAACAGGTATCCATCCTTCAGTTTATAGACTAGAGGAGTTACAAAAGAGTTGGTTCTACTTCTTTAGTGTGTCTCTTCCTCATGGACTTGCCCACTATGAAATTAGAAATCTGTTTTTGAGAAGACAAGGCAGTCAGATGGCTCAGTGGATAGAGCTTCAGACCTGGAGTCAGGAAGACCTAAGTTAAAATCCTACCTCTCATTAGCTGTGTGACCCAGGACAAGTCACTTGCTCTCTAAGCTTTGGTTTCTTCTTCTGTAAAATAAGAATGATGATAACACTTTACCTCACAAGGTTGTGAGGATCAAGCGAGTTAAACTGTAGTTGAGTGCTTTGTAAACCTTAAAGCACTAGGTAAATGGTAGCTATTATTAAGACTGAATTGAAGACTTTTTGGTGGGGAAATGTTTTAAGAGCCTAACCATTCCCATAGAATGCTGAATATTATAAGTTCCCTTTGAGCTTGCCCATAGTTACATGATTAATAAATGTCAAGAGGGAGATCTTCTTGACCCCAAGGTTGACACTTTATACATTAAGCCACAATGCTTACCTCATAGAATTGTTGAGAGATCCAGATAAAATAATACCTACAAAGTTTTGCAATGCAAATTGTTGTTAAAAGCCTGGTTATTCTCATCCCTCTCTTTCATCATTTAACACTTTACGCAATATATCCCAACCTGAAAATTCCTTAAGTCAAGGATTCGAATTAGGCAAAGCTCCTGTAAGAAGAGAAAAGGAATTTAACCTTTCTCCCAGTACTCTAGTACTTCCTTACTTTATCAGTTCTTTAAGTTTGAAATTTCATGAAGATATTTATGTTGAGCCTACTTTGGGCTACTCTTCTTCCAAATCACAGTCACAAGTTGGTTCTTGTAGGAAAAGACTACCCCAAGTTCAAGGTATTCTGTGGCTCCACACTCCTAAAACTAGTTCACAAGCCCCTCTGGCTTACTGTTACCCAAGTTACCTAGGGTCCCCAGTTAGATAAAAGCAAAGTTATTTATTAGAATAGCATAATAATAAAAATATATTCTCCATAAACTGGGGTTGGTACACATAGCACTGCTGGGAGAAGTAGACATACACACAGAGGAATTCACAAAAAAGAATGTAGATTGTAGATGTTTTTATATTGTTTGCATTGAAGTGGGTCCCTCAGCCTTTGCTAGATTCTGGTCCTCTTCTGGGCACTGCTTGACTATGTGGTTTCTTCCAAGTCTAGTGTTGGCTCAACTGAAGTCAAACCAGAACTCATACCTTGGACCAGCAGGAGTCTTGGTTCTGGGGCCTAGCATCCCTCAAACAGGATACTAATTTTAGACACCACATTCTCTCTCACTATTAACTTAATTCAACCTGACTCCACAGAGTGGCCCTCTGCTTGATGTTACCACAGATTTCAGGTGCAAGATGCGATTGCCAATGAGGGAGTGGAGGAAAGAGAAATCCCTTTCTTGCCTTACTGCCCTCTCCAAGATGCAGGAGGGAAAGGGTGGAGACCATATGATCATTACAGCCCTGGGAGGGAGTGGTTGTTATTATGCCTATTTTCAAATGAAGAAACAAAAGGTCAGATAGGTCAAGTAATTTGCTCAAATAAACAAAGCTGGAAAAGATGAGGCAGGTTTTAAATTCAGGTTTTCCTGATGCTGAGTTGAGGAATGTCTTTCCACTACACCACATTGGGCACTCCAGAGAATTACTGTTGCTCTTCAGTCATTTCAGTTGTGTCGGTCTCTTCATGACCCTGTTTGGGGTTTTCTTGGCAAAGACGCTGGACTGGTTTGCCATTTCCCTCTCATTTCACAGATGATGATTCAGAGTTGAGTGACTTGCCCAGGGTCACACAGCTAGTAAGTGTCTCAGGAAGATGAATCTTAACTTCAGGCCCAGTACTCTATGCACTATGGCACTACCTAATTGCCTGATGATCATTACTCATGAAGCACTACGGCAGCAGTTCTCAACCTGTGGGTCATGACCCCTTTGGGGGTCAAAAAACCCTTTCACAGGGGTCACAGGGGTCACCTAAGACCATTGGAAAACACATATTTCCAATGGTCTTAGGAAATGAGGCACCACTCCTGTATCCATCTCTAGGTGGGTCTGCCCACATACAGATACACCTACATACAAGTATTAAAGGGTCTCGGCATTAGGAAGATTGAGAACCACTGCACTATGGTTTTGAGAGTAACTACTTTTATAAATTTTATTTTCTTGCTATTCTCATGGTTATACCAAATAATTACCAAATAGGTAGACATGTGTAGAGACAGTGTGGTGGAGCAGTAATGATGTTGGACTCTCCCACCATAGCTGGCTCTCTGAACAACTAGAGAGTTGGTTAGCTTGCCAGTGCCTTGAAATTCAATAAGGTTGATTGAGGAATTTATTGTTAGGTTGTTCCATCAATTACTTTACACTTGATTGCCTGGCTATTTGGGAAAACTCCTTAATATCTTGTTACACTTTATAAAGGGTGCTAACATAATGTAAGACTTCAAGCCATGCATCAGTCCCTGAGAATGGTCAAATGTGTTTCACAAGGGGCTACACTGGCTCCATTGTTTCAAAATCACACCAGGTGGTCTATAGTGGTATTTCAGCCCCTGATGGGAATTCTAATTAGCACCTCAAAACCTGAAAAGGTCCTACTATGAGGTGTCCTCTTTCTTACACATGCCTGAATTCCTTGATTAGAGTCTATCCCTGGGTGACCTACTAAGCTAGAGCAAGGAGTTCCATTAATAGATATTGCTGACTCATACTTCCACTTCTATCACCCGTTTAGAAATGGCAGCTCTAGCTTTTACCAGTGCATTTGTCTCCTATTTGTCAGATTCCACGGCTTTCAGGCAATGTCCCCATCCTTCTTTCAGATTTCATATACCGATTATAGCAACATGTTATCTCTCACATCTGTGTTCTACACGTGGCCTCCCCTTATCACGTGTTGTGAAGGGTAGAGGATACAGAGTAAAAGAGACCATAAAACATACTTAAATACACTTTGTGGCTTTGTGTATCTCCAGCAAGCGGCTATAGTCATCAATCTTCTGTCATGTGAAAACTACAGCCTGCCCTTAGTCACAGCAGGTATGTATGCTCATAAGTCTGTAACACCTGGAGCTGTGACTCAATCTAACTCTTCCCCTGACTCTGAGAAGATCAAGTTTTTGTTGTTTATTCTAATTATTCAGTGATTGGCATGCATCAACATAGTCATTTCTTTCCTCATTAGGCAGATGCTGGTCCTATGCAGTCACTTTTCATCCTCATGTTCACCTCTAGGTCCTAACATCCTTGATTTTACTTGGTTAAATGATACATCCAGGTCACATATCCTCCTCTCTCAGTTTGGTTGCAAGAGGATTTTCTTGTTATTGTAATCTGCAACTTTGCACGGAATGCTTCTTAACACTAGTTCCACTAGAACCCACTCAACATCTACTTCTGTATACTACAGCATCCCTTTCTCCTTAACATCCTGATATCTTTCTCCTATAAATTATGGATGAACCATGTGAAATACAAATAATTTTGCAAAGAATTTTCAACTTTTCTTTGTGGCTTACATCATGTTGACTGCTTTCATCCAAATGTACAAGATAATCACTGGTCTACCTACCTACTTACCTATCTATCTATCTATCTATCTATCTATCTATCTATCTATCTGTCTCGCTGTCTGTCTGTCTATCTATCATCTATCTATCTGGCTATCTGGCTGTCTATCTATCATCTATCTATCTGGCTATCATCTATCTATCTGTCTGTCTGTCTATCATCTATCTGTCTGTCTATCATCTATCTATCTATCTGTCTGTCTATCATCTATCTATCTATCTATCTATCTATCTATCTATCTATCCATCAGTTACTCTGTTTCTATATACATTATCTCTCTTGAGCCTGTAGAAAGAAGGAAATTGTAGGTTGGTCTTAGAGGCATTATTATCTCTATTTTCAAGGTGAGGAAGCAGGTTATGAGGGATCAGTCAATTTTCCCATGATCACAAACTGAGTTTCAGAAGCGGTATTCAAACCCTGGTTTTCCTGAAACCAAATCCAACATTGTCTCTGCTCCGCCACACTGTCTTTACACATGCTTACCTACTTGGTAATTATTTTATATAACCATGTACCTTGTGTTAATTCTGTGAATGAGAATAGCAAGAATATAAAATTTATAAAAATAGTTCCTCTCAAAACCGTAGTGCTCCATGAGTGATGATTGTCAGGTAACTAGGTGATGAAGTGGATTTGGCCCCAGACACTTACTAGCTGTGTGACCCTGGGCCAGTCACTCAGCTCTGTTTGAATCAGTTTCCTCATCCATGAAATGAGAAGGAAATGGCAAACCAGTCCAGTGTCTCTGCCAAGAATACTCCAAATGGAGTCATGAAGAGTCAGACACAACTGAAATGACTAAATATCAATAGCAGTTCTCTAGAGGGGGCAACGTGGTATAGTGGAAAGACACTCTTCAGCTCAGAATCAGGAGATTCCTGCCTCGCCTTTTCCAGCTGTGTTAATTTAAGCAAATTAATTGACTTATCTGATCTTTAGTTTCTTCATCTAGAAAACAGAAATGATAACATTTCCCTCGCAAGGTTGTGATGATCAAATGAGAAGCAGCTTGGGAAATGGAAGGAGAGATTTTCTTGGAACCTGAAGGACAGGGCTTTCTGAACCACTTCAGATACTGGCTGTGAGACCCTGGGCAAGTCACTAACCTCTCAGTGGTCCAAACAACTCCAAGACTATGAATAGCAGGAAAGCTTCTGATTTGCTTTGGTGGAGTGAATTTCCTTACCAAGAGTTATCTATGCCGTGGAAACAAGAGGTCTTTGCAGACCTTATAATATTACATTAAGTGTTAGCTATTGTCACTGGCCACCTGAAGCCTTTCTGGATCTCTCAGCAGATGGCACTGTTCTCCAAAGCTCCTTCCAACCCTCATTACTTTGCATATACTGTTTATTCTGCATTTGCTGTTGTTGTTGAGTCATTTCAGTCATGTCTGACTCTCCATGATCTCATTTGGGATTTTCTTGGCAAAGATACTGGAGTATCTTGCTCTTGCCTTCTCCAGATCGTTTTACAAATGAGGAAACTGAGGCAAACAGGGTTAAGTGACTTTCCCAGGGTCACATAGCCAGTATCTGAGGCCAGACTTGACCTCATGAGTCTTCCTGATTCCAAGCCCAGTGCTCTATGCACTATGGCACCATCTCTCCCATAAAAGTCTTCGAAGGAGGCTTTCTTCCATTTCTGCCTTGTCATACCCAATGCTTAGTACAGTGCCTGCCATAAAGTAAGTGCTTAAAAAGTCCTATTGATTAACAAATTATTATTATAAATGTCCTAATTGTGTAGTTTCCAGAAAATCTACAGGTGCCTGGTGAGCAAATGCTTAGATGAAGATAGCGCAGGTCATTTGTGTGACTATGGAAAGGGCCACCGCAGGAAGCATTGCCCCACACTGAGAGGTGGAAATATAGAGAATCAGTGCTCCTAGATGTTGTTCTTACCCTTTGTTCTCAAGGAGGACCAGCCACAGCACTGTAGAGATGATCCAAGCATTGTGACTTTGAAGACGATGTTAAATAACTCTTGAGGTGACAGTTAATGCATCTTCATCATAGGGGTCTCTCTCCTATTAAATGAAGTGATTGAGAGGCCTGTGCTCGCTTCATTACAGACACATAAGTCACAGGGGCTCATCATAAATTATGGGTGCTTAGAATCTGGCCAGCAACTCCTCTAGAAAAACAGAGTCCTTTCTCAAGAGCATCTCATGTGAAGTCCTAGCTTTTTTCTGGCCCTGGACAAACAGTATCAGCTGTCAGCCTTCCACATGGAAATGCTCCATCCCCTCCCAATTTCCCCATGAACCTTTGAAGGCAGAGTAGATTTGTTTTAACTTGAACTTCATAGCCTTTGCTATGGGAGTCACTTGTTATGGGGGTTATCTACATTCTTCTCACATTTCAGTATCAATTTACTCAATGTTAGTTGATGAAAGCAATACCACATCTCATCTTCTAACTTCTTACTGGTGAGTAAGCCACTTATCCATGGGATCAGATTGGTTATCAGGATATACTTGATAGTATTATTAATTTATATTAACATATCAATAATGCAAAAATAATTTTCTTATTGAAATGGTATACATTACATGTTCATATTATTAGTATTATTTTTAATTATCATTCATTCATTTAATAAGAATTTTTAAAGCATCTACCACACCCCAACTTCTTTCAAGATTCACCTCCTACCGTCTGGAGGAGGCCTTCTCCTCTCCCCTTTCTACAAGTGTCCCCTTTTCTCTGAGATTACCTCCTGTTTACATAGTGTGGGCATATTTATTTGCATGTTCTCTCCCTGTCCCCACTAGAACGTGAGCTCTCTGAGGGCAGGGACCCTGTTTTTGCCTTTCTTTGTATTGGGCAGCTTAGCAGAGTGCCTGGGGCAGAAAAATCACTTAATAAATGCTTGTTGGTTGACTACGGAATGCCAGGCACCTGACCATGTGTTGTGGATACAGAGATAAAAAGGAAAGTACATGCTCTCAAGGAAAGTACATGATGCCATTGTCCCATTGTTTCTAACTCTCCACAACCCCATTTGGGGTTTTCTTGGCAAAGATACTACAGTGGTATTCCATTTCCTCCTCCACCTCATTTTACAGATGAGGAAACTGAGGCAAAGAGGGTTAAGTGACTTTCTCAGGGTCACACAGCTGGTATGTATCTGAGGCTGGATTTGAACTCATGAAGATGGGTCTTCTATGCACTATGGTGCCATCTTGCTCCCCCCTCATGGTACATGTGGCTAATAAGTAAAGAAAATACATATAAAGCAAATATATAACGAATAGCCACCCTCTCAATGAATAACCTTTTCTACACCAGGCACAGTGTTAGGTAACGGAGAGAGGCAAAAATGAAACAAGCCCTGACTTCATGACTTTACATTCTACTGGTAGAAACAACATGAGAATATATAAGAATGTATGGGAAATTATATACAAAGTAAATACATAAGGAAGGAAACAAGCCTATTTGTGCCTATGATGTGTCAGACTCTGTACAAGTGTCATCTTACCTGGTCCTCACAACAAATCTGGGAGATAGGTGCTATTATAATCTTCATTTTATTTTTAGTTGAGGAAACAGAGGCAGAGAGACAAGTGACTTACCCAAGGTCACACAGCCGGTAAATGTCTGAAGCTGGGTTTGAACTTGGATCTTCCCGACTCCAAGTTCAGGTCTCTATCCACGGCAGCACCTGGGTGCCTCTGCATCTAATGGAAATACAAGGTAATTTTGGAGTAGGGGGAGGCACTAACAGCTCTAGGTGAGTGGGACAGTCTGAGTCTGATAGAATTTAATTATAACAGCTGATATTTACAAAGCGCTTTAAGGTTTGCAAAAACACTTTGCTGTAAATTATCTGCCTTGGTCTTGATTAAAGCTTGTTTGCTAAGCAGGACAAGGTCACAAGTTTGATCCTTATAGTCAATTAGCACTTCTCTGGATGAAAAATCTCTAGAGAAAGACTCAGCATAAACCCATCATTCCTATCTATCAAAGGACAGTAGCCTTTGGCTTTAGGGCTTCTCTGAGCTGACTCCCCTTCTTCTACTCATCAAGAAACTTAGGCCAAAATGCAGCTCCTAAGGAGGGACAGAGCCGCAGCAAGAATCCCTTTCCTGACTCACAATCCTTTGGGGTTTTCCACTATAGTATGCTCTGCTTCCTGAAAGGACAACAGCTGTGCTGTGCTCTGAAGTTTACAGAGCACTCTCTATACGGTATCCCACTTAGAACTCACAAGGGCACTGGATTCTATGGTTATTGTTTTCCCCCTTCCACAAATGGGAAACAGACTCAGAGAGTTCAAATGACTTACCTAAAATTATAGTAGAGATCAGTAGTATGATTAAAAAGAAAAAGGCTTAAACTGACCCCGTCTGATACTTTACCT
>CM053600.1:176532264-176550139 GCA_028646575.1 Pseudocheirus occidentalis
AGTTAATCTATTTTTAAGGTGTTATTTTCTTCAGTCAGTTTGTTGACTCTCTTTTCATGATTTTCTTACATTATTCTCATTTCTCTTCCCAATTTTTTCCTCCACTTCTCTTATTTGATTTTCAAAATCCTTCTTAAGCTGATCTACGGCTTGTAACCAGTGTACATTTTTCTTGGAAGCTTTTGGTGTGGGAGTTCTGACTGTGTTATCTTCCTCCGGTTACATGCTTTGATCCTTTTTGTCCCCAAAAAAGGATTCTAGAGTTCGGTTGCTGTTCTTACTCTGCTTCCTTTGCCTGCTCATATTGCAAGTGAATTACTTGATTTTTTAGCTCTGTGGAACTCTGCTTCCAGAGGGGAAAGCTCTGTCCCAAATTGCTGGGGTTTCTGCAACTGCTTGAGCTATAGGGAGGCTGCTGCAGCCCCCACCAGCTTTGGCTTACTGAAAATGTATCCCAGGACCACCACCCAAAACCACAATCCAGATCCAGGCTGCTCAACACAAGAGCACTTAGCCTCTGAATGATCACTTGGATCCCCTGCAGTCTGCAGGCCAGGAGCTCTGAAGCAGCCACATGGAAGCAGCTGCAGGGTGGCTACTTTTGCCACTTCCTTGCCTTGGAAGGAGTTCAGCCGGACCTCTTTTCTCCCCCAAATTTAGCTGAGTTCCACTGACCTTTCATTTTGTCCTTGTTTCTTATGGCTTGATAAATCTGGAAACTGCCACAGCTGCTGCTGATCCACTCTCCTGAAGGCTCCAGAAGCGGCTCATCCTGCCCCCCCCCCCACTGGGGCCAAGCCAACATTTCAGGCTGGGCTGGTTTTGGCTCCCAACATGCTGTGATGACCTCTTCCTGCTGAGCTGCCTTCAGTGAGAGATGTTTTTTTCTGTATTTTTGTGAGTTTTGGAGCCCTAAAATTTGTTTAGAGTCATATTTTATGGGTATTTGAGGTGGCTATGTGGGAGCTACAGAACCTTGTTGCTTCTATGCCGCCATCTTGGCTCCTCACCATAGCCCCAGCTCTTAATACACTGCCTAGAATGTGGTTGGGTCTTGATAAATGTTTATTGACTAACTGACTTAGTTGTATTCATGATGTCACCTACCAAATGAAAAACATCTGAACACTAATAAGAATAGAAAATTGTCTGTCTCCAATCCTGAGGGATGGAGCATCATGGAGGACCCTCAACTGCATCCTATTTTTTAATTAAACATCTTTGAATGGGTGATATTTGGTTGAAATTCTATGTATAAATAAATCTATAGGGTGAGGTTATTGGATTAGTATTATGCAACTGTGAGTAGATGATACATGACTTTGGATTCAGGAAGACCCATCTCTGCCAAATATAGATGTGTGGCTTTGGGCAAGTAACTTCAGCTCTCTATGCCTCAGTCACTTCCTTTGTAAAATGGGCATAATACCTATAATACCTGCTTCATGGGGTTGTCGCAAATGTTAACTCACTGTTTAAATTCCAGTCACTATTGCCACGATACCCCTGCTCCCCATGCCACCAATGTTGCCATTGCTGCTGTGGAGTGGTATTTTCACTCAATAATAAATACAGAGAGAGAGAGAGAGAGAGAGAGAGAGGGAGAGAAAAAAGAGAGAGAGAGAGAGAGAGAGAGAGAGAGAGAGAGAAGAGAGGAAGAGAGGGAGAGAGGGAGAGAGAGAGAGAGAATCATTTATACCAGAGGAAGAAAATGATCATGTAACTCATTTAACAGACTCAATTGAAGTACCTGGACAAGAAAAGTTCCATGTTTACTGTTTTTCTGGTATTTGAAGTGTGGCCATAGGCATGAACTCATTCTGCTTGGCTCTGGAGGGTAGAACCAGAAGCAATACTAACTGGGCAAGCACAGAGGCAAATTCAAGTTTGATCTAAGGGTGGTGGGAGTCTAGTGCATGCACAGACCCCATCAGCTGATGCAGATTATGTGGAAGATGCAAGGTTGCTTGCTTCTAGGAGCATCTTAATGACATGTGAAGAAAGTGCCTTGCAAAGTCACTGAGCACATATAGACTTTCTGTACCTGGCTTTAGTTGGCTAACCATGTGGTGACAGACAGGCTTTCTGACTGGCTTCAGATAAGAAGTGGCTAAATGGAATTAGGGGGGTTAGTCACAAGCCCCTAAGCAAGAGTGGAAAAAAAAAACTGGTAGCAGTAGGTTTAAAGACCCCAACTCCTTACACCTGACTGGAGTGTGTCACAGCCATCCCAAAGGGCTAAGGAGAGTTGATTGTTAAATTTTCAGTGTGAGCATTTATACCTTGAAGATCAGCAAATGCTAAAAATTGGGGCCTGATTTTTTTAAAGTTGGGTTTAAATGGTGGAGAAAATGTTAATAATGAAGATTAATCTTAAAAATGTACCATACGTGCATTTTGTTCTGGAGACCCAGTTATTAAACATATACCAGCATACCCCTGCCTAAGGGGGTGATATAACCTGTCTGGCTCAGGGAGAGGAGCCAGAACAGACACATTGCATAAAGAAAATCTCCCTACTAAGTATCCTAAAAGTGAAACAAGGTGGATTGAAGCACAGCAGGTTTTCTTTCCCTCAAAGACTGCTTTGAGGGAAGACTGGGGGACCACCTGTTGGGAAGGCTATAGAGAAAATTCTTACTTAACTTAGGGTTAAAATGAGGAGCTGGTCTCCAAGGCCCCGAGGCCCTTTCTAACTGTTATGCGATTTGGTGAATCTATTTCACCAATCATCAAGATGGCAACATCATTGCCTTTTAATACCTTTCAGCTGTGTCAGGTTTCTCGTAATGATTGCAGTTGAGTACCACGTTTCCTCAAGAGGAATTATTATTGATTAATGAAAACCAAGTCAATTATTTTCCTCTTCAAATTATGAAAATTAATTTAAGATGATGGAGCTTTGGACAACAATCATGTTTCCAAGCCAGAACCTATAATTGGAGATGCAGGAATTCTCAAGAATTGTAATTGATTCTGAAAAAAAACAACCCAAGACTTATTGTTTTGAATTACTTATTAGCATTATAATAGTTTTAATTACATTAATAACATGGTATGCCAGAAAGAACAGACCTAGGAGTAGGGGTTGTAGGCTGCAGGCCCAGTTCTATTATTAACAGTCTGTGTGACCTTGGACCAATTTTGCTTTACCTTTCTGGGATCTCAGAGTGGGTTTGGACTCAAAGTATCCTGGGTTTGAATCTTAATTCTACTCATTAGATGCATTACTTTGGGTGAGTGACTGGGATCACCATGGATTTAGTGCTCAAAGACTAGAAGTTTTCTAGACCAACTTCCTCATTTTAATGAATAGAGGCTTAGAAAGCAACGTAACTTATTCAGCATCATGTGTCTAGTGAGGAGCAAAGCTAGGATTTTAAGCCAGGTTGTCTGACTGTAAATCCATTATTGCTTTGGTTTCCTAGGCCTTTCCAGAATCCTGTGAGGGGTAGGGATAGATGTTATAAGGAGATCTGGGGCTCTGAAATTCCATTACATTATACAACTTAATTTTTTTAAAAATAAAAACCACTTTTCATTTTTTCTTGTGTTTTGTTGGAAATAATAAATGCCAGGCTAGGATTAATACACCAAGTTCTCAACAAATGACTGCAAGCAGAGAGATGGTATTTGTAAAGTTGTCAAAATGAAAGAGTGACTTCTAGGGGAAAAAAAAGTATTAAAATGCAATTGAGTTTGAAATAACCTGCCTAGGTCTATCTAATCAGTTCCATCCAGAGCAAAAATCCCAAGATTCTTTCCTTAGTATGCAAATTAAGATTTTTGTTAATGATGGGTGGCCCAGGCTTAGCTGAGTGATTAATGATTGGCTTTACTCAAAGGTAAGCTCTTGGTTCATTAGGCTTCTAGATCTCTCACTACCCACCAAGTGGCTCAAAGGTTGTTCCTTCTGGGAGTAAGAGGGACTCTCAAGAATCCACCCCAAACCAGGAGCTTGACCTAAGGGTCAGCAAGTACGACTCCTTCTCTGCAAAAAGCAAGGTCATATCTTAAATAGTTTTCTCCTTAAGGGATTCATGAGGGTAAGGTCACTGTAACCAATTCCAAATATAATAATAGGTTAATGAACTGCAAAGATAAAAATATTTAGCAAGCAGCAGGGAGAAATTTCAAGTATATTACATAATATAAAACACCCATCTCAAAGTCAATAGATTGTCAGAGATGATAGTACCTTAAATTTAGAGCTGGAGAAACTCTATGGGTTATGTATTCCAAACCATCTCATTTTACAGGGAAGGAGACTGAGGCCCAATGTTTTGTAACAGAGATGCAATTTCAACTGAGATCTGCTGACTTCAGTTTTTCTTTTTTTCTTTTGGGGGGGCAATTGGGGTTAAGTGACTTGCCCAAGGTCACATGGCTAGTAAGTGTTAAATGTCTGGGGCTGGATTTGAACTCAGGTCCTCCTGATTCCAGGACTGGTGCTTTATTCACTATGCCACATAGCCGCCCCTGATCTTCTGACTTCAAAACCAATGCAGTGTTCACTACAAGGTTAGGCTGTATATGGAGTATTGTGTTTATATTTATGTGTGAATTAACCACAAAACAAAATAATTACATTTATTGACATACAATAAACCTTATGAATTTTTATAGTTTAATTTTTAAAAAATACTCAATATGTCCTCATTTTATGTCAATCACTTGTTTTACATGATTTAGCACTGAATTCTCATGATTTTGAAACATTTCTTTAGTTCTTCATCAAACAAGCACAGATGACACATTGTAAGTGTGACGACTAACTTTGATAGACTGGGCACTTCTGAGCAATGCAAGGTTAGAAGACAGCTCCAAAAGACTCACGATGGAAAGGGCTCTACCCACGTCCAGAGAAAAGACTACAGAGCCTGAATGCAGACTGAAGCAGACAGCTTGCACTCTCTAGCTTGTGTTTTGTCTTGTTTTGTTCTTTCTTTCTCATTGTTCACCCCATTGGTTATAATTCTTCTTTACAACATGACTAATGTTCAACGTAAAGGTATTTGTAGAGCCTATTTTTGATTACATGTTACTATAGGGAGGAGAAGGGATGAGAGGGAAGGGGAGAAAAATTGAAATTAAAGAGATTGTGGAACTGAATATTGTAAACTAAAAGTAAATAAATAAATTTAAAAAAATAATCACAGATTACAGAGGATATTGTGTCCCTTTGAAGAACAAGCCCATTTTTCTAAGTCTAACCTCTATTATAGTCCAAAGGTTTTCAACGGGGTTTTATTTCAGTTTGTTTTCTGTATCCCCTTGTATGAAAAAGTTAATTTCATCAGTAAAAATTGGCTTTTTCCCATCTAATTTCTATGCTGTCTCTCCAATGACAAGTTTTCCCCCCCTCTTTTTGCAGTGGTTAGCAGCTGTTTTTTAATAATCTAACTATTCTTTCAACTTCTAACTCCTAGCCACACTGGGGGATAAAACTCCATCTCCCAAGTTGCCAGTTTCCTTGTATGATTATTGCTTGTTCTCTGAGGATAAAGTAAGCTGTTTTGTAGTAGTAGTTGAATAGTTCTTTATGGGTAGTGTGTGTTTGCGTGCGGGTGTGTATGTGTGTGTGTGTATGTGTGTGTGTGTGTGTGTGTGTGTGAGACCACACTATGTTTGTGCCCAATTGTAAGGGAACTTGTTTCATTGTGGGCTTGAATCTTCTTGGAATGCTCGATTTCCCCAAACCAACAGCTTCTGCAATATCTCTAACAGCCATTGAATTATGCTCTTTAGGACCTACAAATTTTGTATGTTATCTTGGAGTAATATCCACTCTTAAAAATTATAGAATTTAAAACACAGAAGACAAAGAAACATGTGGATATGTCACAAAATCTAGGACCCACCTGACAGAGAACTAACAAAAGGTAGGGAAAACAGCTCAATCTGCTTTCATTTGGTCAAAGTCAGATTTTTTTATTGGCTTAATGTCAGCCAAAGTGCACACCCATAAACACTGCTGTAACAAAAAGAAGTCAAGTCAAATTTGTTGCTTCTTCCAAGTAATTCACATGCTACGGTAGTGTTGGGCATCAGAGTTTAGGAAGGAAATTGAAGCTTGATGGAATATGAATGACAGCTTTCTCTTAGGTGCTCACTGAGATCATAATGGAGGGTGAAAGATTAAATTAAGCCTGATGTAGACATGAGTCATACTATAGAGCTCCTGGGGAGCTTTCACAGGGAGGCCAATCAAGATAAGATAGGCATTGAGTCCATGACATTTGAGAATGGCTATAAAAGATAGCTTAGTGCTATCTTAGTCAAAAGACCCCTGAACTTGAAGCTGTCTCAAATCCTGCTCTGCTGCTTAACCTGTGGACCAATAGACGAGTCACTGAGCATCTCTAGGCCTCAGCTCTCTCCTGTGTAAAATAGGGAGGTTAAATTAGGTGACCCCCGAGACCCTTTTTAGATCTATGCCTTTGGTCCTGAGACAGAGAAGAGAAATTCTGAGCTTGGGCCATATTTACCTACGTTCAAGGACTAGAAGGAAAAGAGATTCGAATTCAGAATGACTTTTTTTTCTACTTTTTTAGCCAGTGGGGTTTTTTGGTTGGTTTGGTTTTGCTTAACTATTGAGATGAGTATATACATATGCATGTATATAGAAACACATATGCACATATACATACATACACACATATACATACATAAAATACAGATATCTTAAGTAGTCAGGTATGTTGGAAGATGAGGTTCTTTTCCAGATACAATAATAGAACCTTCCTCACAAGGTTGTTGGAAGAGCAGATTTAATAATATGGGAAAAGCACTTTGCACACCTTAAAGGGACATATAAATACTGGCTGTTATTATTATTATATCATATATAATATATTATATTATCATTATGTTATTACTAGCATTAGCTAAGAGGCTGCAAGCAAATGACAATCTCTCAGTGCCTCCAGGAAATACCGATAGGTTCTGAAAATTGCAGCTGAGTGACTAATTTGTATTTGTAGAGGGAGTTTCCACACCAAGAGTTTCTTCCTACCTATAAAACCACAGATTTGGATAAGAAAATGTGGAAAGCACAGTGACAGGGACTAAAGATATAACATCAAACTAGAAAAATAATATCCCTACCCTCTAGTTGCTTATATGTTCTTATATATTCTAGGCATGGGAAATAATAATAATAATAATAATAATAATAATTATGATATAGAAGGCAGCTAGGTGGCACCCTACAGGACCTGGCATCAGGAAAACTCATCTTCCGAAGATCAAATCCAGCCTCAGACACTTTCTAGCTGTGTGATTCTGGACAAGTCACTTTAATACTGTTTGCCCTAGTTCTTCATCTGTAGAATGGACTGGAGAAGGAAATGGCCAACCAGTCTAATATCTTTGCCAAGAAAGCCCCAAATAGCATCACAAAGAGTTGGACTCAATTTTAATGACTGATTAATAACAATAAAGGTAATGTGTATCCAGCGCTTTAAAGATTTCCAAGCTCTACATACACACATTGTCATGTTCCATCCTCACAGCAACCTTCAGAGGTAGTTAGTATAGGTATTATGTGGTCATTTTCCAAATAAGGAAACTGAGGCTCCAAGACTTTCCGCAGTTACACAGTGACTTCATTACACATCGCTGACTTTGGTTGTCTTCTTTTTTCTTTTTTCTTTTTTGTACAGTAGGCAGAGGGCATGTCTAGAATGTCTAGGAATTAGCAGCTTAGCACAGCTGAGCTGTTAACCATGTTTTGACAACAGATGGTGTTCTCTGAAGTTTGCCCTGTGGATGGGCATGTGGAGACCAGCCTCTGCTGAGGACTCACTCACCAGTTTTCCGGCTGCTCTCAATACTCTTAGAGCCACCAGAACCCTGCGGCTTCTCATCAGAATGCAGGTGCCAGCTTGTTGGGTCTTCCTATTCCACTGAACCTCAAGAGGTACAATAAGAGATTGGAGTTCTCCTGATTTCCCTAGAGACCCTCTGTGCCATGAGATGACTGCTCTAAAGGCAAACTGGAGCTGAGGAACAAATTGGATTGAAAGTCTTCCCCAGATCCTCATTATCAGAGAATATGGCTTCTTTTAATTAGAACACAGCAAGCCAGGGTGTCTTAGAGATGAAAACTCAGGGAAGACATGGGAAGAACGGCAAAGAAGGATGCTGATTCTCTCAAGGCAGCTATTTAATTGGGGCAAGAGGCTTTCAGCAAAGTCTGCATTTCTAACCTTTATTGAGAAGCAGAGTATCTCAGGACTGAGGAGTGGCCATGTTGCTGTCCTCTGCTGTAGTTGAGGTGCATCTGAAATACAGGGTTCAATTGTGGGAGCCATACTCTAGGAAAGAAATGGGAAACATGAGGAAGAGCCAGAAGAGAGGTGTCGTGATACCCAAGCCATATAAAGCTCCACTGAAAGGCAGGGGTGTTTACCTTTAAGAGGAGAAGGCTTGGAGTAGGGGCATAATGCAGGGAGAGAGGATAGATTGTTCTTTTCTCCTCTATAAAATAATTGATCTCCACCCCCGACCCCTTACCCCCAGCTCTGTATTTCTATCCTTCTCTGAACTTTGAAGCTCTTCTTTTGTTTATTTGTAGCCTGATGAGCTGCTGGACCAATTAGTTAATAACAAAAACTAAATATTCATATAGTTTTGGAGCCCATGGCATAGCTCATAAGGGAGACAGAAATAATATAAATCTATTGTATGAAATGTTGATGTGATTTACAATTGTCACAAGGAAATTACATGCTGAAATAAATCCCTCTGAAAGGTTGGCCTCTGGAACCAAGTCACAGACCATAATTTTCCAGCACTTTGTAAGGTGACACCTCAAGAAATAGAGAGATGGCCAAGCCCTGCATATTAGTAGATAGCAGAGTGTGACCCTTTAGTCAATAATATAAGGATCTGTGTTTTCATTATTGTGAGTCCTTCCTCCCTGAATGCAGATCAGTGTGACTTCACTTAGAGTGAGAGTCTTTGTGGGTTGCAGGAGCTTCATTTCTATTCAATGAGAGAAATTATTATTTGCTATTATATTAATAACATACTGTTATTAATCCAGGTTTTTTGTTTCCTAATTCAGAGACCAGCCCCTGTCAGCCAGTCAGTCAGTCTCTGATAGATAAGATTACTCAAATCCTCCAGGAATATGCTCTACCATCTTGGGTGGGACCCCACCCAACTGGGAGATCTTACTCTCATCTAAATGAATTCCATTCTCAAAGCATCAACTCTATATTCCCTTGTACCTCTCCATTAGAGTCTAGGTAGTGGTTTTCAACCTTTCGGTTATGTTCAATTTGTAACAATGAAAATACATCCTGCATATCAGATATTTACATTATGATTCATAACAATAACAAAATTACAGTTATGAAGTAGCAATGAAAATAATTTTATGGTTGGGGGCTCCACAACATGAGGAACTGTATTAAGGGGTAGAGGCATTAGGAAGATTGAGAACCATTGGTCTAGGGTAACCCAGCTCATGAAGGAGAAAACCAACCAGAGTGGTCTGAGGAGAGAGGGATTCCTTTGTCTAGATTGCTAGAGGCAGCCAAGTCTCATGATTAAGCCATGTTCTCAGCAGGATGGACTGAAGGCTTTCAGCCCACCTCCTCATTTGAAAGCCTACCTGCTCATTAATTGTTCACTAATCAGATCTGATTTTCACCTGTCACAAGTATCCCCTTTTTCAAAGGTTTTTGGGCATTCAGTGATCTCCATGGTTTTGTCTTTGGTTACTATGAGAAACCACTGACCATCGATTTATTAAGTACCAACTTGTCTAATTAATAAATTGATTATTAACTACCTAGAAACTGTGGCCTTTTCATTCATCTCACCAAAAAGCATTTATTTGGTATCTACTAGAGGCTGGATAATGTACCATGTACTAGGGATAGAAGGGATAGAGGAAAGAAGAAAGAGGAACTGTCTTGCAGGGACCAACAGGTGTAAGAGTTGGGACAAAGCAAAAAAGAGTTCTTGCTCTCAAGAAACTTACATTCTACCAGGAAATGCCTAGATCACCAGATATAAGTGGGTGCATTATAACTTGAGAGTTAGGGAGAAAACACTAGTAACTAAGGACCAATTGGAAAACTTTCTCCTAGGAGGTGGTACCAGAACTCAACCCTGAAGGAACATAGGAAGATTCTGAGAAGTAAAGGAGAGCTGAAATTGCATTCTAGGAATAGGAGACAGTGCAAAGGGACACAAGTGGGAAAAGGATATCAAGTTTGGGGATCTGTAAGTGGTTCCTACAGAATGTGCAAAGCAGAGTACTATGATATAGGCTTGGAAAGGCAAATGGGAACCCAATTGTGAATGATTTTATATGCCAAATTAAAATTGTATTTTAATCCTAGAAGTGATAGGGAGCCATTGAAGTTTCCAGAACAGAAGTCTGGCTGAAATAGTTCATCACCTGGAGAAGAACCTGTGCTTTTGGTTAGGTTGGACCAGGGACAACAGGCAAATAATACTGTATGGAAATCTTTTCAACTTGAGATTACTTAGCAGCAAAGTTTTTTGCTCTGTTGATGTAACTTTCAACAACACTGAGTCACCTTCGTGGCATATATTGAAGTAAAATCCTTTCTAAAATTTGTATAGGTTATAGATACTTTTGGCTACCAACTAAGTGAAATGAGTTGGGATTTGGTCAGAGTGTATATCACATTTCATGCAAACTTATTGGAAACTCTTTTGGTATTCTGTATCCTGCTGCCTCCCCCTCGCTCCCCTCGCTCCCCCGAAAGGCAGTCACCCTTTCTGTTAGTTCCAAACCAATCCTTTTGTGAAGAGTCAATCAATCATACGTCTCAAAACTAACAATACAGATTGTTTAAAAAGCAAACAAATTGTATTCTGGTTTACAAATTGAAGGCTGGAAAAATAAATTTCATGGTGTTGACTCAGGCATGTAGTTGTATTACTCTATCAGGACTTCATTTGTATATGTGAATATTTATGAAGGCTTGACATGAATGGGGAATGATAGAGAGAGGAAGGAAACGGTTCTTTTCGGGAGAGACAGCTAAGGACAGGCAGACCCAGAATAACATTGCCCCAAACAATGTTATCTCAGATCTCAGAATAACATCCTTAAAGCATTACAATCAACCTCCCCAGGATCAGTGTTTCATTTAATACCCTATTTTCACAGAATCTATTACTGATGATGAGTGAGAGAAGTGGGTTACCAAGAAAGGACATCCAAGCTTTCAATAAGTGTTTACTTAGGCTTGGTTCTAAAGGCACAAAAAGTGAAAACAGGCCTTGTCCTCTAGAAGCTTGAATTTAGAATTAGAAATTAGAATTTAGACAGACTTCAACATTCCTTTACTACAGGACATCTAATTGTATTTATTTTGTATAGTACATCGGGTCTCCCTTCTTAGAATGTAAACTGCTAGAAGGTAAGGTCTGTTTTCTGTTTCATTTTTTGTATCCACAATACTTGGCACAGAGTAGGAACTTAATTGCTTGCTGATTGATTAGTCTGACCAAAAGAAGGAATGTGAGATCGTATGGAGTCTTTGTACCTCCAGAGTCTATGACAGTGCCAGCAAGGGCCAGGATCTCCCATTGCATCATGGCCAATCTCCAGTCATCCTGAGGAATAGCTGGCCACTGGACCCAGATGGCTCTGGAGGAGAAAGTGAGACTGGTGACCTTGCCCAGCCCTCTCTCACTCAAATCAAGTCAACTGCAAGTCATGTCATCATTTCCCTGATGCCAAGGTCCTCTTCTAAAACAAAGGACAAACACAACCACAGCAACAACAGTGCCAGCATATAGAAGATGCTTAATAAAATGCTTATTGATTGATGGAAATCATCCAGGTAGTCATTCTCTGCAAAAATACAGATCACAGCACATCCAGGTATGTCCATAATATGAATAGTTAATGGATGTTTCTATAGTCCTAGAATGATCTCCCTTGAGCTTTTCAGCAACCTTATGAAGTGGATGTTACAATTATTATAAGCAGTTTATTTAAGGTGACTATGTGGCAAAATGAGTACAGTGCTGGGCCTGGAGTTAGCAAGACCTGGGTTCAAATCCAGCTTCAGACTTTGCTAGCTGTGTGACTGGACAAATCACTTAGGACACTGTATGCTTCAGTTTCTTCTACTGTAAAAGTGAGGATAATAATAACATCTGCTTCCCAAGGGTATTATGAGGATCAGATGAGATGATATTTTGGAAAGCTTAGCACAATGACTGGTATATAGGAGATATTATAGAAATGCTCGCTGTTATTGTCATCGATATTAGCAATGAATTAGGGAAAAGGAAATTATGTCTCAGAGAAATTGTGCCTTGTTTATGGTCACACAGCTACCAAGTGTCAGAGGTGTGATTCTAACCTGGGTTTTTTGAACTCTTCGTCCATCAACAGACCATGTCACTTACCTGCCAGCCCTTAGATTTTGTTGTTCAGTGGTTTTTCAATCATGTCCAACTCTTCGTTACCCCATTTGGAGTTTTCTTGGCCAAGATACTGGAGTGGTTTGCCATTTCCTCTTCTAGTTCATTTTCCAGATGATGAAACTGAGGCAAACAGGGTGAAGTGACTTGTCCAGGATCACACAGCTAGTAAGTGTCGGATGCTGGATTTGAACTCAGGAATATGAGTTTTCCTCATTTCAGGAACTGCAGTCTGTGAGCTGCACTACTTAGCTCCTCCACCCTTAGGTTACAGAGTGAAAATGGAAGGGATTAGCCTAAAGGACACCAGCCAAAAAGGTTAGGGCCGAGGACAAAGAGCAGAGGAGTAAATAAAGGAGAGTCAGGACAGGTGGAAGGAAGGATGATTCCATCACTTGAAAAGCTGAGCCACACCCTGATCTGCGGCACAATCACCTATACAGGATGGGGACTGTGTCATTCCAAAAGGAAGAAGAGGTCATATTGTTGTGCTGAGAAATAAGAGCAAGCCGAGACCTGGGTTCAAGATAAATTTAGATGTGGATTTATTGATCAAGTGTGGGGCTGCCAGAATTCTCACTCACACTGGCAGTGGTTTCTGGGTTTTCAGGTCTTAGTTATATAGGCCAAAACCACAAAATTATAATGGGGATGGGAGCTAGCAAAAGCTGTGATATACAGAAGCAAAAATCAGCCATTGGTCAAATCTGTATGACTCAGGGGAGTATGACGCGTGACTCAGGGGAATATGGTACAAGGGTACAAGGGGTCTTTCATAGAACTGGGTGGAGGACACAGGGTGGAGGGGCATGGTATGAGGGGAACTGGAATCCTCAGGTTGTAGTCAGAGGCAGCTGGAATTTCCAGAACTGGATGGGGTCATGTTCCAGGCAAGAGAGGTGAAGGCTCTGCTTGGTCAGCAGGGCAGGACAGGATGGTACTTAGATAAGATCCTTGCACCATAATGAGCCTGGTACACCATAATGATTCAAGGAGAAAATATGAAATACGAGGGAAGACAGAGTCAGAGAACACCTTGAGCAAAATGCCCAGACGTGCCTTAAGCAGTTTCAAACTAAAATAAAACAGGGACAAAGACAGAAATACAAGAGGGGCTTAATGGTGGGCCACAAGTCAGGTGGTGTGTAGTGACCTGGGATTTAAGTTTGTGCACAACACTATTTAGATGGGGGCTCAAGGAGGCCTTCCTGAAGGAGGTGGCATTTATGGCCTGGGCGGGGTTTTGATGGGTGGAGGTGGAGGGGTTGGTACATCAGATAGAGAGAAAGACGGGAGCCAAGGGAGAAGGTTTAATCCTTGTTTTCTGAAGGTGACCAGAATCAAGACTTAAAAACCAGGTGTCCTATGATAGAGCCGACATACTGGAGGATGGCCAGATGAGAACAAAATGTATCAGGTCAAGTCATGTTCTGCTTCCTTTAAATGGGGAGAGAAGCAATTCTAATTATTGGAAAAATCATTTTTAAGAAGCTAAGTAATGAAAACAGATAAAGGCAGGTATCCAATTTGGTAATTTCATGGCCTAGAGGAATGAGGGCAGGAAGAATGATGCCCTTGGTTAAGCATGAGGTTAGATGAATAAAGGCCTGAACAGATGGCCTCTAAAATCCATTTTCTCTCTAAAATTATCTGATTCTGGAATTCTACTCCCCCCAAGGTGGGAGGGTGTAATTAAACAGGGAAATTTAAACAGTGGTCTTTAACATATTTCAGCTCAAGTGGGCCTTCAAGCGTGTGACCCCACCACCGTTCTCTATCTCCCTTTTGTGTGTTGTCTTCCCCCATTAGAATGTAAACTCCATGAGGGCAGGGATGATCTTTCTTTTTGTTTATATTTTAGTTCTTTGCTCTTAGCAGAGGGCCAGGCTCACAGTAAACACTTAATAAATGCTTATTGATGTTGTTAACCTAGCTCCTTCAAAAGATGGGTGTGAATTTGGAAGAAATGCTCTAGATTTAGGAGTGAAAGGGTTGGAATTTTCTGGGTTAAAAGCAATATGTTAAAGTGAATTGAGAATTTGTCTTGGCATAAGGAACACCTGAGTTCGAGTGTGGCTTGTGGAACATATTACGTGAAAATTATATATAATGAATATTTGTTGACTGAAACTGGCTACCTGACCATAGTGGGCAGCTAGATAGTGTAGCAGATAGAGCAGTGGGCCTGGAGTCTGGAGGACCTGAGTTCAAATTTGAACTCAGACACTAACTAGCTGGGTGGCACTGGGCAAGTCCTTAACCTTGCTGGCCTCAGCTTCCTCATTTGTAAAATGAGCTGAAAAAGAAAATGGTGAACCACTCTAGTATCTTTGTGAAGAAAACTCCAAATGAGGTCCTTGAGAATCAGAATCATATACAACAGAAATGATTCAACAGGAAAAACAAAAACAGGACCATAGACAAGTCAGGGACCCTCCATGCCCCTTGGCTAAACTCAAGTGTCAATCTGCATTGGTAGAGGAAATTTCCTTGGTGGGTTTCTCCTCACCAAATATATAAATGTGAGCTCAAATTTAGTACTTCAATGAATCCACAACCTCATTGACTTGAATACTGCCTCCATTAGTGCAGATTACATGTCAGGAGGTCAATAAACATTTATTAAGATCCTATTATATGTCAGTTACTGTGATAAGTGCTAAGGACACAAAGAAAGGCAAAACAAACAAGCAAGTAGAAAAGAATTCAGTCCCTGCCCTCAAGGAGCTTATAGTCAAATGGGGAAGACAACACGCAAACAACTATGTATAGACAAGATAGAGAAAGAAAAAGATACATTTTTCCACATAGATATGTAGATATGGATAACTCTACCTCTGTCTATCTGTCTATCTATCCATCTATCTATCTATCTATCTATCTATCTATCTATCTATCTATCTATCTATCTACCATCCTGAACTTTTCTGGTCCATGTTTTTCCAGCATGCTAAAGACTTTTCTTTAGTTGAGAGGATCTTAACTATTCTTGTGTGACTCTTTGTTGGTCAGGGGAAACCCATGAATATCTTCTAAGAACTATGGTTTTATAAACATAAAAGAAATAGTATTACAAAGCAAGCCAGGCATATTGAAATTAAGATGTATATTTTTCTCATACAAATTTACAGACTTTGGGTTAAGAACCCTTGCTATAGGTCTTTTCATGTTATGTGGGCATCCCTGTTTTCACATGTGCCATTCTTGTTTAATATTCCATGACCCGTCTTAATCTCTTTAGGAGGCAGAATGGTAAGGAAATAGTAAGTATTTCTCTATCTCTCTATCTCTATCCCCATCCTTATCTCTCTATCTCTATTTCTATCTCTTTCTATCTAGCTCTCTTTTACTATTTCTCTGTCAATTTCTGTCTCTTCCCACCAGCTCCATGGACCCTAATATCTTCTCTCCACAGAGGACTCCTAAATCTTCATTTCCAGCCCTAACTTCTCTCAGAAGCTCTTGTCCTTCTTTTCCAAATGCCCGCTGGACACCTCCACCTAGATGTCCCATAGGCAGCTCAGACTCAGCATTGTCCAAAACAAAACCACTTTATCTTTGTCCTTTAACCTCAATTTCCTGTTTCTGTTGAGGATATCACCATACTTCCAGTTACATAGACTTGCAACCTGCAATCCCTTTCCCTTTCCTTCCCCCCAAATTGCCCAGTCTTACCTACCTCCAGGACATCTTTCACTTCCATCCCTTTCTCTTCAACTCATCACTTTTCACCTGGAGACCTGGAATCCACCTTCTCACTTATGCAATGGCTTGCTAAATGTTCTCTCTGATTACACATTCTCCATGTACTACCTTTTACACAGTTGCCAAACTGATATCCCTGAAGAACAGTTGATCATGTCACCTCCTTCCTCAAAAATCATCAGTGGTTCCCATATCCTCTGGGATAAATTACAAGCTCTTTTGTTTGGCATTTAAAACCTTTACTATCTTGTTTCAACCTTTCTACTTTGAGTACATATACATTCCATACAATAGAAGCTCCTTGAGAATTTGGATTGTTTCATTCTTTGACTTTATATTATATTTATTTAAAACATTTCCATATTAGTCATTTTGTATAAGAAGACTCAAAAGAAAAAGAATGAAAGAAAGTGAAAAATAGGATGCTTCAGTTTGTATTCAAACAATCTTGGTTCTCTGGAGGTGGACAGTATGCTTCAGCATTAATCCTTTGGAATTGTCTTGGATCATTGTATTGCTGAGAATAACTAAGTATTCACAGGTCTCCTGGTTCTGCTCACTTTGCTTTATATCAGTTCATGTAAGTCTTTCCAGCTTTTTCTGAAATCATCCTGCTTGTCATTTCTTATATAACAGTGATATCCCATTACAATCATATATCATAAACTTGTTTAGCCATTCTCCAGTTAATGGGCATCCCTTTAACTTCCAGTTCTTAGTCACCACAAAAATAGCTGCTATAAATATGTCCTTTTCCCTCTGCCTCCTTTTTTGATATTTGACTCTATTTTACTTATCTTCCTAATAAAATATTTGTTGAATTAAATTGAATGTTGACTTCCTAGGTAAAAATCTCAGGTCTCCATCCTAGTTATCTTTTTGGTTTCAGGAAACAGCTTAAGTACTTTTAAAGTACCTTAGATGCTATATGAGTCCCTTTTAAAAATGCAAAGAAGATACTAAAAAGAGATAAGGCAAATGCACCTCCCCTTTTCTTTTAGAGGTGAGGGACCACAGATATATAACAGTGCATATACCATCAGACTCAGATAATGTCAGATGATTAGTTTTGTTGAATTGATCTCCCTCTCTTTTATTCTTTGTTCAAAAGAATGGGTCCTTGAAAAAGATCCCCAAAAGAAAATTCCTAGGAATGTTATAGCCAGGTTCTGGAGCTCCCAGATCAAGGAGAAAATATTACAAGCTGCCGAGAAGAAACAATTTGAATACTGTGGAAACACAATTAAGATAATCCAGGATCTAGTAGCTTCTACATTACGGGAGTGAAGGGCCTGGAATATGATATTCCAGAGGTCAAGGGAGCTTGGATTAAAACCAAGAATCACCTACCCAACAAAATTGAGTATAATGTTCCAGGGGAAAATATGGTCATTCAGTGAGGTGGAGGACTTTCAAACACTCTTGCTGAAAAACCCAGAACTGAAAAGAAAATTTGACACTCAGATACAAGAAGCATGAGAAGGTAAACATGGAAAAGAAATCATAAGGAACTTATCAAAGTTGAACTATTTACATGCCAACATGGAAAAATGATAATTGTAAGTTATGAAACTTTTCTCAGAATGAGGATAGGTGAAGGGAATACAAATGTGTGTGTGTATGTATGTATACATACACATATGTCTATATAGGAGGGTGTATATATGAGTATGAACACATATCTGAGTGTGTGTATATATGTGTACATAGAGGGCACAGTATCAATTGAATAGGAGGGGATGAT
>CM053600.1:176566451-176587844 GCA_028646575.1 Pseudocheirus occidentalis
TAGTAGATGTGAAGATTGCTTGAGGCACTATAGATCTGCTCCCCAGGGTAGACTCATATTGAGGCTTGGGAGGCTCAGCTCCTCCTGACCACCCTGGAGCCTGGCTGCGTTGCGCTCTCACTACCAGTCTGCCAGCCTGCGTATGAGCCCCTCCTGCCAAACTGCCTTTCTCTAATCCCTATTTTTCACGCCTTGGTAGATGTGGAGATGCTGGAGGCTGTAGATCTTCTCTCTTGTGGACTGGCTGCAGCTCGGCTTGGCTCTGCTCCTCCTCATGGCCCTGGGGCCTGGCTGTGTTCGGCTTCAGGCTCGGCTGGCCTCGGCTCCTGTCCTGCCGTTATGATCCTCTGCTGCCGAGCTGCCTTCCGCAAGAGATGTGTTTTCTGTATTTTTACGAGTTTGAGAGCCCTAAAATTTGTCCAGAATCATATTTTATGGGTGTTTAGGATAGCTGTGTGGGATCTGCGAAACCTTGCTGCTTCTACACTGCCATCTTGGCCTGAGAATCACTATTAAAATGAAACTTTAACTAATGCAAAACACCTATTTTGTGAGGAGACTAAAAGAGACCAGAACCTACCTTAGCCATCTGATGCTTAACATGTTTGCCAAGAAAAGAGAGCATAGCAACCAAGGTCAATCTTGCAGCAGAATAGAGGCTGTTTTGTAAACCACTTTGGAGGAGGAGAGCAGACAATGATAAACAGTGTTATCTCACTCAAATGATCCTTAGTCTCATTGATATGGGCATTCCTGCTGATGAAGTCATCTATGATTGGTTATCCTGCTTTATTTTTATCATGTTCTCTTGTAAGTTTGCCGTAAGGGGTCAACCCAATGTACTGGAGCCCTTTCTTCCTTCTCCTGATACCAGTGGAACACCTGGGTTTTCCAATGGTTATTCTGCTCCATCCTCATCTCCATCTCTCTCTCTCTCTCTCTCTCTCTCTGCCCCTGTTTTTTCTCTGTCTCTTCTGCCTCTCCCTCTCCAATATCTGCCATTCTCCAATAATTTATTAATGACTTGCCAATATCCTATATTCCCTTCTTTCCTCTCTTTGCATTTCTGCCACCATCATTTCTTCCCCTGTGCTTTTGGCAATAGCCTTCTAACTTGCTTTGAATTTCTCCTCCCTCCAATCTACCCTCTACTCAGCTGCCCAGATGACTTTTCTAAAGTACAGATCTGATCACTCATTCCCCAGCTCAATAAGCCCTAGCAGCTTCCTCTTTCTGGAAGGATCAAATGCAAACTTTTGTTTGGCATGTAAATTTCTTCAGAACTCAGCCCCTTCTTACTTTATAGTTTTCTTACTACTCCATGCATTCTCCAATCCAGCTACACTGGCCATCTTGCTGCTCCTTAAACACAACACGTTGTCACCCATCACTGTGCCATTATACTTTCTGCCCCCCATGCCTCGAAAACTCTACCTTCTTGACTACACCTCTTCACTTCCCTGGCCTCCTTCAAGACTCAGTTCAAATCACATCTTCTGCAGGCAGCTTCTCCCAGTTCCCTCCAGCTGCTAGTGCCTTCCTTTTACATGTTCCTTTTCATTTATTCTGCATGTCATTTGAATGTAGCTTTCCCTGTTAGCTTTCCCATTAGAATGGGAGCTCCTTAAGGATGGCAGCCTGATTTTCCTCTTTTCTTTTTATCCCAGCCCTAAGCACATTGCTTGGCACACCAGAGTTTAATAAATGCTTATTAACTGACTGACCATACTGGGCCTAGACACAGTTCTTCACTGCATACCAAACTTGAGGATTTGTCCCATTTCTTACTCCAGAGATCTTTGTAATGGAGATTCCATTGATCCAGACAGAATCAGAATGATATTGCTCCCATATTCTCCAGTACTGGGATCCCTAAGTCTTTTACTGTTAATTACTGAATTTGTGCATTTCTTGACTTCTGGAGTCAACTTCTCCCCCACATCCCCGTTTCACACCCTCAAAAAAATCTCCTAAAGTCTCTGCTTCTGGTAAGAAGTGATTTTCCCCATCTTTTTACGTGTAGCTCAATAATTTCTTTACTGTAGCTGGTCTGCTTGCCTTCCAATTAGTACTGCACTATTGCTCACTTTTCTATGGCTCCCCCAGATGAATGAGCATCTCTATTGCTTCTTTGTGCTGGGATTAGGCCACCTGATCGCCTCTGCTAGAGTGCCTTTTTTTTTTTAGCTGTGTTTACAGTGACTGCAGGCTCATTGTGGCCTTGGTGTTAACTCCTCTGAACCCTTTTGTGGAACTTCTCAGCTTCAGAGAAAAAAATTCCTGCACAAATAATCTTTGTGGTAGACACTCCTATGGTGTGAAGGGCATGGGCATGGAGAGTGGGCAGGGAGTCAGGAGAAGGGCAGAGTTTTTATTTCTTTGACTCAGACTCCACAAAAAGTGGGACTCTAGGTACTTGACACCACTCAACATGGTGCCATCCACTCCTCTAGTAAAACATGTTGATCACTTTCTATCCACCTAAAAATGAGCAAGAAGCAGGATTTGTTACTTTCACAGATACAGGTCCTGATTTTCCCTGTGCTTTGATCATCTATTTTCTGAATAAGTATTCTTTAACTCATTAGGAGAAAGACAAAATATACACATACATATGTAAGATTTAGTTTTGTCAGTCACTTTCGCTGATGTAGGGAAGTCCCAGTGAGGAAAGATTGTCCACTAGTGCAGATCTGTGACTTAAGTTTGTCTTCTAGAGTTGTCTGCGACAGTGGGAATTTAAAGGATCTACCCAGGGTCAGACAGTCAATGTCTTTCAGGGTATAGTTTCTAGTTAGTTGCCTGGAACACTGAAAATGTAAATGATTTGTCTGGGCTTACACAACCAGGATGTGTCAGAAGCAGGACTTAACCTGAGGGCTCACACTGACTCCAGTGTTCTCCCCATTATATCAAGCAGCCTTTTGTGGCTGTATTTGGCTCAATTCAATTCAATAAGCATTTATTAAACATTTATTATGAACCAGACTTTGCATTTGGCTCTGGGGATACATATAAAGAAAAATGTGCATATATGTGTATATGTATATGTATATGTATGTAAATGAACTTTATATGTGTGCAACATATATATGAGATATAAAAGATAGGATGTATAATATAAAAACATGTAATGTTCTATATTCATACCTTACATATATAACTTTTTTTTGTTTTTTTTGGAGGGTGGAGGACAGTGCAATTGGGGTTAAGTGACTTGCCCAATCTCATGTGACTAGTAAGTGTTAAGTGTCTGATGCCGGATTTGAACTGAGGTCCTCCTGACTCCAGGGCAGGTGCTGTAATCACTGCACCACCTAGCCACCCCCATATATAACATTATATAGAGCGCTTCATGTGTATGTAACATTTTATACACACACATACATAGACACACACACAAAAAAATTTGCGAAAAAGGGAACTATCAGTAGGCAGATTGGGAAGAGGCCCATGTAGTAGGTGACGTTGAGATGAAGGAAGCTGGGCACTCTAAAAGGAAGGGATGAAAAAGGAAAAGTTTGAAAGAGGGGGATAGAATGTTGTACTGGAAACTTAAGCAAGCCAGTTGGACTAGAAATATAAAATGATTGAAGGAAAGTAATTGTAATAAGCATGGAAAAGTAAGTCAGAGTTGGATTGTAAAGTTCTTCAGGAGAGCCCCTGTCACCAATGCCAGGATCAGACAAGTGAGTAGATCCACTTTCTTGTATCCATCTAATAATACCTAGGAAGGGCACCTTCCCAGCAAGAGAATGTTTCCTTTTGTTCAAGAACTGATAAATATGGCATGCTTGGGGCCTCAGCTCTCTTGTACTTTCCAACCATTTATTCAGACCACTCAATACATTCTAGCCAATAGCCTCAGCTAAATGACTTTACTTTGATAATTTAGAAAGCATTTATTAGGCACCTTCTGTGTGCCAGGAAATAGAGACACAGACCAAATGAAACAACCCCTGTCCTGAAGATGCTTACCTTCTCCTGCATGGGAGTGGGAATACCACCTGTACCAGATGTGTCAGTTCAAGGTAGTCTGAGGAGGGAAAAGCACTAACACCTGGGGAATAAAGGGGCATACAGGGATCAGGGAAGGTCTTTGTAAAAAACGGCACTGAGCTGAGTTTAAGATTGGTAGGGATTACATATAAATGGATGGGGGTTAGTGTATCTCAAACATGCACAGCAGCACGCTTCTGGGATATTCCCCAAACAAACACTCAAACTCATACACACACTCATGCACTCCGGGGCACCTGGAGGGCTGGTTGTGTCCTACTTGATTTCAGAGTTTACAGATAATCTTGAAGAACTGTGATACCCAACTCTGATTGTCCTAAATCCCAGCCAATGTACTCTTCATTAACAATCATGACAGACATTAGTTCATTAGCTTTTAGAAAAGGTATTTGCTGAGAAAGTGCAGTAAGGATAACAACATTCTCCAAACCAAGAATTCTCTCTCTCTCTCTGTGTACACATACATACATACATACATACATATATATACACACGCACATACATATACATATATACACACATATATACATACACACATATATACACACATATTATATAGTATATACAGATATCTAGATGTATGTATATATGCACATATATGTATATGTGTATTTGTACACATATACATATATACACGCATATATACACATACATATATATTCTCCATTGGGAGAGTGAAATCAAATTTTGAGTTCTAAAATAGGAAGGTACTTACTGCTAACAACAGAAGTAATTTTCTCCCTTCATGGAAAACTTATGTTCCCTTGAGGTGCTGCTCTTTGCTGAGTGGGTAGTTCAGCTAGTCTCTGAACTATCTTTGTTGAGTACAAGGGTAGCATTATTCTCTGGTTCAAAGAGCCACCTCAGGGTGCTATCTTTGTGCATTGGTTACAGGTGTCTCTACTCCTATTGTCAGCCACTGATGCTCCAGAGGACACTTCAATCACTCTCTTGCAGGTTTCCCAGGACATATGGAAGGCCATGGGGTTGACCATCTTGTAGGGATGATTCTTCTTCTTCTGTGGGTTGAACTAAATGACCCCTGAGGCCTCTTCAGCTCTGAAATTCTATGATCCTTTGAGTCTGTTGTCCAAGGACCAGCCCAAATAAGTAGGAAAGCTCATTATTAGGTTGGACACAGGGTAATGATTTTTTGGGGAATAGGAATTCAAGACAGATTGTGGGAGTCTCACAAAATAATGTATCCTTGATTAGTGAAGTAAAGGGTCTGGATGTCATGACGACATCACATGAAGGGCTATTGTCTCATTATAAAGAGCCCCTCCAAGAATTTTATTGTTTAAATTTTTTTTTCTGTATGAAATTTCAGATAGAATGTAAAGTCTTTGAGAGTAGGGGCTATTTCCCCCCCTAAATATTTCAGTACTTAGTACAGTATCAGAGTAAGTGTTTAATGAACAGAATACATGCTTTTTGAATAGATAAATGAATGAATGAACAAAAATTCCAGAGGTAGCATGGAATTTAGAAACAGGACAATGTGTATTCAAATCCCACCTTTGACACTTATTAGCTGTGTAACCCCTTTCAGTCAGTTAATCTCAACACATCTCAGACAATTTTCTAGGACTGATCTACAAAGCCAGAGACAGATTGCAAATCTGTGTTGGTGGAGGGGACTCCTATATTGGAAGTTCCCTATGCAGCTTGAAATCTTAGCTCCTTCATTTATTTTCATATGGAATTTTCCCAAACTGCCTCACTTAGGGTTTGGTGACTATGGTCAATGCAATTCTATAGCAAGCCCCACTAGGCACAAATCCAAGAGAGAAAGCATCTAACAAAGGGTAAAATTCATTGAGGGGCATGCAACCCTGTCCCAGCTTTGGTCCCTTTGCCCTACATGTGCCAGGCAATGTGAAGAGAAAGAAACAATGAGCCAAGAAAAGGTTTCCTCTGAAAAGACACAACTGGGCATTTGGAGGCTACATAAGAGGTTTTATTGGCTTATTATTCACCAATCCGTTAAGGAAAATGTATCTTGTCACTAAAAAAAAACAAAGGCCCATTCAGTTGTATGTGTGGGGGTGTTGGGAGCAAGAGGAAGGAGGAGGGAATGGGCATCCCAATTGTAGGGAACCAGATGGTCTTTTATTTCTAAAACACTCCCTCTTCAGGATGTTCCAAAAATTCTAAACAAACAGACTTCTGGATGCCAACCTGGAACCACATTCCTTTACTCAGTGCAAAATGGCGCAGATTAGTGAAGACTATGGACCACTTGCTCAGACTTTGAAGGGCAGAAAGGAGACATAGGAATTCGTTATCCTGATCCCCAAGGCTGTTGGTGCTTCTCCCCCAAAGTTACCTTGTATTTACTTCAGATATATTTTATATTCATGTGTTAGGATCTATGTTATTTTGTCAGCAGAATGTTAGCTCTCTGAGGGCAGCTGTTTCATTCTTGTCTTTACATTCCAGAATTTTCATGATGCTGGGACATTTAGTAGGTGCTTAATTGATTATAGGGGATACAAAGAAAGTTCAACACAATTGGAAAGACAACTCACATCAAAAGTAAGCTGAAAAGTGGGTGGCTCTTGGGATGGAGTGGTGGGACTTTATCAACTCTGGGGCACGATGAAGTCCTGTAGCCTGGAAGGAGGGGGCAGGGATGATTTGAGTAGATGAGAGTTTCAGAGTCTATTTTGTCTTATGTATTGATGAATTTATGGAAATCATGAAGTCCAGGAAGGAATCTGGGTGGGCAATGATAAGGTGAATTCCCTGAGAGCCCTCCTTAAATGGCAGAGAGTTAAATAGGAGGTCTCCAATGTTCAACTTTCTTCTTCTCCAATGGAGAAGTGCCCTGGGTAAGGGTTGGTGAGGAAGTGAGAACTGATTTAATCCTTCAGAATGATGATTTTTCTGGAGATCATGAGATCCAGGAGAGTAACTATGTGGGAAATAATGTAATTGTTAAATTGTAAAAACTATATGTCATAATAGGTACTTTAAAAGCAGAGAACTTGTCTTATGCTTCACCTCTATCTCCCACTGAGCCTAGGACAATGTATGGTATGCTGTAGGCACCTACTAAATTCTTATTGATTGATGATCGGATGGATGGTTATACTTTTCCCCTTTCTGGTAATAAGGAAAGAGGGCAAAGGAGAACAAATTGAGGGTGAATGGTTTGAAGGATTGTGTAAGGGAATAAAACCCCCAAAAAGTAAATAAGTGAATTCACTACTATCAGGGATTTTAATGTTTTCTATACAATGGAAGCTGCAGTACATTAGTACTTAGAAGGGTTTTTAATGGATATGTGATTTCAGTGGATGTGATATTCATTCCAATGGTACAAATGGCCACCCATATTTACCTCCTTGTCCTGAATCATTTTATTATGTATCCCTTATAAATTCGCTAGGGCAACAAAGTGGTACTGATGAAGGTGAGAGGTTGAATGGTTTCAGGGATTTCTAGGAAATCCTTTAAGGGTTCTTTTAGTCTGAAATAAATTCCCCAGGCTCAAGCAATCTTGGCAGTGAGGACTGTAAAAGTTTATTGTTACACTGACTTTGCAGTGGGCAGGAGGGGTAGGGGAGGTTGCAAAAGGCAGGAGTTTGAGATACAGATTATAAAGCCATAAAGCCAAAAACCAGGTATCAATCATGCTAACTACGTGGGTAAGGGTAGGACTAGGGAGGAGTTAAGTAGTGGTCAGTGCTTAAAGGGACATGCATTTTTTATATCAACTGCACAGGCGTATTGCCCATAATTCACTGGGAGAAAGCCCAAGGTAGGGCTACCAGGAGGTGTGGTTTTTGCCTTGAAATGCCACCTAAGTCAATTAGCGGTCAATTCTGACTGAGAGGTGCCCAGTCTGTTACCCATCAGTGTCCTGTTTGATAAGATAAATGTTGAGAAACTAGGCTAACTGGGAATCCAGGATGTGCTTAATTGAGAGGAGTTTTCTTACTGATAGTGCATTGATGGATTCATATGTTTCAGTTGGCCACTAGAACAAGGGAGGTATACATTTCTTTAAACTAAAGGGTTTGTTTTATAAAATGCTTTAGTGAAGGATTCATAGGTATAGTTTGTTATTATACCAAGCAGGGATAATTGCATCTAGGCAAAGTGCTCGCCCAGGGAAGAGGCAGAGTTAATGTTTTATGGCTGGGGGAAGTGTGATTTTACAACTTAATTACACAGGCTTTTACAAACATAGGTTCCCGAACACAAGTGAGATTTTACAGATTGAAGTTACAACAATTTTACAAACAAAGGCACCCCGAATGTTACAAAGGCACCCCAGCACCCCATCAGTACATTGGATAGAGTACCAAGCCTGGAGTCAGGAAGACTCACCTTCCTGAATTAAAATCTGGCCTCAGACATTTACTAACTGTGTGACCCTGGGCAAGTAACTTAAGTCTATCTGCCTCAGTTTCCTCATCTGTAAAATAAACTGGAAAAGGAAATGGGAAACCACTCCAGTATCTTTGCCAAGAAAACCCCAAACAATGTCATAAAGAGTTGGACACTACTGAAAAATAACTGAACAACAAAATAAATTCTCCATAAAGAGTCCACCCAACATTCTCTAGATCTCTTGACCCTACTTAGAGCCCATAAGAACACCTGGATTTTCCATCCTTTGTATCTCTAGCACTTAGCACTTTGCCCATCACCGTTTAATAAATGGTGCTTAATAAATGCTTATTGATCACTTACTGGCTTACCTGGTTTCCTTTAACACTCAGTTACATCCTACCTTTTGCAGAGCTCTTCTCTCAGCTTCTCCAATTGCTAGTGCTTTCCCCTCCCAAATCACCTCACTTTGTACTGATTATATCTTATAGATACCTAGTGATTTCCTTATTATCTCCATCATTAGAAGGTGAAACCCTTCAAAGCGAGAGCTTGAATTTTTAAAATGCTTGATAAATGTTTATTGACTGACTTGGTATCCCCAAAGTCTAGCACAGTATCTGGTAATTTTTTGTATGTTTGTTATCATCATTCAGTCATTTCAATCACTTCTGATTCTCTGTGTCCCCATTTGGGGTTTTCTTGGCAAAGATACTAGAACCATTTGCCATTTCCTTTTCCAGATCATTTTACAGATGAGGAAACTGAGGCAAACAGACTTAAGTGATTTGCTCAGGATCACACAGCTATGTGTTTGAAGACAAATTTGAACTCAGGTCTTCCTGATTCCAGTCCCGGAGCTCCATCCAGCGCATCACTAAGCTGTCCACTGGAATATTAAGGAATATTAAAAAGGACATTTATTTTAGGGAGACAGCTGAGATCATTAAAGTCATTCCATAATTTCCCAGATAAAAATCTAGTCATTCTCCTTCTTCAATTCTGGCACAATAGCCTCTATGCCTGTCATCTTTCTCCCCTCCTTCTGAAATGAACATTGGACTCTGCCCCATAATCCCTGGAATTTGAAAGGTGAGTTTTCACCTTATATTGCCTGGAATCAGGCCCCACCTCCTTTCCTAGTCACCACGTCTACACCAAGGCCTCCTTTCTAGCTCTCCTTTTATACGTTGTCTTCCCCTGTTAGAATTTTCGCTCCTTGAAATTGGATACTTCCTTCCTTGCTTAAATTTGCATCAGCATTTAACATAATGCCTAGAACATAATGAGAACTTAATAAAAGCTCTATCTTCTATTAATTCATCTATCTAGCCATATTTCTATCTTTATCTTTCTATCATCTACCAATCTACATGTGGATATATGATATATATATGTGGATATATGATATATACTCTCACACACAGATGTATACATCAGTGGTCCTCAACATTCCTAATGCTGCTACCCTTTAATAATTTTCTCATGTTGTGGTGGCCCCCAACCATAAAATTATTTTTGCTGCTACATCATAACTGTAATGTTGCTACTGTTATGAATCTATCTGATATGCAGGATGTATTTTCATTGTTACAAACTGAACATAACCCACAGGTTGAGAACTGCTGGTGTACATGTACTTCACATTTCTTTAGTTCTTTACATTTAGAGATAACATTTGACATGTTGACCCTTGGAGTTCCGATTACAAGAAATTTCTCTCCTTTTCCTCTTTCATTTCTCCCCCCTCCATCTCTCTTTTTCTCTCTCCTCTTTTCCTTCCTTTCCTCTCTCCCATTCCACCTTTTTTTCTTCCTCTGTGAGAACACCATCTGTATCAAGAGGAAAAGCAGAAGAGAATGGGAAAATTTTGGAGAAAAACCCCAATGAAATCTCCATGCAGGTGTTACAACAAAGGTGGCCTTCAGCCTCATGACAACATAAAATTTCCAATTATCAAAAAGGTGGTTACTCTAAAAGTAAATGTCTGCAAAATGTTATTTCACTAAAGTGCGCTGCCTCTTTTCCAAAATAAGGTCTTAGACAATATAAAAACCTGAAGTCATAGACAATCATTTAAATTGCTTAGGCTGGGCAGAGGGTGCAAATTGTACTGTGCCAGCAAGCTTGGCCAGTGGAACTCACAGTTATTAGTTGATGAAAAGGCTAGAGGTCCAAATGTCAAGAATTTTCAAATGAAATGAGAAGAGGCGGGGTAATGCACACTCTCCCATTTATAATCTGACATTTTGCCTATTACCCCTGCATCTACCCAGCAATTGTAACTTAAAACAAGAGATCGCACTTCCAGTGGCTCTCAAACTGTAGTCCATAAACTAATTAATTGATCTATGAGGGAATTCCTAGTGGTGTCATAGAGTTATGGAGATAGAAGGATGGCACCTTGCAGGGCTTCTCATCAAATATTAGCCTCCTTTGCCTCTGTTTTACAGGTGAGGAATATGAAGTCTAGAGAGCATTAGTGACTTGTCCCAAAGGTCCAAAGGTCACTAGAACAATCAGGTCTTGGATCCAGATTTCTCAAAGCTAAGTGTAAGCATTGCACCCTGAACAATTCCAAAATAAATACATGATAGCATGCTTTAGGATGTGAGTAAGCTTTGTAACCAGCCCTGGCAGAAGGAAAGAAGAGGTGGCTGTCCAGATTTCTGGTTGTGGGTGATATAAGCAGCCCACACCTCCTGAGCCTCAAAGGAAGTGAAAGATTCTCAGGATCAGAGGTATGGAGGCAGAATATTCCAGAAAGAAGGAACAGCTTGTGTAAAGGCATGAAGGTGACAGAAGAAATAGCATTTATGGGGAGTATACCAAGTTGGCTAGTTTGACAGGAGTATGGAGTAGATTTGTGGTTCCTATGTGTGTCTTTCTTATGTTTGTTTTGGCTAACAACCTATTTTTTTTCCACAAACATTTCTAAAGAGCCTTTACGTAGTGGGATAGATACAGAAGAAATTTAGGTGATGTAAAAACAAAAGATAAAAACAGAAATCCATTTTAAATCATTTTAAAAAAAAGATTCGCCCACATACCGTAAGTTCTGAGATAGAGACAAATATGAAGCATTTTCTGCGCTCAAGGTGCTTACATTCTATGGGGGCAAACAATAGGTATGGAACTTTGATTTGCATCTTGGATCAAAATTTGATAATGCTGTAAATTCTGGATTTCACCACTAGAGGCATCCCACAATTTATTGTATTCCCAGGTCTCCTAGTTTCTCATAATTTCTCAATCATAATACATGGCCCTAGCTCATGGTCTCCTGCCCCAAGAATAATTGGTAAGGACACAGGGCTATTTACTTTGAGTGATTTAAGTATAAGAAATCAATAAAAGGTAGCTTGAAAGTAGTTACTAGGTAACCACTAGGCATGGCCATCTTCTGACTTGACTAAGCAGAATTTTGACTAGACCCACAGAAGGATTATGGGAAATAGTCCATGGACTTTCTTGTCAATTCAATTCAGCAATTATTAATTAGGCAGTTATTATGTATAAAGCACTGTGCCAGCTTCTGAGAATAAAAAGACAAAGAAAATAGTATCAAGAACTTCCATTTTCCTAGAGGATGGGACAGAGTTGAAGAAAAATGGCACCCAAATTAATAAATACAAACTATATGGAGTAAATATAAAATAATTAAACTGAAAAAACTGACAGTAATCAGGAAAGGTCTCATGTGAGAAGTGACTGAGCCTTGAAGACAATGGAAATTCCAAGGGAGGAGGGAAATCATTCCAACCACAGGAGATGAGAATTTCAATGTTATATTTCAGGGAAGATCAGGCAGGCTGGTTTAACTAGAATGCATAATGAATGAGGGGGAGCAATGAGGAATCAGTTTACGTCAGAGCGGAGTTGCACAAAGGGTTTTAGGTGCCAATCAGAGGTGTTTGTATTTTATCCTAGAAAAAGTGGGGAGCCACTGGGGAGGAGGGGAGTGGATGTTGTTGGTTGTGTTGGCCTCAGTTTCCTCATCTGTAAAATGATCTGGAAAAGGAAATGGCAAACTGCTCTAGTATCTTTGCCAAGAAAACCCCAAATGGGGACACAGAGAATCAGAAGTGATTGAAATGACTGAATTATGATAACAAATATACAAAAAAATCACCAGATACTGTGCTAGACTTTGGGAATACCAAGTCAATCAACAACCACAGTTGCCAATGTGGGTCCATAGACCAAAAAGATTGTGGACTACAAGTACAAGTGAACGGATTGAGAGAGATCAGACCTTGAAATAGGCTCTGAGGCAATGTTACAAGAGTGGATAGAGAGTGGACCTCTGAGCCAGGAAGACCTAGGTAATGGCTGTCTGACCCTGGGCAAGGTGTTTAATGGGCCAATGTTCCTGTAAGACCACAAGTTGTACAGAGAGCACCAAGTTGCATGGGTGAAAATCCCCTATTCCAGTCTCTATCCCCTTAAGTAGACCCATCAAAGTCTTTCTGCAATTAAACAGGGAAGAGGAAAGAACATGTCTGAGGGCTTGGAATGTGGGTCTCATGCTGTTGCCTCTTCTGTTTTTCTGCTGGCATAATTAAACTGTTCTACTCCTTCCCCAAGCCTCACACCCTCATCCATCACCCATCACTAGAGAATTTTGTGACTAAACCATAACTAACAAAACCCCCCTCCCATTGTCCTTATCCTGCACTCAACATTCCTCTGATGCTTCTTCCCATTGCCCCAATTTTATTTTCAAAGCCAGCTATATGTATTGGCAGAGGAAGTGGGCACTTTGGCATTGTTATCTGAAGGCCCTGGGGAGGGCCCTGCCCAGAAATATTTTTGCTAAAAGGGCATGAAATTCTGCTTTTAGCTATTAGTAAAACCATAGAGCTTAGAGTTGGAATGAACCTTAAGAGATAATCTATTTAAACACTAATTTTACTAATGCAGAAACTGATGCCCAGAGACCAGTAGTGAGTTGTCCAAGGTGACAGAGATAGCAAGTAGCGAAGTCAGAATTTAAAATTGGGTCCTCTGATCCCAAATCCAGATTTTTTTCCACTGCATTCCTGCTGACATCACTTCTTTATGCTCAGCACTAGGAATGAGAGACTAAACTGATGGAGAGAATGGAGAGAAGGGGGAAGGATATGAGACATGTCATAGAAGAGGTAGAATCGATAAGACTTGACAACTGGTTATTTAATCAGTCAATTAATAAAGCTAATCAATATGGGGAATGAGGATGGAGGAAGAGTTGGTTATTTAATCAGCTAATTAATATGGGGAGGATGAGGATGGAAGAAGGGTTGAAGATGACTGAGGTCATGAACTGGATCATTTGGGAAGAGGGTGGTCCCCTCAATGGAAATCAGAAAGTTTAAAGGAAGAATGTTTGGAGGGAAGATCAAAATATCAAACATCTGAAACTTAAAGGGGCTTTTCAGTTCATCTAGTCTAACTTGTTCATCTTATACTTGTAGAAACCAATGCCCTTAAACTTAGATTGGCCTTAGACTATGATTGGCCCAAGGTCACATTCATCTAGTGCCTACTATGTACTAAGTTCTGGGGATACAATAACGAATGCAAACAATCCACACAAGCATTTAGCATCAGAAGCAGGCTTTAACCTAGGTCTCTCTTAACTGCAGAGTCAGTGTTCCTTCCACTGCCCCCACAGTATGCACCTGGTGATCTGTTCCTTTTGGCATATATTATGTGTAAGGCACCAATGGAAAATGCAGATTCAGATGTCCAATGGGTAGCTGAAGATAGAAGACTGTATTTCTTTTTTTTAAGCCTAATATAATTTATTGGGAATTTCAGGAAAATATTCATTTTAAATCACTTCTTAACATTTCAGATGAATGCTGATATAGTTCTTTTTTAAAGTTTATCTTTAATTTATAGAATAAAATAAGCATTTCCACAACATAGTACAATACAAAATGCAATTATATATAAAACTACAAATCTACTATTCCTTTCAAATATACAACAAAATTATCATGTAAATTTCTTTTTTTCTCCATCATTAGAATATAAGCTCTTTGAAGGCAGGGCAGGGCAGGGATATGCTGGAGTCAGCTCAACAAACTTGCAAGAGACTGTTGTGCCAAAATAAGCGAGAAAGAGACCCCCAAGAGTCTACTGACTCTTAATGGTCAGGGATTGTGTAATCAGAGGTTTACAGAAGGGATTGGCTAGTACACATTTTGATTTCTGCAGGCACAGGAAAACCTTTGGGGGATCCTGCAGCCAACTAGTCTATTTTGATGAAAAAAAAGGAAGAAGATGGCTGGCTAGAGCAGAATGGGGGAAGGGGAAGGGATCAGGGGAGCCAGGTGAGGCCAAGTACAAGAAAACCATGAAATGTTCAGTATGAATATTTATACCTTGAAAATGATCAAATACTACAAGTCACAACTTGATTTGTTGCTTCGTCGATTGTCTAAACTTAAGAAAGTGATGGAGAAAATGTTAATAAGGCAGACTGTTCTTTAAAGTGTCTCATACATATTTTCCCCTTATCCCAGCCAATCACAAAATATTGGACACACAGCACCTGGTTCACTTTAACGCTTTCCTGGCAAATAGGAAGCATTTGGTAAATGACTGCCTATGTGCTTCCTTCCTTCCTATTAGATGACCTAAAAATGGCAGAAATTGAAACTAGATTAGAAGGCTCTGAGGAGTAATAAGGTGTCAGGGAGGTAGAGGGATGAATATTAACTACTCTTTCTAGGAAACTGGCAGTGAACAAGAGAAGGAATGTGGGATGCTAGCTTGAAGAGACGGCAAATTAAAGGTTTTTTGAGAACGGGGTAGTTCTGAGAATATCTGTGAGCACAGACTGAAGGGGTGTGTGTGTGTGTGTGTGTGTGTGTGTGTGTGTGTGTGAGAGAGAGAGAGAGAGAGAGAGAGAGAGAGAGAGAGAGAGACCTGAGGGTTAAACTTCAGAAAGAGACAGGAGTAGATGGAATCAAGTGTACAGGTAAAGGGGTTAACTTTGTCAAGAAGAAGGACCATCTCATCCTTTTAGATTAGAGCAAATGAGAATAAAATGAATGATGATGGAGAAAGGTTTTAAAGCGTGGGCCAGGGGAGATAAGGGCCTCTTACTGACCGACTCAGATTGAACTCAAGTATTGACAGACTTGATTTTCCTCAGCAAAGCTGGAGACGAAGTTATCTGCCAACAAAAAGAGATTGGAAGAAATGCAGGAACCTTTAAGACAGAGCAGAAGTTTCCAATCAGCCTTTATGGAAAGTGTAAAGGAGTCAATTAGATATGAACAAAAGGATTGCCATGTACCGGCGAGAGCCCAGCTGAGGTTAAGTTGCATGAGTTTCCTACCACTTCTGGGCATATTTGCAAAGCAGGTAAAAAAAACCTGAGGAAGAGTCTCATATGCACCAAAGTATTTTTGGCATCACTTTTCAAAATCAAAGCAAGTAAAGTGGGTGCTCAAAGATCAATGAATGCTGAACAAACTTTGGTGTACAAATGTATTGAAATAATAATACGCCCTAAGAAACAATGAATATAAAGAATTCGGACACATTTGGAAAGGTTTGTATGAGATGATGCAGCACAAAATAAGCAGAAATTGATCAAACATTTACACTTAGGACCATTTTGCTGCAGAGGAAAACCACTGCTTATCACTGCTTCCCCGTCTCAGTCACTTGGAATAGCGTGCTCAAGAAACCTTGGTTTTTGGTTGAGTGGGACTCAAATGCTTGATCATGTGTTGGACCCTGCCTTCCTTTCCCCAACTTGTTTTTTCTTCCCTTTAGACCTACTCACTCAGTTAATTGTTTTTGGTTATAGTTGAGCTTAATCCTGGTATAAGCCCCAGATTTGATTAAAATAGTCTTTTGTAATACAGCCCTTACATCAGAGTCAATTCACAACTAGGAAATGCTAATTTGGCATCAATTATTTCCTAGTCTGACCTCTTTTATCAGCTGGACACAACCCATGATCCTGAATCTTATAACCGTACTTTTAGCCCAATGCCTATAGGCATCATCCTAGCAAGCAATCCCTGTAGAGATGCAGTCTGATGGCTGCTCCTGTAGGTGTTATAGTCACACCTATTGAAGGACCCCCCCCCCCAAAAAAAAAGTTCTTGCCACTGTGTGAGATGAAAGAATTCAGAGTCTGAATCTAAGGTCAGAAAAGGCCTTTATTCTTTCTCTCAAGAAAGTACTCTGTCCCTGTCATCCACATGGCCTCTGCCAGAGAGAAAACAACAGGTAGAAGCCAGCCCATGGTTATATAATCTTCTAATGCAGAAACCCAACCCCCCCCCCCCAACTGGCCTTCACTCTCATTGGTAGAGAGACTGACCAACAACCTAAGTGCAGGAATCTATCTCTGAGACAAAGGACCCAGAAATAGATGGGTGTCCAATGAAAGCAATCTTAACCTTATCTGGCATATCTTGTGCTGAGGTGACACTGGGGAGGGTCTCCATTGCTCTAAACTCCAGATTCGTGGAAGGTCAGGTGACCTATAAACCTAGACCTAGTGAATACTGAAGCCATTCTAGATTTGATTTTTCAGAATGGGGAAACTTCGCTATAAATTATCCCTCACACCACCAAATTCCTTGGTGCTATCAAATTATTCAGTATCAGAACTGGTATGATTTTTTTTGGTAGAAAGTATACTAAAAAAGAAACATTACTATCTACTTTTCTCCTGCCCCCTACAGGAATTTTCTATCTGACTTTCAGCTGAAATTTTCTCTTCTGTGTTGTCTCTCCTATTAGAATATGAGTTTCTCGGGATCAGGGATTGTTATCTGTTTCTCCCCTGTGCTTAGTATAGAGCTATGTAAAAAAGGGAGGGCTTAATAAATCTTTTTCACTCATTCATTCACTTACTCACTCATTCACTTATTCATTTAACTATAGTGAGAACCCTCTGTTGTTAAAGAATTATCTTGCTTAAGCAGCAGTTTCTCAACACTGGATTTGGAACTAGAAGTTATTTGGTTCAAACATTAGATCTGCCAATTACTAGCTGCATGAGTGCAGGCAGTTTCTTTCTGATTCTCAGTCTCTTTGCCTACAAAATTGGGTTAATAATATATTACCTGTCTCCCTGGGTTATTTAGAATCAGTCCTTCTTTCTTCTCTCCACTAACATGAGAAAGAAACTGCCAGGAGAAAGAGAAAGAGAAAGATGCCTTAGGGGAAGGAACACTTTAATCAGAGGACTAGATTCCAATGCCTGGCTCTTTTCCTTTCTCCCTCTGTGACCTTGCAGAAGTATTTCACTGGCCTGGTCCTTAGTTCCCTCATCAGTAAAATGAGGAGATCGGTCTGGATGGCCTCTGAGGTCCTTTACAGCTCTAAAGCTACAATCTTAAAAGTCCTTGGGGACTCTCTGCTTAGCTTTCTTACCCATCCATCTAAATGGCAGAGACCAAGAAAAGAATCACAACCATGGGCGGGGAGAGAGGGGAGGCTATCTCTGCATGAGCCCCCTTATGACTCATGCTCTCAAACAGCTCCAAAGGAGATCACTTTCTGCAGCATGCCTTTCTTCTCTGGAGGCCCCAACAGCAGATGTTTGGTTCCTCATGTTGGCAGACAGATTTGCAAAATGGAGCTGTTCAAATAGGTGCTGGTTCTTTGTCTAACATTTCAATCACTTGATTTAAAACTATAGGAAGGATTTGTTAAGCATTTTCCCAATTAAACCTATAATATTTTCTTCCAAAATGTTTGTCTGTAATTGCTGGCGACAAACTCTTCTACCTTTTAAAATCAATTTTCTCTCTTCTTACAAAAGGTTTAAGCAGCAATAGCTTAAAAATACCCCTGAAGTACCTAAGTTTAAATGTTTATCATACATTGTGACCCTCCAGAGAGGATGAGGAGAGGCAGTTTCCTTACCTAGAATAGAGGTTGGATTTGTAGTAAGAATCTTAGACTGGAATCCCAGTTCTACAATTATTACTTTGTGACCCTGGGCAAGGAATTTAACTGAAGCTCTCTGGGCCTCAGTTTCCTCATCTGAAAAGTAAGACATCATAAATTTAGAGTTAGAAGGAATCTTAGAAATCATCAAAAACAATCTCTTCATTTTACAAAAGAAAGAACTGAACCATCAAGAGGTAAAGTGATTGCCTGGAATCACATGGTTGGTGTCTGATACAAGATTTGAACTCAAGATCTTTCTGACTTAATGACCTTTGGGGTTCTTTCTGGCTTTCTATCTATGATCCTATGACTGGGTGATTTCAAAGGACCCTTCTATCTCTAATTAGATGATCCTCTGAAATAGAAAGATCAATACTGCAGTAAAGTAAGAAGCAAATTACCTATTAAGGAGCTAAAGAGAAGTCAAGTTGGGGCTGGAACAATATCCACAGCTAGTCTACCTACTTAAAACAGAAAACATGTAGGGGAGTTTAGTCTGATCTCTAGACTGATTGCTTAACTTGGTTTCCCTGGTTACTGAAGATGGATTGTAAATACATAAAACATTTCATGAAAAGCATGAAACATATACCTTAGATACAGCAAAGCATAACCAGTAACCGGAGACATGTGGAAGGATGTTTTCTATTTTTAAAGTTCTTTCTATAATTTAGTTCTGTTATTTGGAAACTGTTCTTAAATACATTTGAAAAGCTAATGAGCTTCCAATGTTAGTCTTGGTTCCCATAAATTGTCTGCTTCTCCAGAGCTATCCCAACCTTGTTAAATGATATTATTTTCAAAGCTCATTGATTTGCTCCCCAACCCACCAGTAGCTCAGACTCTTGGCATTTGCTGAGGATAATGAAAAGTTCTGCTGATGCTTATACTTTTTTATTTTTTAATTTTGTGTGCATGCCTTCATTCCTTCATGCTTCTTTCCGGCGCAATGAAAGTGAGTAGGCCTCTTGAGATAATTATCCTTCATTTCTTTTAAAGTGTTTCTTGGGGGATTATCTTTAGAAATAATGCCTGGCAAACTGCATGATCATTTCCCCATATTAAATGTTTGCTGGGTAAAGTTTTTCCTCTTTATTCACAGGAGGATTTTACCAGTGACTAGCCCTGAAAAATAGGCTTAACAAATAGTAATCTGCTGATTGACTGTCTTTGTTTCAAGGTGTGTGTTCAAAGGTTCCTTTTAGTTGGATCATCCTTCAAGTAAATGACTAAAACTGAAAAGTAAATAGAAGGCCGAGCTGAGAGCAAATTCTCTATTGGGGTTTACATTTAAAATGTATCCAACTTTTTTTTTTGAGCCTGCTGAATCTGACTATCAATAACCATTTTCTCTTTTATTTCTTTCCTTCAAGTTTGGGACATTCTTCATCTGTTTAAGGGGCTGGCCAGCCCAACACTAGCAGGAGTCTATTGACTAGATCTAATTCAAGGGTGGAGACAGAAGAATGAATTCAAAGCTGTTGCTCTTCACTATATGTTCCAGGGAGACAAAAACCAGAAAGACATGCCCCATACCTGGAGAGAGGTCAGTGGAAGAGACTAGGCTAGAGTAGATAGTACTGTATCTCAGAATTCACTAGCCAGCACAGTGGCTTCTATTTTGCATAGAAAAAAGGGTCTGCTGGGCTGAGGTCAAACTAATTTCTTTACCACTGTGTCTTTCAATCCTTTTACCTTTTACCCTGCAGAGAGTTACCTCTGCCAGGGAGTAGGATAAGATCTAATAATTAAAAGAGATTTATGACCATAAGTTAGAGGGCAGTTGAACTGAGAGACTTAAGGAGACAGTATTTATAGCATCACTTCTTATAGTCACACACACACATACACACACACACGAGCAAAATAGAGTAGGGGCTCTTCAATTGAAGAAAACTGAAAAATTGTGGTATAGGGATATGTCATAAGAAGTAATATTTCTTTTTATACTGAAAGCAATTTGGATAATTCATGTCTCTAAGCTCTAACCTATGCTTATATGATGTACCTGCTTGTTGGTAGCAGGTACACTTCTTATTTTGGGTATTTTGATGAATCTGGGATTGTTAGATGGCTAGGTGTTGCAGTAAATAGAGTGCTGGACTTGAGTCAGGCAGACATGAATTTGAATTCTGCCTCAGAGGCTTACTAGTTGTGTGGCCTTGGGTAAGTCACTTGATCTCTTTCAACCTCATTTTTTCATCTATAAAATGGGGATAATAACAGTACTTACGTGTAAAAGGTTCCTGTGAAGATCAAATGAGTTAACATGTTTTAAGTTAATACTTTGCAGACTTGAAGAACTACATAAATGTTTATCATTATGGTAATTGTGGTAAACATTTCTTGTTTATTCGGTATAATGTCCAGTTTTTCCATACCTGCTCATTCTATGCAATTCTAATCCATTCTTCCCATAAATACTCTGCAGGGGAACTCCCTACTGTTCTGGTGATCTTCTTTGTGTATTTTTAGTGTCTTGAGCACACCGTTGGACCGTATGGAGCCAAGTCCCCATTGTCTTATTCTCACTAACATGCTTGGACCCCCTCCTTTTCTGTTCAGACAGGGTCTCAATAACACCGTGGGCAGTACTACTCAAGCAAGCATAGGAGCTCATTGTAACAGGATGCTCCCTCCTTATGGTTGCCATTCTTTTTGCCAGAGCTCTTTGAGTTACTGATGAATTTCCTTCACCTGAGATCATGATATCCCACATCTCATAATGATAAGATATCACTGAATGAACATTAGCATCCATGAAATGGGGTTTTTATGAGCGAGGAGTCTGTCATCCTTAAAAGCACTGGACAATTACAATTGATCACATGGGATCCAGCCTAGAGGCCTTCTATTACATAATTTGGGACCCAGTTCATTGTCTACCTTGAGTACTTGTCCAAGGCATAGGAAGAAAGGAAATAACCATCTAGTAAGTGTCAGCTGATGTATTAAGTGCTTTCCAAGTATTGTCTCATTTGAACGTCTCGACAATCCTGGGAAGGAAATGTTGCTTATATCTTTATTTTCCAGTTGAAGAAACTGAAGCAAGCAGAGACCAAGTAATATAAGCTTATAAGTGTAATATAAGGGTATGTATTACATATAATATACATT
>CM053600.1:176595327-176617982 GCA_028646575.1 Pseudocheirus occidentalis
TTGAATTGGTTGTCCTTCCAGCAGGGGTGAGTGACAAGGGAGGAACCGAAAGAATATAGAATTTAAAGCTCTGCAATACCTGCAACTAGGAATCAAGATATACAGGGGCTGGGATAGGGAGACTCTCCCTGCCCTACCAGAAAGTTAGAGAGCAGACCAGGGGAGGGGCTCCACAGTGGGATCACTGTTTTGGGGGTGGGGTAGAGGAAAGGTAACTCAAAAATCTCATGAAAATGAATGATGTAAACAAGAAAACAAATGAAATCTATTACATTAAAAAAAAGTATAGAAATGTTAGTCACTGTATTTGCATAATTCCAAATTGATTTCCAGAGTGCTTGTCCTGTTTCACAGTTCCACCAACAATATATCGGTGGGACCACAATTTCAAACTAACAAGGGAACCAAGATCCTTGAGGTGGTCCCTGGATGGTCCCCTGGAGGGAGTGCTAGACTTAGAATCAGAAATCCTGCCTTGGTTGGTAGTTGTCTGAGCCTGTTCAAGTTCACTCAAGCTCCTTCAAGACCCGCTTTGTTCATATGTAGAATGAGGTTAAAGTCATACCTAACTGAGGGTTGTTGTGAAGATTGGATGAAATAACATATGCAAAGCACATGTGCAAGCACATGGCCATCCTTAAAGCATTATATGAATTAGGCTTTGAAAAGCTTGAGTGGTTTGTCCAAGGACTCAGAGCTAGTTAGCATTATATGCCAATGCAGGAGGGAGGGGGCGCTTTGTAGCTTGTCACTGTCATTACTAATCATGAGATCATAGATTTAGCATTTAGTGGCTATTATGTACTCCAACCAACTTCTTATATCCCTGAAAGTCTAACAAATCAGTGATTTTTAAATGAACAGTAGCAGCTACAATAATCATATTCTCTCCTAGTTAAGACTGGGTCTTCCTGTCTTTCTCAGACTGGAAAGGCAGCAGTCCCATTGCTGATTGACACAGGCGCTTGACCTTTTCTGTTTCTGACGTGGGCCAGTTTATTGCCCATTGGGCAGTCTAGTGGCACCTTGTTCTAGGGCCCATATATTGGTGACAGACTTAGAGAGATCAGTTTTAGGTCTACAATAGCTCAGAACCTTTAGACTAAAGCATTTCACCAATCTCAGTCTCCCTAATAACACAGATTACTGAAGTGTGTCACCGTGTAATATCTTGTAGTTTACAAAGAAACCAAGATGTCATGAATTTAAGTCCCCGTGGTCAAAACCTGTTTGAAAGCCTGCATTTTCCCTACTCCTGAGCACATCTATCTACTAGTAATCACATAATCCAGAACCACCAACCTCAAGCAATTTCTGCCAGCACCACTAATGACTGTCTCTGGGAGGGCAACTGTAAAACATTGGCAGCTGAATGAGGCTATTATTCCCATTTTCCAGATAAGGTAGCCAGGGCTTTATTCAACCAATTGAAGTCAATGCATCTGACACTCACAAAATTGTGGGGAGGGGGAACTTCTTTGTTGATATTCATTGTCTGATTAAATAGTTCCTCCTCATGGATCTTGGGTGCCTGAAACAGGCCATTATGGCTGGATAGCAGGGTACAATAAGAAAACTGGAAAGATTAGTAAGGAGCCAGGATACAAATAGCTTTATATATCAAACAGAGGACTTTATATTTAATCTTCAAGACAACCAGATCAGATATCTTTCATAGCTGTGGCCTAGGGAGAATTCTTAACCAAGTAAAGGATAGAGGCAATCACAAAAGATAAAAAAAGAATTGTAATTATAAGAAAGTAAAAAGCTCTTTCACAAGCCAAATAAAATCAGGCAAGATAAGAGAGGAAGAAGTCAATTGGGAAAAAAAATCTTTGTATCAATTATCTCTAATAAAGGTCTGATATCCAAGATAAATAGTGAACTAATATAAATTCATGACTGAAAGTCATTTCCCAGTGGTCTAGCAAAGGATATAAATAAACGGTTCTCAAAAGAAGGATTATCAACTATTTTCAAAAACCATGTAAAATGTAGTTCCAAAATACTACCTATGAGAGAAATGTTCATCAAAATAAGAGTGAGGTTTCACATCACACCCCAAAATGGGCAAAGTGACAAGTCGTGGTAATAACCAGTGTTAGAGGAGCTGCAGAAAGACCAGAGTACTGATGGACCGTTGATGGAACTGTGACTTGGTACCTCTGATCCTGGAAAACAATTTAGAATTATATGAAGAAAGTGATGAAAATGTCCATACTCTTTGACTCATAGATTTCACTGCTTGGCAAAATACTCCAACGAGGTCAAAGGTAAAAAGAAAGGTTCTGTATTCAAAAGCAGCATTTTTTTTTTGCAGTAGCAAAGTACCAGAAATGAAGTAAAATTTCATCATCCAGGGAAATAGCTAAACAAATTATGGTTCATGAAAATAGTAGAATAGTGTGGTTCTGTAAGGAAGAAGGATGAACATGAAAAGTATTGAAACAAAGAAGGTATATGAACTGAAGCACATGAAATAAGCAGAACTAGTAAGTACAATATATTGTTTACAAGGCAAATGAACACCAACAAATCTAAAGAGAATGATATGAAACTATGCTGGCCAATCTTGCCCCACCAAAGAGATCTGAGAATTTACCTGCTTCCTTTCTTTGCAGAGGTGTGGGGATGATGTGTGTGGAGCACTGCATATAATGTCAGACTTAGTTAATGCATTGCTTAGTTTTGTTGAACTCTTTTTCACTTTGAAAAAAATATTTTCTTATAATAGGATGGTTCAGGAGAAATTTGTACACAATGACAGACATAATGTTTGTGTGATAATGAACTTTGATAGACTGGACTCCTCTCAGCAATGCAGAGTTATAAGACAATTCCAAAAGACTCATGATGGAGAGAGATGTCTACATTCAGAGAAAGAACTAGAAAGAACAGAGTTTGAATGTATATTGAATCAAACTTCCTGTTCTCTTTCTTTTTATTGTTTGGTTTTGTTTCCTCTTTCCCATTGTTCATTCTGTCCATTAAAATCCATCTACATAACCTGACTAATGTCTAATGAGAAAGTCTTTGCAGATCCTATAATTGACTGCATGCCACCATGGGGGAAGAGGGAGGAAAGAAAGGGGCAGAAAATTTCAAACTGAAGGGACTGTGGAATTGAATCTTGTGAACCAGAAGTAAACAAACAAATTAAGAAAGACAAAAAAATAAAATAAATGGATGGTTCTATGAAAAGGAGAGAGAGGAAGAATGTATTGGGAAGTGAAAATATGGGTAGACTGCAATCAGTTTCATTGGAGGGAATTCTCAAATCTGTGAGATCACAAATCCATTTGAGTATTTGAAAATAAAAATTGCGTATTCATATAAGCATATAATATACATGTGTGTGCATGTGTGTACATCTTTGGTTCAAGAAACAAACTTCTTAACTATGTGCTGGGGGAGGTGTGGCCAGATTGCAGTTCATCTGCCTTGGGAGGTTGCAATTTCCCCATTGTTGGTCTTCAAGAAAAGCTCAATCACAACTTTCTAAATCTATTAAAGTGGATTTTCCCCCTTATGGATGGCTGCTGAGATCCTTGCAAATCCTAAAATTTTATTTTCCTGTGAGTTTCTACCAGAATTTACTGTCCTTCAGTAATCTTGTGCTCATTCAATCTTTTGACTCTGGCAATGGTGCATCCTGGTAGATCAGGCTCAATAAATAACAGACAGAGAGATTAGGAGACCTGGCATCTGGGAATAGAGAGGGGACAGCCCTCCTTTAATGTACCCTGATCAGAACTCCAAAGCTGAGGTGCTTATTTGGTAAATATTTGGGATTAAAATATAAACTGATTAGCATAATAGATCTGTAACCAAAAGGGCCCTCAGAGGTCATCTGGTCCACTCTCCTTTTTTATATTTCAGGAAACTGAGACCCAGAGAAGTGTCCAAGGTCATGCAGATAGTAAGCATGACACGGGATTTCAGTCTAGATCTTCAGATTCCAGAAACACAACTCTTTCCATTATCTCATTTTATTCCTCCTTTAAAGAATAAATACAAATAGATGAGGATAGTATGTTCTTCTGTGTAGAAAATTTTATCTTTAACAAAATCTAAACAACATTTTACACAAAGAAAACTTGCCTATTGAAAGAAGATAGTGGGTTCCCCCTCCTTGGATGCCTTCACACCCATAAAGGCTGGTCAGGAATGTGAGAGTAAGGATTCCTTGTATGGTTTGGACTAGATGGCTGCTGAAATTCCTCTCAACTCTCAAAAACAACTGACCTGGAAAATAGAACCAGGAGAGATAATTTAAGTATTATCGGAATACTTGAAAACCATGATCAAAATCAGAGACTTGACATTATCTTTCAAGAAATTATTGAGGAAAACTGCCCTGATATTCTAGCTCCAAAGAATAAAAATAAAAACTGAAAGCATCCATGCATTACCTCCTGAAAGAGATCCCAAAATGAAAATTTCCCAGAATAATATAGCCAAATTGCAAAGCTCAGAGGTGAAGGAAAAAATATTGCAAATATCCAGAAAGAAACAATTCACATATGGTAGAGCCACAGTCAGAATAATACAAGATTTAGAAGTTTCTACATGAAAAGACTGGAGGTCTTTAAATATGATATTCCAGAGGGCAGACAAGCTAGGAATACAACCAAGAATTTCCTACCCAGCAAAATTGAGTATAATCTTTCAGGGGAAAAATTCATTGAAATAGAAAACTTTCAAACATTCCTGATGAAAAGACCACAGCTGAATAGAAAATTTGACTTTCAAATACAAGACTCAAGAGAAGCATAAAAAGGTAAATGAAAAAGAGAAATTATAAGAGATTCAATCAGCAGGGCAGAGTCAAGATGGTAGTGTAGAAGCAGGAGAACTCTGGGAGCTCCCCCAATAACCCCCTCAAATACCTATAAAATAAATATAATACCTAATAATAATAATAATACCTAAAAAATAAAATAAAAACAAATTTTAGAGCTCCAGAACCCACAAAATTACAGAGAAACACAGCTCCTGCTGAAGGCAGGTGAAGAGGAAGGGTTCATCACAGCATGCTGGGAGATCACCTCAACATGAACCCAGGGCTCTAGTCCCAGGGTGGTCAGGACAAGCTGCAGCTAGAGCATTCTGGATAGTGGATTGCCAGCAGCTGTGGCAGTTTCCAGAAATAACAACCCATAAGAGCCAAGGACAAAATGACAGGTCAGTGGAACTCGGCTGAATTTGGGAGAGAGAAGCTGGTCTGGCCATCTGCCCCCAGGGCAACAAAGCAGCAGAAGTAATGGCCCTGCAGCCACCTCCACATAGCTGCTTCAGAGCTCCTGGCCTGCAGATTGAAGTGGGGCCAATAAACCATTCAGATGTTAAGTGCTCTTGCATTAACCTGCCTGGATCAGGATCATGGTCTTGGGTGGTGATCCTGAGGTGTGTGACCAGTCAGCCAAAGCTGGTGTGGGCTGTAGAGATGGCTTCTTAATAGCTCTGGCAGCTCCAAAAACTCAAGCATTTGGAACAAAGATCTCCCCTCTGAAAGCAGAGTTCTACTGAGCCCCAAAGTCAAGTCATTGACTGGCAACATGAGCAGGCAAAGGAAGCAAAGCAAGCACAGCAATCCAACTTTAGATTCCTTTTGGGGGGACAAAAAAGATCAAAGGATGGAATGGGAGGAAGACAACACAGTAAGAACTCCCGTACCAAAAGCTTCCACGAAAAATGTAAACTGATTGCAGGCCATAGAGCAGTGTAAGAAGGATTTTGAAAACCAAATAAGAAAAGTAGAGGAAAAATTGAGAAGAGAAATGAGAATGATGCAAGAAAACCATGAAAAGAGAGTCAACAACCTGACTGAAGAAAATAACATCTTAAAAACAGATTAACTCAAATGGCAAAAGAGGCCCAGAAAGCCAATGAGGAGAAGAACGCCTCAAAAAGGTTGTTGTTTTTTGTCTGTGTGTTCTTTTAAAATATTACTAATATAGAAATCGTTTGCATGACTGCACATGTTTAGCCTGTATCAAATTGCTTGCATTTTCAATGAGGAGGGAAGGGAAGGAAATATGGAAAGAATTTGGAACTCAAAAAAAAAACATGTTAAAAATTGCATGTTATTGGGGAAAAGCAAAATTATATATCTATATATTTATTTATTTATTTATTTAATTTTTGGAGTGGGGAAGGTAGGGCAGTTGGGGTTAGGTGACTTGCCCAAGGTCACATGGGTAGTTTTGTGTGTGTGTGTGTGTGTGTGTGTGTGTGTGTGTTTTAAGTGCCTGAGGTCACATTTGAACTTAGGTCCTCCTGACTCCAGGGCTGGTGCTCTATTCACTGCACCACCTAGCCACCCCAAAATAATAATTATTTAAAAAAGAAAGTAAGCTCCTTGAAGACAGGTACAATCTTTGATTTTGTATTTGTCTGACTGGTGTTTGGTCCATAGTAAAAGATTATTAAGTTTTTAAAAGACAATTCACTCATTATCTGTAAGATGGGGATAAAAATAGCCCCTCCCTCACAGGGTTGTCATGTGACTCTAATAAGGTAACATACAAAAAGCTGTGTAATGTTTAGAGTCCTGTAGAAAAGCCTTCAGTTGTTATGATGGCCATAGGACGAGGAGAGGGTTGCAGAAACGTTAGTCCATGTCACGTAGGAGTGACTCCAACCAACATTTCATTCTTAAACATTTGGGGAATGAGAATAACAAGTGAGGCAGCCTGAGGAAGTCAACAGTGTAGTGAACATGCTTTTTACACTGGTGGTGCCTGTGCTTGGTTTTTTGGGGGTTTTTTTGGACGAGGGAAGGCAGTGCAATTGGGGTTAAGTGACTTTCCCAAGGTCACAGAGCTAGTAAGAGTGTCAGGTGTCTGAGGTCGAATTTTAACTCAGATCCTCCTGACTCCAGGGCTGGTGCTCTATTCACTGCACCACCTAGCTGCCCCTCGGTGCTTGTACTTGAACAAGGGCAGTTTGGGCATGTCCTCACCACGTTTTGCTCTTCCATGACCTCCACATTCATCCTTGTTGCTCTGGGAGCCAGAAAGCAGGTGGAATTGTTCCTCCTCCTCCTTCCCTTCCCTCACTTCCTCCTTCTGCTTCTGATGCTCATGCATTAACTCCTCAGAACTTTCATCCACAGGCTTGCTGATGAAAATCTTAAATTCTTTGAAAAACAATGACCTAAATGACCAAGTATCAAACTGACTAAGAAGGTCTTAAAGAGTTGACAGACTTTCAGACAATCTAAGGGACTTGTCCATGATTAGACAATCAGTAAGTATGAGGAGTGAAACTGGAACCCAGATCTTCCTGAGTTCAAGTCTAGTGCCTAACTATTTTAGGGTGCTTCATGTTTTGGTGGAAAAGAAAGTAAAGACAGTGTTAGGAGACCTGGGTTCAAATCTTGGCTCTGCTTCTTATAACCTGCATAACCCTTGGCAAGACATTTAACATGTCTGTGACTCAGTTTCCTCAGTTGTAAAATGAGAAAATCAGACAATATTAATATGACCTCTAAAGTCACCTTCTAGTTCTGCATCTATGACTATGGTCCTGCTTTAATCACTTACTAGCTGTGTGACCCTGAGAAAATCTCTTACCTTCTCTGCACCCCAGCTTCATCACCTACAAAATGAGAGGGTTGAACTAGCCAACTTGTGTTGTGGACTAAATGATCTTCCATCTGTGAAACTCTGGTCCTATAATACTGTGATCCAGCATAGATAATAAAGAGACTAAATGATCTGTCATTTACCTTTTCAAAACAAAAAGTCATAGATACCTCCATTTTCAGACCTAAAGGTTCACTTGGGAGGGTTATGCTGTTGTTCTTGTTCAGTCATGTCTAACTCTCTGTGACTTCATCTAAGGTTTTCTTGGAAAAGATAATGGAGTAGTTTGCCGCTTTCTTCTCCAGTTCATTTTACAGATGAGGAAACTGAGGTAAATAGGGTTAAATGTCTTGCCCAGGAACACACAGCTAATAGGTGTCTGAGGCCATATTTGAATTCATGAATACGATTCTTCCCCATTCTAAGCTCAGTGCTTTATCCATTCAGTCACCTAATTGCCCCCATAAGGGTTATATTAAACCACAAATCTTAAGCTTGACTGGATCTTATTTAGGCCAGACTTTCATCACACTGGTGAAGAAAATGATACCCAGAGAGGTTGTTACCTGCCCATAGTCACAAAAGTAGCCAGTGTGAGAGCCAGGAATTGATCCCAGGTGCCTTTATTTCAAATCTAGTGAGGGGATATCAAACTCCAAAATGGGCCACTGAGCCACATGTAAGGATCCCCGCAAACCATCGACATAGAAAACTATATATTACCATTATTTATGTTCTAGTGTGCTTTTATTTATTCTGTTATATCATTACCAAATATACTTTAACCTAGTTCTTTCTCCAGTATGGTGGGGATGGGAGGAGGATTGGCACCTCTGCTCTGGCAAAAGTTTGATTTTCCATGGTTGGACAGGTCTGTTTCTGTGAAGATTGTTGGGATGGAGGCCTCCCCATGGAGCTTGGGTTCTTTTCCTTTTGGAAATCTTGTAGGCAATGAGTGTATGACAGCCCCTGCAGTGCTCTACCGAGGTCTTTCATTTGTATTTTATACATGAAATAAATGTAATTATTCCATAACATGTCAAAGGCATTCTTCAGGTTAGGTTGGTTTATGCTCAGCAGAAAGTATGAATAAAATTTAATTTGGAAATGCTTGTTTCTCTGCAAATCTTGCTAAAACCCTGAAGATGAGCTCTGATTTATGAAGTCACATATGGGGTGCCAACTGTGCTATAAAGACTTAGGAGTCGAGGTGGCCCAAACTCAGAAATGGACAGCACTCCTTCTCTGGCTAAGGAAATATTTCCTGGAAAAGTTCTGGAATCAGAGGCTTTGTCATTTCTCTACAAGGGGTGCCTTGGAGCAGAAACTTCAAGGATGTGCTGATTGCATTAAGGGCAGCCAGGTGGGTGTGGCCCAGCAGATCACATTTGTCATGGTCCATTAACTCCTTTCACTGAGGTTGGGAAAAAGATGACAAGCAGGAACAAGGGTATACTTTGTACCTGGGCTGTTTTCAAAATAATAAGTACAATAGTGGAGGTGGGGGAGGAGAAGAGAGGCAGGAAATCACACACCAAGGTGGACTTACCTTGCTTTGAAACTAAACAACTTTGACAGACAGAGGAGTGGTGATGGAGAAAGGACCATGAAAAGGGTGAGTATAAGATATTTTGTTGGGAACTAGGAACTGGAGGAGGGGTGCTGGTAGGATTGGATTCATTTTTATGTGGCATATGTCACTGCAGCCATTCCTGAGTAAAAAGGAACATATATCACATACAGGCCTTCCCCCTCACAATGCTGATCACATCACTCCCTTCCTCAAAAACCTTCCACAGCTCCCCTTCTTTCCTTCCTTCCTTCCTTCCTTCCTTCCTTCCTTCCTTCCTTCCTTCCTTCCTTCCTTCCTTCCTTCCATCCCTCTTCTCCCTCTATCAGCATAGGGAATCATACCCTTACCTGTGGGTTCTCTGGCTAAAGGAATATAAATTTTGATTGTTGCAACTTTGCAAGTTATCTTTGGGTTTGCAGGCTGGATTTCCTTTTTAAGGATCATGCCTCAAACTCAAATCACTCTGGCTCTCTTGGATTGGTCAATAATAGGCCCCAGTCCAAGCAATGGTTTCTTCTTTGGTCAGAAACCCTGAGGGTCATCCCCTCCTGGGTTGATTTTTTTGACAAAGTAGAATGAGTCATTCTTTGCCTCATTTTACCTAACCTTAATCACTGAATGGGCATCGCCTCAGACAAACTAAGACCCAGGAAAGACCTTAGCTTTAAAGAGTCATAGTGTCTCTCTCTCTCTCTCTCTCTCTCTCTCTCTCTCTCTCTCTCTTTCTTTTTCAAAATTTTATTTTCAACTCAAATGCCAGAACACAAGTACAGAATAGAGAAAAGAAACAAAAATATATCATAAACTTAAATATGAAGTTAGGGAAAAAAGCATATCCCATGCATGGCAGAGCATGAGAGGATTCAAAATATGTAGCAATACATTTTCATTTCAAGAAAGCCTGTATGATAAATAATACTCATGCTGAGAATTGTCCACCTTGGTTTCCTTGTGAGATATTTTGTTGTCTGCTGTCCATTTGTTTACTTTGTTCTTTTTTCCCTCCCCCCAGAAGGCTACAAAAAGTTCAGATATGTTTCTCTATAGCTATAGATATATACATACACACATGCATATATAGGCATATATTTTTCCATACCTATTCTACTCCTGATCTTTTTTTTTGTATGATTATATCTCTTGTTTCCTGTTGCTCCTGCCTCCTCTACTTTACTTCTACTCAATACCTTGCCCTCCTGTGACTTGCTTACCCCACTCCAAGGATCCCTCCCTTATCCTCCCATTCACTTAAATCTAAACACCCTTCTATGTCCCTATTTTGCCTATTCCCTCACTCTCCCCTCTAAAGATCCCTACTTTCTCTTCTCCCCAGTCCCTATTCCCCCTACCATTTTATTTCTTCTGAATTTAGAAGACTTTTATACAAGGTTATGGTCTCTCATGGCCTCCTGGACCATCTCCAGTCATTCTGTTCTGTATCTTACCACTGGACTCCGATAGTTCTGGAGGAGATAGTGAGGCTAGTGACTTTGCACAGTCCTGTCTCTCTTAAATCCAATTCCCTTGTAAGTCATGACGTCATGTTCAAGAACAAACAACAATCCACAGCTCCCTATTGCCTGTAGAACAAAATCTAGACACCGTAGTTTTACATTCAAGACCCTCAGCAATCTGGCTCCTCACACCTCTTTGCTCACTCTCTCATCTCCTAGAGTACCCGATTTCCTTCAGTGCTCAGCTAAGCTTTGTCTAAAGCTCAGTTGTTTGTACTTCACACACCCATGCACCCACCTCCACCCCCTTGATGTATTATATATATCTATCTATATATATATATATATATATCTATACATATCTATACATATATATATTAAAAAGTAGTCATAGTATATGTAGTATATACATGTAGTCACATATATACACATATATATACTATATATATATGTACATGAAATTTTATAATCTTTATAGAAATCAAGGGCAGCTAGGTGGTACAGCGAATATCCCACTGGGCTTGGAATCAGGAAGACTCATCTTCATGAGTTGAAATCTGACCTGACATCTAATGGCTGTGTGACTCTGGGCAAGTCACTTAACCCTGTTTACCTCAGTTTTGTCATCTGTAGAACGAGCTGGAGAAGGAAATGGCAAACCACTCCAGTATCTTTGTCCAAAAAAAACCCCAAATGGGGTTGGTTGCAAGTAAACAACAATGACACAAACTAAATGTAAGTACGCTCTTTGGTTTTTATCTTTGTATCTCTAGCACGTTAAATGATGCCTTATTCCTAATAAAACTTATCATATGAAAGAAAGTGGATGGCTGAATAAATAACAAATATGTGTCTGTATATATATGCAGATATATACATACATACATACACGTGTAATATATGTATATGTGTAGATAGACAAATGGGTAGATAGATGATAGAAAATTGCAATAAAATATTGAAGCTAATTACAGACAAGAACATGAATTCACAGAAAAGGATATAGAAACCAAATATTGCTACAGGTAGGCCATGGAAGAAAGAACAAATATGCCAACCATCACTCTAAATTAAGACTAGTTGATCATTTCTTGACCACCCATGAATACCAATAAATCTATTCCTAGCTCTTGCAACATGGTCTCCAACTTTAAGACATAGGACCACAGATTTAGAACCAGAAGGGACTTCAGAGGTTGTCAAGTGCAACCTTCTAAATTTACAGATGAGGAAATTGAGTCCCCAAAGAAGTTTAAGTGAATGCCATGGTCAAACGGTGTACGAGTTGTAATGTAAACCCAGGTTTCCCTGACTTCAGGTACAGCACCCTATCGGCTCCACTATGCTGAATCCCCAAACACATGCTAAACAAATCAACTTAGCTGCCTATTTTTCTTATCCTCTCTACTGCATTGCCACCATCTGAGGCCAAGAGCTACACCTCATTCAACTTTTTGTCCTTCTGAGTGCCTAACACTTCTTGTGATGTAGTAACTGCTCAACAAATATGTGTTCAATTAAATTGGAGTTATACAAAGAAGGGTCAGGATCACAAATCATGGAACCTCAGAGTTGGAAGGAACCTTGGAACTTCTCTACTCCAAATTATAATTGAAAGAGGATTCCCCTCTACTATGTCCCCAATAAACAACCAATCTGTTTTTGAGTGAAGATCTCCTGTTAGAACCCATGACACATCTACACATCCCCTTCTATTTTTTTTATTGCTATAATTATTAGGAAGTTATTTCTTGCATGAAGCCAAAGTCTTTCTCTCTCTCTCTGTGTTCACATTTACCTTGTTCTTCCCAGAAGTCTAAGCCTTCTTTCACATTCTTTCAAGTACCTAAAAATAGCTATGATGTCTCCCTAAGTCTTTTCTTCTCCAGGGCCAAAATCCCCAGTTTCTTACCCTGATGTTCAAGTGGCATGACTACATCTTAGCAATCCATCAGGAAATTCTGAAAGCAAAAAAGCTGAAGAAATGGACATAGACCATTCTCTAAGACATGTCTGAAACACATGGAGAAGATGAATATAAAAATAAATGGTAAGTATTTAGTGGGGTCCTAGATTTCCTTTAATATAAATATATAAATAAGAACAAAGAAAGTTGTTTTTTCCTAAGTTTTTTTTTGAGTTGTACTCCAGTTCTCTTTCTTAATTAAAAAAAGCAATCATTTGATTTCTAGTTCCACCTTGATTATTTGTCTGCCTCCGATGAAAATACTCCCTGTTCATACCAAAGGGTAACTTCTGAGCATCGACTACCTTGGAGTAATCTATCTGACATCACCTTTGATGCTACTTTAACAAGATGGATTTTCCAATAAATACCACCCCAAAGCCTTGATACCTAAAGTAATTACATAGAATGTCAATCACTATCTCTTTCTTCTCTTCCCACTGACTGCCTCTTCAAATATACATTCTTACAGGACCCGAAATAGCATAAACCATGTCACTAGACTGAAGATAAAATTTTGAAGTGCAAAAAGGAAGTGGCAGGTTATAAATGGGTATCACTGAAAGTCACATCTCAGAGTAATATCTGTACAACTTAGTGCTTGGGTATCAGCTTCCTTGGGGCCATGGATTAACAATGGAATCAGGAACTACAGGGACATAGGATGCCCAAGAGACTGAAATCAAATTGGAAGATGAGACTCCAAAACAGAAGGAATTGAAAAAGAAAAAGAACAAATCAAAACAGATGGAGTCTACCTTGGGGGCTACCATATTTTTTTTCATCAGAGGAAAATCATGACTTGTCATTCTTAACATGATGGTGAGTGACAGCTAGAGTAATTTTAAAGTTCAGAGAAATTGATACTGATGATAATTCTTTCAGCAGAATAGTATTTTCTAGTATCCCCTGTTTGGGAGAACTAAAATGCTTTGTGTGAATTGGTGACCCTGGAGACAAAGGAACTGGGTTTGAATCTTATATTTAACCCTTACTTTGTGACCTTGGATAAGTCACTTAGAGTCTTAATTTCTTAATCTGTCAAATAAGAGAAGTAGACTAGATCTAGGTCTTTAAGCTTGAGCTTGAGCCCTGTGATTTTATGATCCTATGACTTGGCTTAAATGAAAGATGGATGTAGAAATATATTGCATTCAGTTTCTGTCTAAAATTGGCCATTTTACAAACTAAGTAAAAGAGTGGAAAAATCACAAGTGAATAACACCTGATCAACTTTCCATTTTTCTCCCTCTCCCTTCTCTCTTTCTGTTGGCATGGATGAATAGTTAGATAGTCAGGTGCATATTGAATATTTCCATTTATTTATTTATTGTAGCAGTATCCACACCTTGGTAAAACCTCAGCAGATGGGCTAAACCAAGTTGAGGGTGGCTTCAAACCAGTCACCAAGTTAAGGATTTCTATCCAAAGTGTGTGAAGACTTATCCCAGTGGAATGGTTGGATAAGAACAATTTGTTCCCATGGCCAAGAAGGTGATTGAAGCACTCCAGAGCACTTATAATTTGTTCAGACATGAAATACCCATCTACTGTATCCCAGGTCATCACCAGTCATCTTGACTTTTGTCCTGCCACTGGATTTTGATGACTGGAAGAGAGAGTGAGGCTGATGACTTTGTGCAGCTCTGCTTCACTTAAATCCAATTTATTCTTGAGTCAAGATATCACCCCGTGATGTCATTGGTCCTCTTAGAAAATGAAGCACAACAACAACCACCATTTATTTATATTCACAGGGACCTGTGGGACAAGCATTTATCAAGCACTAGCTATGGGCAATGAATGCAAGGTGCTAAGGTGGGGAAAACAAACAAACACAAACAAAAAAAAAAAACCCGTACCTGCCCTCAGGGAGCTTACATTCTCCAAGGGGTGTAGGGATGCAACATTTACACAGATAAGTATATATGTGATTTTCTGAGGAAGGAGAATCAGGGTAGGTTTTCTATAAGTGACAACTGACTTAGCTTTGAAGGAAGCTGGGGCTTCTAAGAGGTATAGATGAGGATGGAGAGAATTCTAAGCAGGAGGTGGGGGCACATCCTGTACAAAGACATGGAGGTAAGAGAAAGAATGTTGACTCCAAGGACTATGAAGTAGGCCAGTTTGACTAGATTCTAGAATGTTTAAAAGGTAAATAATGTGACAACTTGGAAATGGTGGCTATATCCAGATTTTGAATTGTGGTCATGGAACTAATCAGTCAGGTGGTCAGAAGGTCAAATTCTTACTGTTTTTCCTAAAAACCTCTTTCTACTTCTCTACCATTCATTTATCCACCTTTTGGAGAGCTAATGGTTAAACATTTTACAAATGCATTTACAGGCAGCAAATACATAAAATACATGTGTGTGTATATAGTATATATAATATATGTGTAATATGTATATAATGTATAGACCCACATAATGTATGCATGCACATATATATATATATATATATATATATGATATTTGTATCAGACCTTCAGTTCACTGTTACAAAAAACTCTCAGTGACAATACTTCTTCTCCTCCTTCAGATCAGTGGCTGTTCTGCAAAATTTACTCCTGCAGAGCCGCCCATAACCCTGAGAAGTTAAGGGATTTACTCAAGGTCATGGAATGGTCATACGTCAGAGACAGGCCTCCAATCAAAGCTTCTTTCCTCTAAGCTCAATTCTCGGCCTATTTCACACAACGTCATTTGCTCCACGGCTTCTCTTTTGGGGGAATTTCATCAGTTTGGATCCTCCATCAAGGACTAGATCTTGAGCTGGAAGAGTCTGCAGAGGCTATCTCTTCCAACTTCATTTTACACAGAAATGGAGGCCAAAAGAGGCTCATGATTTACTCAGGATCACCCAGCTAGTGTTCCCCCACAAGATCCCAGTATTTCTCCAAGAAGTTTTCATGAGTTTCTAGGGCTCGAAACCCTTCAACTGGTGATGAACTGATCCAAACTTAGGCAGGCTGACACTTTTCTGAAATATATGCAGTCTATACTTGGCTGGAGTTCCTTCGATATAACAGAGAAATCAAGGTCATCTCGACACTATACACCACAAGGAAATAACATCCTAAAGGTAGGTCAATATTAGTTTTGTTTCTATGACTAATAATAACAATAATTTTCAAAAGTTTTAATGCAACAAATATAACCCTTGACCCCTTCATACCATGACATGTCAATAAGTCAATAAACATTTATTAAGTATCTACTATGTGCCAGATATCATGTTAAGCTCTGGGGACACAAAAAGAGGCAAAAGAGAGTCCCTGCCCTCAAGGATTTCACAATTTAATGGGGGAGACAACAAGCAAACAAATATGTACCAACAAGCTATATACAGGGTAAGATGGAAATAATTAACAAAAGAAAATCACTAGAATTAAGAGTGGTTGGGAAAAGCTTCTTGTAGAAGCTGAGACTCCAAAGAAGCCAGGAAAGTCAAGAAAGCCAGGCAGAGATGAGGAGGGAAGAGCAATTCCTTCTCATGGGAGGACATAACGGAGAAAATGCCTGGAGTTGACAGGTGGAGTGATTTGTTTGTGGAACTGGATCAAAGTGTGCATAATAAGGAATAAGATATAAGAAGACTGCATAAGTAGAGGACAGCTTAGTTATGAAGGACTTTGAACATCAAACAGAATTTTGTTTTTTATCCTGAAGGTTCTAGGGAGTCACTGGAATTTATTGAGTAGGGTGTGTGTGTGTGTGTGTGTGTGTGTGTGTGTGTGTATTTGTGTGTGTGTGAGACAATCACAAAGTCTGGGAGTTAGAAGGGACCTCATTGATCATCTAATTTAACCCCTACTCAGAAAGAATACCTTTTATAAAATACCCAATAGATGGTCATCTGGCTTCTGTACAAAGATCTCTAAGAATTGGAGTTGAGGCAATATGCCATTTATCAAGACACTTTTTTCTACTTTGGGACATTTTTTTCTATCTGGAAAGATATTGATCCTTCCCAGTGACCAAGAGACAACATATTGTCTGACAGATGAATTCAGTTGTAAGCACTCACAGATTTAAAGCTAGAAAGGACCATAGAGACCATCAAGTCTATAACCCATTCGTTTTGCAGGTGAAGAAACTGAGGCTGAGAGGAATTATGATGATTTGCTGTGGGTCATACAGCCAGTAAGTATCTGAGGCAAGATCTGAATGTGGATGTTCCTGCCTCCAAGCTCTGGTCTCCAGCCATGGCACAACCAAGCTGCAATTTCATAGCCTCGAATGGTTATAAATTTAGATCTGAAAAGGACCTTGGCACTTAAAGGTCTTTTAAGAAAAGTATCCCTCCTATGGTGACCAGCAAAACTCCCAATTATGACTAAACCAGATTAAACTATATTTGGGAAATGTTTAATGAAATAAATAAAAAATATATCATAATGTTAATTTGTGGCTTTCTAACTCAATATGTGACCCACAGGGATCTATTTCTATTTGTTTTTTGACACCACTAACAAACCGTCTCATTTTATATATGAGAGAATTGAGCCTCAGTACTTATCCAAGATCACTTGCATAGTTTGATGATAGGGCTAAGATTCAAATCCAGGTCCTTGAACTTGAAATCAAGTTTCCTTTCCTCCATGATGCTGCTTCCCAAAAATCTATGCCTATTCAATATTCATTCCACAAGATCATAGTTTTAGAGCCAGAAAGGGGCTTTAGAGGTCAGTAAGTCCAGTCCTCTACTTTTTAAGATTAGGAAACTTAGACCATAAGAAGTGACTTACCAAGGGACACACACTTTGGACGTGTTAGAGTCAGGATGTGAGCCCAGGTCTTCTTGGCTTTAATGCCTGTCCATGAGGTATCACATCATGCTGCCTCTCATTTGACTGAAAATTCTGTAGTTGTCATTGACATTGGGCTCCCACCGAAGGTAGTTTGAAGTCTTGGCTGCCTGTTGAATTCTTTAACAATGTCATTTCAAGATGATATTAGTCCTCGTACTTGGTTACCTGTTTAAACATCTGTTAAGGAAGGGAGACTTAAACAAGAGCCCAACTCATTAATTCTTGACTCTAAATCTCTCTCAAATGTTTAATCAAATAGAAATAAAATGTGCGAGGGAATGTCATCAAGTGAGTTTAAAAGTAGAAATTTTCTGGGGTTATTTAAGTTCAAGAGGAGTGGAGATAGGTGCAAGGGCAGAGGGGGTACACAGGGTTTGAGTGCTGGACCAACAAGTATCAGGACTTGTAGAAAAAAACAGAGGAAAAGCAGCATTTAATGTAATGTCATAAAATGTAAATAAGCGATTCTAATACTGTGAGTGTGAAGCTGAAAATGTATGACATTAATGAGCTCATCTCTCTTTTATTCATTACCAATTCCATCTCTCTTGCTTTATTAAATGACCCTTGGGGCTGAAATTCAGTGGTCCTATTCAGGCTAAGCTCCTAGAACCTTCATTTAAAATCCAATAAGTTTCTCGATTGGGAAGGAAAACAGGAAAGGGGTTCTTTGGGGACATGGAAAAAAAAGAATTTGTCTCAGCTTGGGAGGTTTATCTTTGGGGAGTTCAGTAGACTATTTCCTAAGATCACGCATATTTGAAACTTCAGAGTAAATAATGCAATATAGAAATGACTATACATACTGCAGAAATAGAAATGCTTGAAGGATTGACTTATTGTTTTTGGAAAATGTTTACTATTTTGCTAACCAAAGAAGAGGTGGCAAATGAATTCCTTAACAATATTATTTTAAGATGATGTTAGTTCTCATACTTTTGTAACACATTTTTTATTAAATCATTTTTGCATGCATTCTCCTGCTGGTTTCTCATGATGACTCTGTGAGATGAGCAGAGCAAATATCATTACCCTCATTTTACAGAGGAGAGAACCCAAGCCAGAGAGATGAAGTGATTTGCCTAAGCACATGCAACATACAAGTGATGGATCATGGGGTAGTGGGAGAGGCACTAGCCTTGGGGTCAGAGGATCAAGATCCAAATCATAATTGTTATTTACGTAATATTCATAGCAATGGACAGTTCCATGAGGGCTTGGACTAGATGGCATTTAAAGTTTCTTCTGGCTCTAAATCTAGGAACCTGCGTATTTCTAGTCTTTTCTACTAAGACAAGTTAGGTCAAGGCAACAAGTATTTCCAAAGGGCATACTTTGTATCAAGCACTGCTAAGCACTGGAACTGCAAAGGGAGGCAAAATACAACAAGCCAGTTCTTGCTCTCACAAAGCTCATAGTTGAGTAGGAGAAGCAATTTGCTAAGAACTACGGACAAGCAAGATATATGCAGGGTAGATTTGAGGTAACCTCAGAGGAGAGGTACTAAGGTTGAGGAAGAACCTGGACAGGTTTTGTGCAGAAGGTGGAATTTTAGCTGGAACTTGAAGGGAAGCAGGTAGCTAGGAAATAGAAGTAAGGAAAGGAGAGAGTTCCAGGCATGGAGGACAGTCAGTGAAAAGAAGAGCAAAGAGGACAGTCACTGGATATCAGAAATCAAAGGTAAGGGAGAGGAGGCAAAGTGGGTGGAGGAGGGAAAGACGTAAGAAGACTAAAAAGGTAGATAGGGCCAGGTGACCAAGATTCTTAAAAGCCAAATACTTTTTTTTTCTATTTAATCTTGGAAGTGATAGGGAGCCACTGTAGTTTATAGGGAGGTAACATGGTTTGAGCTCCTTTGTTTTTTGAAACATACTCTTACTTTCCTTTTTGAGCTGTTGGTGTTGCTGCTGGTCCTTCATTCACAAAGGGGACCAATAACATCAGTGAGGGTGATGTCTTGACTTACAAGTGAATTAGATTTAAGTGAGGTCAAGCTGTGCAAAGTCAACAGCCTTACTTTCACCTCCAGAGTCATCGTAGTCTGGTGTCAAGACACAGGTCAAAACTACTGATGATGGCCCTAGATTTAATGGGAGAGCGTGACCTTTTTAAGCAAAAGTATTTCCTAAATCTCAGTTTGTCCGATGTAATGTCCATTCAATAATTTTATGCTAGAAAAAAAAAGAGGCAAAAGATGGCCTTCACAAAAAAATCAATGAACTTGAGGTTCTTCGTAGATGAAGAATTTTTTTTTTATTTGAACTGGCCTTCATTTCTATATGAATGTTTTTCTGCCACACATTTGCTGTTTCCTGTTCTTCATTGGTGTAAAAATTTAACCAACTCTTGGAATTTGAAGCATAAGGTTTTTGTTTTGTTTTTCCTTGAGTCATATGTAGATTCTTTGGATGGGTTCTTTCTTTATTGTATTTACAACTTCTAAGGAATTTTTTATCGTAGTTTTGAGATTTTTTTTCTTTTTTCTATTTTTACTTCTTGTATTCTTCTGGAAGACCTACAATTCTTAAGTTGCCTCTAGATAGTCTGTCTTTGAGATCAAAGGCTTGCTTTTTTTTGGTAGATTTTCCTCCCTTTCAGCCTTTTCATAGCCTAGATTTGTTCATCTCTTTTTTGTTGAAGAAACTTTCTTTTCTTTTTCTAATCTGATAATTGAGTTTTTTTATTAGTTCATGGAGAACTAGAACTCCTATTTTATGTTTATTGCAAATTTCTTCTTTTATGAATTTTATTTCCTTTCTGAAAAAATCTGAAATTCTATAATTTCTTGTTATTTGTCCATGTTCTCTTAGTACTCCAAAGGAATAATCTCTTTTTTTGATATGCTGGTCCACTTATTTTGTTTTATGATGTTTAAGAGAACTGTGTAATCTCTTTAAAGGTATAGTACTCATCCTTCTAGTTTTAGGATCTGCTCATTAATTGATCTGCTTTTACTCTGTTTTTATTGAGCATTTTTTTCCTCTTGAAATCTTTGGTATTTTAGCTGTTTTTCTTGCATTCTGAAAATTTTCATTTTCTGACTCCTTACTTATCTACTTACCAGTGGATATACTGCTATGTATACTTAAAAGCTATCTCAGCTTTCTTCCACATTTGGAGTTTTAGATTTCACTGTTCTTGAATTTTTAACTTCTGTGGAGAACAGAACTAGCCATATCTGGGTTTCAGTCCCCTTTCCTTTAGGCCCAGTACAGATCCTCAAACCTGTTTCTCCCTCAGCTCTCATTCTTTCCTTCTCTGATTGGGTTTAATCAGAATCTGCCACTATTTGCATGGAGAGGGGGTGGGGGAGTGGGGGAAATGTTTCAACCAGAGTTTCTTAAACCTTGGTGGTCACTAATTCAGGTGAAGCTATTAAAATTATTTATGGAGGTAATTCTTCTCAGGCTACTGACTAAGATGGCTGCCCCAATGAGGCAGATTACCCAGGTCACATTCCTCTTTAATCTACCCCTCAGACTTTTTCTATTACACACCAGAAACCTCTTCATTAAGGATGTTTACTCAAGCCTTGGAAGTAGAAGAATATGGATTTGAACCCAGGGCCACTGACTCCAAATGGAATGCTCATACCAGTATACTACTCTGCCTATTGGTATAAATCTCCCTGTATAGGGAGGACAGACTATGATGAGATGTGATTAAGCCATAGATTTGGAGGGTAGAACAAGGATGATGAGCCTGGAGAAATGAGAAAACCTAAGGCAGGTTCACCTAACCTATAATCCCCTCCCATAGAGATAGTCTGCATTTTCTATAGCTAGACTGGTCTACAGGAATGGGGGAGGGAAGGCAGAGTGGCTGTGGAAGCAGAGGAGAGAGAAAGTAAACATTTACCAGCCTAGCTGTCATGCAATATTAAAAGGAATTTTAAATCAGGGCAAAACTAATATAGAGAGCAATGCAGAAGTTCACCATTGTATGTATACTCTCTTGATACCATTTCTTTCTTCCAGCTCTGAAATTATGATCAATTCAGTTGTGCCATTATTCCCATCTTGGGTACATTAATGTAATTCTCCATGGTCCTACTCACCTTTCCCTTTCTCCCAACTTTCTGGGTCAAATTGTTCTTCTCCAACCAACACTCCTATTTTTGGATTACTCTTTCCTAACAGGTTAAAAGCTCCTTGATATCAGGGATCATCTTTGTTTTTGTATTTGGATGCCCAGGCTTACCACACTGTATGACACAATGTAAGCAGTTCATAAATACTTTTTTGTTTGTTTAATTTGTTGATTCTAGTGCATATAATTCAGAATTTCAACTTGCAAGAGTCAGCAGAGAACACTAATCTAAAAACATTTTCAGCCATCTTAGAGTATCCCTGTATTTTCTTTCTTGAAACCTTTACAAAATTTGCCTCAATTATATACTTCAAATATTGAAACAAGCCTGCAGGCTGATCGTGTAGTCTGAGGTCCAGCTAATTTTGAGGCAAAACCCCAAAGCTTTAGCACCTTTCATTTTTTCTTTTGCTACAGTAGCAAATAAAAGGACATGAATGGAATTTTTAAAAGAATTCTTTTATTCAGCATGAACATAATATTCTCTTTCTGACTTGAGTCAGAGGAGTCATTTGCCTCTTGAAGATGAAGCAATTGCAAATAGTGGGCATCCTTTTGAAAAATGCTCCCCAACCCTCTATTGTCAGAATCTTTGGTTGAATGTAAGGTAGAGAAATGGATGCAATGATTGTGACAGATCAATCAATCAATCAATCAATCAACAAGCATTTATTAAAGACCTACTGTATACCAGGTACTCTTCTAGGTTCTGGAGACACAAGTACAACAAATGAAACAACCCCTACGCCCAAGGCATTTACATTCTTATGGAGGACATAATAAGTATATAGAAGTACAGATAAGGTATAAATACAAATACATGTAAGTAGCTTAATAGGAGGCAGTTTGGCAAGGTAGGCTTTAGCCCACCAGTTTAGGAGATTTGGAAAAGTTCTATGTGGAAGATAGTTCCTGAGTGGCATCTTAAAGGAAGAGAAGGACTCTATGAGGTAGAGAGGTAAAGAGAATCATGGGAAATGGCCAGTGCAAAGTCACTATGCTAGAGATTGTTGTTGTTCATTCTTGAAGAGGCCCAAAATAATATCACTATGCTAGAGGCAAGTTACAGTGTGTCCAACCATGGCTGTTCAAACCAATAAAAGCTCAGAATACTCTACTACAGGCTGGGCTCAAATGGTCCATGTAAATATTTGGGGTAGATTCTCTATAT
>CM053600.1:176618482-176639663 GCA_028646575.1 Pseudocheirus occidentalis
ATTTCTTTTGAGGTACTTCAATTCTACTTTGCTCACATAGCATAGCATCTTCTCTGATAAGGGCATGTCATGCTTGGTGGTTCTGTGCCAGTGTCTTCCATGTCACACAGTCCCAAAGTTCCTAAGAGAGATCTTAAGAGTGTCCTTATATTGATTCTTCTGGTCATCATGTGAGCACTTGCCCAATGCAAGTTCTCCATAAAATAGTCTTCTTGGCAAGTGTACATTTGGCATTCGAGCACTGTGGCCAACCCACTGGAGTTGTGCCCTCTGCAACAGAGGTTGAGTTCTGGGCAGTTTAAGTTCAGAAAGGACCTCATTTTCTGGTATATTATCCTGCCAGGTAATCTTCAGGATCTGGCTGACAACTCAAATGCTAGCTACATAGCATCATCTTTGTGGAACAGAGAGAAAACCAAGTGTAGGTCACACAGAGGTGATAGAAAGGGAGACATAGGATTGTCCAAGAGGCTGAAAATATAGATTGGGGCTAGGTTATGTAAGGCTTTAAAAGCTAAACTGAAATATTTTTATTTTATCTTGAAAGCATCAGGGAGCCAATGGAAGTGGTCTAGTAGTCACACAGTTCTTACTGCTTAAAGAAATCTTATAATAGCTACCACGGGATTAGAGTGTTAGCTCCTTTAGAGTACTGGTTATTTCATTTATTGTAATTGTGTCACCAGATATTGCTATTGTTAGGCCATTTCTGTTGTACTGGACTCTGTGATCCCTTTTGGGGTTTTCTTGGCTAAGATAATAGAATACTTTTGCCACTTTCTTCTTCCACTTATTTTATGATGAAGAAACTGAGGCAAACAGGGTAAAGTGATGTTCAGGGTCACACAGCTAGTAAGTGTCTGAGGCCAGATTTAAATGCTGGTATTCCTGACTCCAGGGCCCATGTTCTATCCACTGCAGCACTGTGGAGGATGGGTGAACTGGAGTGGAGAGAGACATGATGCATGGAGACTAGTTAGGAGGGTCTTGCAATAATCTAGGAGAGAGGTTGTGACCAGAAACAGATGAAAATGTAATTGGGAAATATTGAACAAAATAGATAAATGCAATGGAACATACATAATGTTACTATGTAGTTTTTAAAGTCAATCTGCAGCAGCGGGGATCCTCATGTACGGTACATTGTCCCGTGATTTCAACAGCACTGATTGATGTAGGCAAGAGATAATGAGCTCCAAAAATAATTATGTAAGAGGAGAGAATCAGTTGGATGTGAAAGATAGTGTGAAAGCAGAAACAATAAGATTTGGCAGCTTATTGCATATATGAGGTAAATAAAAGTGAGGAGTCCAGGAGAAGGCTAAAATGGTGAACCACAGCCTCTAAAAGGATAATGGTGCCTTTGACAGTCATGGTGGATGGAGAGCAGTTGACTTTGGAGAAAACCTGAGTTCATGTTCCAACTCTGATACATGGTCTGTATGAGGTTCAGTACTCTATATCCCAGGGAAATATCTAATATAATTTATCAGAGAAGGAATAGGTTTTTACTAATACAGGAAACTCTTCCCAAGAGTTCTCTGTGCTAATCAGGTAGGTACATGGTACAGAGGTTTGAGCACTGAACCTGGAGTTAAGAAGACATGCGTTCCAATCTGGCATCAGACATTTACTAGCTGTGTGAACCTGGACAAGTCACTTAATCTTTGCTTACCTCAGTTTTCTCACCTTTAAAATGTAGATAATGGCACCTATCTCCCAAGGTTGTTGTAAGAAACAAATGAGATAATATTTGTAAAGTGCTTGGTGCTATATAAATGTTAGTAAAGATGAGAATGATGATGGTGGTGGTGGTAATAATGAAATCCTAGGAAAGGTTAAAATATTGGAGGGAAATATGGACTCATCTAGGAAAAGTGACATAATATAGTAAAAAGGACATCAGATTTGGAGCCAGAAGAACTGAGTTTGGATCCCAGCTCTGCTACTTGCCAAAAGTGTCATTTAACCTTTCTGAGTCTCGGTCTCATCAAAGTTGAACCTGAAGACTTCAATTCATTCAAAAGACCTTCAATGTGACCCTGAGATATTCAATACCTCCTTCTGACAGTAAAGAGACTTGGATTTGAGTACTGGTTTGGACATTCATTATTTGTGTGACCTTGGGAAAGTCATTTTATCCCCTTGGGATTTTAGTTTTCTTGTTTATGAAAAGAATGAATTGGACCAAATGATGTCCAAGGTCTCTTCTGGCTAACATCCTGTGTATATAGAAACTCATCATCGTGGGAATTTATCTTGTTCATAAAGAGTCTATCTATATTCGCTTCTCTACATCTCACTCAAAGCAACATGTAGGGAAAGCATATTGAGTCTTTCCCTCCAGGAGCAACCCAGTCCAGGTTTTGTAAATGAGATGAGCTGAAAAGCAATAGCATTATTATTTTTCACGTGGCTCTCCACTGCTTGATGTGTCTTGAAAACACATTGGGCTCTACGTGCCAACAAGAATCTGTTAACTTTCCACTCTGTAACTGACTAGGCACTCAGAATGGTGTCTCTACCATCAAGCTTCAGATGGTGGCAGGTAGTTATTTATTAGAGAGGAAGCTGTTTCTAATGATTTTCACTCTTCTGCCACTGGTATTGGGGTTTAATTGAAAACTGGTCACATCAGTCTTTGGCAAGCTCCCTAGAAATGATTTGTGTGAGTAACTACCATCACATGGCAAAGGGAATGGGCTGGGGAGGGAAGTTTTCATTGGGAGAGAAAATGCTTTTTGACAAATCCAACAATTACTTTCCTATGAGTGAAGAGGCTCAAATATGAATTGTCATAAAATGTACTTGTTGATTTCATTCTGTTCCTTGGGGCTTAGCAAATGCCTTTAGAGTTAAAATGCCCACAATGGGATGAGGCAAACTTTTAGTAAGCTCTTGAATGAATCATAAGAACTTAGATAGATAGATAGATAGATAGATAGATAGACATAGATATAGATGCACATACACACATATATATACATGAATGAATGAATGAATGAATGAATGAATGAATGAATGAACTTGCTTCTCTGGGTGTTCGCAATATCTTCCTCTACTTTTCCTCTTATAAACCCCAATTTCCTTCCATGCTGATACCATTTTTACATAGTTAGCATTTATATAGCACTTTAAGATTTGTTCTCTCTTAATAACTCTGTGAGGCAGGTTTTGTGAATATTCCATTTCATAGATGAAGAAATGAAAGCTAAGGAAGTTTAGGTGACTTTTCTAAGGTCACTGTCCCTGGTGCTTTGAGTGAAAGCTCTCTTCATCCCCCCACTTTTAGAATCCTTCACCTCTTTTCATATTTGGGCACCATTAGCCTTAAGGAATTTACCACTGAGCCAGGGAAACAGGTAGGGGTAGGGAACAGGTAGCCAATGACACATACACTAGAAATTAGACTATATGGGCCAGAGTTGGCATGCACAAATAAAATACAACCAGTCAATCAACAAACATTTGTTAGACATCTAATATGTGTCTGGTATTGTTTCCAAATATAATGAATTAAATGATCCCAAATTGAAGTGAATTTACATTCAGACAACATGTTCATGGAAAAGTGTTTGCAGAATAAATATAAATCTACATAAGATAGTTAAATAGAATCTGTGGGGAGAGCACTAGCAGATTGGGAGGGGCAAACAAGAAAGACTTCTTACAGAATATGTGCATGAGTGCTGTCTTGAAGGAAAGAAAGGGTGCTATGCTGCAGGGGCAAGGAAAGAATCCATTCCCGGTATAGGGTACATCATCCAGTGAAAAGTTATGGCATCTAACGTCTGAGGATGAGAGAAGGCCATTTTGACTGGTCTGCAGATTGCAAGGAAGGGGAGTAATATAATGTGCTTCTTCCTCTCCACTCTTCAGAATACATTTCTTTCTTCAGGGCTCAGCTCAGTTGCTTCTTCTTCTGAGAAGTCTTCCCTGATCTCCAAGTTGTTAGTGAGTGATAGGGAGGTGGGATAGATGGAAAATAACAATCAAAATATGACAAGCTGAGTCCCAATCTCATCTCTCCAAGCCTTAATTTCTTCATCTGCAAAATGGAGATAATATTGCCTGTAGTACCAACAGTATTGTAGTATGTTTTGAGTCCATAAAGTGCTAATCTTTTTCTTTATTTAGCAAAATTCTCCAAATAACATCAACCTACACCCTAACAAACATAAGTGTCATATGGGCTACAGGCATTGCATTTGTAGGTCCTATTGTAATATTTTCCAGGACAGAAAGTGTGACCACAGGGAAAGACATCTGTAAACTATGTTGGAAACAGACCAATTTAACATACATTTATTAAATACTCATCTTGTGCCTGGTTCTATGCCAGGTGCTAGGGTTTACAAAGACAATACATGAAACATTATTTTCAAAGAGCTTAATTCATTTGGGGATGACACCAAGAACACACATAAATATATACAAAATAAATATAAGTAAATATGAAGGGGTGGCTAGTGGTGCCCAAGATAGAACCCTAAGCCTGGAGTCAGGATGGCCTGAGTTCAAATATGGCCCCAGACACTTACTAGCTGTGTGACTCAGACTCTATTTGCCTCAGTTCTTCATCTGTGAAATGGAGAAATGCTGAAGAAGGAAATTTCAAAGCACTGCAGTGTCTTTGCCAAGAAAACCCCATGCACAATGCCCATGTTGCTAAACTGAGTTGGATACAACAGAACAACAACAAAAAATACAAAGCAGTTAAACACAGAACAGTTTTGGAAGCAGAATAGTAGCATTTAATGGAGTCAGAAAGATTTCATGCAGAGTGATTAAGACATAAAAGCAATCAAATGCTTGTTATTTATTCAGTGGCCTTTTACTGTATATCATCAATAACCTTCTTTACTAAGATAAGAGGAACTAGAGAGGATAAATACTAAACAATGTCATACACACACACACACAATTGATTATATCTTAACAGATAGGAAATTTGTAGTTGCCGATATTTTGGTCTTTTCCAAATCAGTGGTCTGTGTATGGTCAGACCTAATGTCAAGTTAGAAAAAAAGAATAAAATGACATGATGCTCCATATAATTCAAACAGTTTCAATCTGATCTATTTAAATAAACTATAAAATGAAAATCTTGTAAAGATAGAATTATTAGTTCTGATTGTCTCTACTTCTTACAGATATTTAATTGATAAAAAGAAGTTGCCAAAAGATAATACCCACAGTCTATGAAAGCAGAATTTCATTTCAAAGCAGAGAAAGTAGAAAACCAAAGGCAAACATGCTGGGAAAATGCCATAAAAGAGGGTAACAGAAGAAGGCAAAGAATGACCACCTCACAAAACAAAGGAAGGCTGTGAAGAGAGGGATGAGTGCACAGAAAACTCAGCGCAAAAGCTATGGAAGCCTTGTCCACAAAAATTAATTTATAAATGAATTTGGAAGGAGAACAAAGAGATGGAAAGTAAAAGATTTTACAAATAGAAGGAAAATGAAACAGATTTGTCAGCATCTGGGATGCAATAGAGTCATCAAATTTGGATTCTAAAATCTAGGTACCCAATATGCTACAGTAGGAAGTGGCAATGGTCTTTAAGAAGATGATACTGTATAAATGGCTGGATCAGACCAAAGACACATGGAGGAAATCCAAGTTTGGAACCTTGGAGGTGCTGATTGTCATGCTCTCCCTTAGCAGCAGGGATTTAGAGTCTTCTTAAAATCTCTCGGAACACCAAAAATATAAAGTATAGGGAGCCTACCTGAGCAGCCAGCTTTGACAATACTGTGATTAGCAGCTGACAGTCTGCTACCCTCCTTCTATTTGGAAAGGAGTGAGCCCAGAGTAATACTTTACCCATACCTCGTTCAGCTTCAGCCAGGAAAAGGAGCTACAGAGTTTTGTGGAATGGGAGCGAAGAGGGAGACTTTTGTAATGGACAAGGAAGGACTCCCTCAATCCAAAACTGACCTGTCCCCTTGGAAAACGTGTGTGTGTGTGTGTGTGTGTGTGTGTGTGTGTGTGTGAGGGCGTGTTGGGAGGGCCTCTCGTAACTAAAATCAAGCAGAACTTGAAACATAGAGAGCACATGATGTCTGAATCTCTCAGAGGGCAGATCTGTGAATACCCTGATCCTAGTCAGGTGGAGCAGGACCAGTAGTAGGTGACTTGAATAAACCAGGAGCAATGAGGAGGTTCTAAAGCGATGCCTGTTCCCCCCTATTCTCTTGTCCTAAAACTCATCCTTTCCAACAGGGTAGGAGAACAGATATCTATCTGTTCCTGGCTTCTCTTCTCCTCAAAAGTATGGAACAGTCAGAGCCTTAACTTTTTGAGGAGCAGAGGCAGGGAAAAGGCAGCTCTCATAGAAGGCAAAGGACTGATTAGACGTCTGGGGAAGCTAAACGGTACAGTGGATAGAGTGTTGAACCAGGAGCAAGAAATACTCATCTTTGTGAGTTCAAATCTGGTCTCAGATAGTTACTAGCTGTGAGACCCTGGGCAAGTCACTTAAACTTGCTTGTCTCAGTTCCCTCATCTATAAAATGAACTGGAGAAGGAAATGACAAACTACTCCAGTGTCTTTGCTGAGAAAACCCAAATGTGGTCACAAAGAGTTGGATACAACTGAAAAATGACTCAACAACAAGATTATAGATGTTTCCAACCTGGGAAGAACCACAGAGGCCATGTAGTCTAAGTCTTTATTTTAGAGAAAACCACTGGGAAAAGTGAGGCCCAGCAAAGTAAAATTATCTAGGATCATAGGATCACAGAATTGGAGCCAGGAGGGAATTTAGAAGTGGTCTAATTCAGTCCCTTAATTTTTGAGAGGAAATTGAAACCAAGAGAAAGTGATGAAAAGTCATAGATCTAAAGGTAGAAGAAACCTTAGGCAGCATCATTTTACATGAGGGGAAACTGAGGCCCCCAGAAATGAAGCTCCAAGTTTACAGAGGTAATGCACATTGGGGGCAGGATTTGAACCCAAGACTTCTGACTCTAAAGCCATTGCCTCCCAACCAACTCTTTTTCTCTTGTCCCTCCTCTTCTTTCTTTCTGCAGACATTAAGAATTGATTTTTCTATGGCCTCCTAAGGTCAAGGCAGGCTTCTTTTAAAAACAATTGTGTACCATACAAATTTAGCTTAGGTTCTTGTTCTCACTCTGTAGGATTCATTTTGGGAAGAGATATATGTTTATAGTGAACTAGAATTTTTCCCTGAAAGGTCATTTGTCTGATGTTCTTCCTTAAATTTGTCTCAAATATAATCATATACATATTGTCTTCATGTTTTCCATATTTCAGCTAAGCTGAATTACTTCATATTCCTCACGTGATTTCCTTCTCCCAACTGCATGCCTTTGCACAGGCAGGAATGCATAGCCTCCCTGCCTTAGCCTCATAAAATCCATAGCTTCCTTTAAATCTCACTTTAAATGCTACCTTCACTAAGACCTTTCCTGATCTTTCCATTTATTAATGCATCTTGGCGTTCTTTATATAGATCTTATATTTTCTTGCACTTATACATGTTGCTCCCTTCATTAAATTATATGCTTCATGAAGGTAGGGATTGTTTCATCTTTGTCTCTGTCTTCTCAGTGTCTAGCATAGTTCCTGAAAAAAAAAGTTTTGGACCCTAACAGCTTTGGGATATGATAGCCTTGGTGACTGTTTCTGGTGGAAGAATTCTGGTAGCCCATTTGATGAAGGGAGAGAAAATCTCAGGAAGACTCATTAAGAAGAGTTCATGTTACAACTTTAACTCATAAATTAGATCTTGATTTAACTGGGTCTTTCCTCTGCCATGTATTCATTCTTCCTGAGATCCTTGCACATTTTATATCTTCTCAGCAATCAACACAAAGTGAATTTCTGGTGTTTCCATGTTGGACACCTTTCAGAATCACTAGAAGGAATGCTGAGTGCTTGGTTTACAAGACAGCATCCCATAGATCAATTTGGAGAAACTGAAAAGTTAAAAAAACTATTTTTTAAAAGTATCAAAATTCTAAGGCTTACCTATTAATATTTATACATCATTTGTTTTAGTTGCTGATCAGTCATTTCAGTTGTGTTTGACTTTTCATTACCCCATTTAAGGTTTTCTCAGCAAAGATACTGATATGATTTGCCATTTCTTTCTCCAGCTCATTTTACAGATGAAGAAACTGAGGCAAACAGGGTTAAATGAATTGCCCAGGCTGACAGTTAGTATACAATGTTCTCCTGGTTCTGCTCACTTCACTTTGCTTACTTCATATCATGTAAGACTTCCTAGGGATTTTTTTCTGAAATTGTTTTGCTAATCATTTCCTATAGCACAAAAGTATTCCATCACAATAATATACCACAATTTGTTTAGCCGTTTCCCAATTGACAGGTATCCCTTCAGTTTCCAATTATGTGCCACCACAAAGAATTGCTATAATTATTTTTTTACATGTAGGTCTTTCCCCCTTTTTTATGATCTCTTTGGGATACAGAACTCATAGCAGTATGCTGGATCAACGGGTATGCATGATTTTATGGCCCTTTAGGCATAGTTCCAAATTGTTCTCCAGAATGGTTGAACCAGTTCAGAACTCTACCAATAGTACATGAGTGTACCAATTTTTCCTATCCTCTCCAGCATTTGTAATTTTCCTTTTCTATCATGTTATCCATGCTGATAGGTGTGAGACAGTTATCTCAGAGTTCTTTTAATTTGAATTTATTTAATCAGTATTTGTGATTTTGAGATTTTTTCCTATGACTATTGATAACTTTGATTTCTGTTTTTGAAACCTACTAACTCTTACTTTCTAAAACTTCTAACCATGAATATTTGTTCTGCTTTTTATGACCCCAGCAAGATAATTCTAATCCTCCTTCTACATCAGCCCTTGAAATCCTTGAAGACAGTCAACACCTTATTTCTTGACTCCAGGACTTCTCTAAGATAAATATCCAGCTTTCCTTCAAGCCATTATCATGAGACATGATTTCCAGCCTCCCCTAAGATGCTAGTCTTTTTTTTAGCTTTACACCAGTTTCTCCTTATCTTTCCTAAAATCTGATGACTTAACTTCACATGTTCTGACCAGGACAAAATCCAGAGGTCAAAGGTAAAATTGCCTCGGAGGAGAGGTTCATACTGAGCTTGCAGTCCACTAACTCTTAAGTCATTGTCATATAAGTTATTATTGTTACTGAATCTCTCCCATCTTGTATCTGCTCTATTGATTTCTTGAACCCAAGTATAACACTTTACATCTATCCCTTCCAATTTAATAGCCCATTTCCTTATCCGGTTGAAATAAGTTAAAATCCTCACTTCATAGCTTGTAATGGTAGTACTGTCTCTCAGCTTCACATCACCTGCAAATGTTATGAGTGTATCATTTTTACCTTCATGCCAGTCATTGATAAAAATGTCAAACAGACCAGGACCAGTGACAGAGTTTCTGGGTCACTTCACAGAAGGCCTGCACCCTGAAAAAGAGGGCATCACTATTCTCGGGGTCTTGTCATTTACCCAGTTTTGAATACGTCTAACTGCATTTTGTCTATAGAAGAGGCAGAGCAGCCAGTAAGATAGAGTACTTGATTTGAAATTAGATGAACTGCAGAATTCAGATTTTGGCTGCTGCTTTACAGAACAAGCAGAGAGGAAAGGGGTCTCCGAGGTCTTCCTCAGAGTAATGCTCCTCATTATAATATCCCTTTCAAGAGGTCATCTGGTGTTTTCTAGAAGAGCTACAATGAAGGGGAATCTGCTGCATAAAGAAATCACATTATACTTTTGTGTAACTCTAATTGTGAGGAATGCTTCCTGGTATCTCAATAAAATCTTTTATCATTTTGTAAACCTTAAAACCATGCAGATGAAAGCTATTGAGGTGTGCCACTGACCTTCTCACTCATGCACAGATTGTGCTTGCTCAGGGCTCTCCACCAAAAGTTATTGACATTTTCCCAGAGAATTTTTTGGAGGACATCAATCATCTCCTAACCCAACTCATTACAGTAGAAAGAGCCCTGGCACTGGAATCAGAGGACTAGGGTTCAGTCCTGACTCTGCATTTAAGTACCTGTGGAACCCTGGGCAAGTCACATTTTTCCTCAGTTTCTTTATAAATAAAGAGAGGGGAATGGATAAAACCAGGACTATATCAGTGGTCCTAAGCTCCTACTTTATTCTGAGCTTTCTCTCCTTGTCTTCCTATTAAGGTCTCACATTGGGAAAATGATCATCTAGGTACTTAAACACCTTAGAGAAATAGAAATGGACCCCCCTCATTCTTCCACTATAAAATTCTGAAAATGAAAGCTGCTGGTCATGGGAAGCCATGTGACATACAAATTTTTAACTACCAAAAGACAAATGGAGTGATTACCACCCCCATCCTTCTGTACAGTTCTGCACAAGGAACTCCAAGTTCTCTGATGTTTGGGGATTTATATAATAGCATCTATTGTTCCTTTCTCCTTTTTTAATTTCATGAAGCAGCAAATCCCTAGAGTTCTCAGAGATTTGGCGAAGTAAGCAATTATTGGAGATTGCTGGATACATCTACTTTCTTCCCCTATGACTGGATTGTCAAACTGTAGGTTTAGTTTTTAATTCACCTCAGAAGTCAATCATTTTTCCTCCTGCACTTTAAGGTCACCAGAGATGGTCCAGATGGAAAACTTCCTAAAACAACAATCTTTTTGTGGAGAGGTTCAAGCCAACCAGCCTTCTTTACTCTCTCATCCTAGTTCCTGACTTGCTGACTTCCAAACCATGCCCAGAGTGGGGACTCTCCTCTCCTCTCCCCTTTGCAGCAATCTTTTATGTTTTCTTTCCTCATTGAAAGGTAAGGTCTCTGAGGGCAGGTCTCTTTTTCTTATATTTGTATCTCCAGAGCATAGCACAGGCCCTGACACATAGTAAGTACTTAATAAATGTTTGTTTCTTTCCATCTGAAAAGTATAGGGGTTGGGTTTCTAGAGATTGGAATTCACTCCCTCTGCATTTCTGCTTCTAGCTTTCTTCAAGCATCAGCCAAAGAGGCCATTTACAAGAAGGAAGTTAGGGATTCTAGAAGTAGAGGTAAGAAGGAATCTTTTCCAGGCACAAGGGACAAAAGGGAAACATACAATGATGGCTATGGAACAGTAAAGATCTAGTTGACGTGACAGGGTCCCTGTTCTCTCTGATAGAACAGCTTCCCCCCATCCATATACTCATTACCCACATTTATTTCACAGGTCAGTCCAAGACTTTGATCTCAGAAATGGCTCCATTTCAAAATGTTGGCTGATACATGGGAGATGGGCATATTTTCACAGAAAACTACTGTAGATATAAAGGAATCAATGGTGTACCTGATATACCTGAGCTAAGTTAGCACTGGTGACAACTTGGGCCAAGGAGACCCTAAGTGAAACTAATAGTTGTCTACTTTGCCTCTATGTGATGCAGCCTTTTTTGCATGTGTCTTTTGATTCTAACATGACTCAAAGGGTCCCATTACATTTGGAAAGACTCCCTACTTCTCTGGCTCATCTCCCACCCAGGAAATAAAAGAATTTCAATATATGACATTGTTGAAAGCATTGTCACTAGTTCCCCTTATAAGCACATGATTTGTAAAGCTCAAAGAAGGAATTATTATTTACATGAATTATTTACATGACAAAGAAAACAAACAAAAAAAGCATAACAGAGCTCTTGGAAAATAACTAGACCTAGAACTGACGGAGCCTGAATGCAGATCAAAGATACTATTTCTTTATTTTTCTTGGGATTTTTTTTCTGTCTGTATTTTCTTTCACAGTATGGTTAACATGAGAATGTGCTTGGCATGACTACAAGTGTATAATCTATGTCAAATTGTTTGCCTTCTCAATGAGGATGGAAGGGGAGCAGCATGATAGAATTTGAAACTTAAAATTTGAAAAAATAGAATGTTAAAATTATTTGTATGTGTAATTGATAAAAAACAAAATGTTAAATTTGAAGAAAATAACAAGATCCACCAACAAACAACCCTTCCCCAGAGACCTGTGTAGCTTCAAACACTTATATGCAGGCACTTGTTAGGAGTCCTAGTCGATGACATTTGCACTCTTAGTTTTTTGGTGTGTGACTCCTCCTGTAGCTCTCTACAATTCCTAGTACTAAGTATCATTAATTCTTTTTTTCCCAAAGAAAACATTTTTCTGTAATGCAGTTCACTTTTGTACCTCACAAGACAATTCTTAAACAGCTTTACTGCAGTCCTAGGAGACCCAAGTTTCCCCTATATTTCTGACCATAGTGCCAGGTTTCTTGCATAGTAAAGTCTTTCCTTTGGGGCTATGCTTTCTATCCATCTCTAGGCTTACAAAAGGAAAAAAAAAATCACCCAACTTTCAGAACCACACTTTATCCCAATGGCTACAAGGTTGGGTCATGACTTCATAGACTAATACCCTCTTTTCAGATAAGTAGATGAATGAATGAATGAATGAATGAATGAATGAAAAAAATAGGTTAGTAGGTAGTCAGTCCCCCAGTTGTCTTTCATTGTCAGAATGGACTCCAGCTTCCTCTCTCTTACTGGTGATAACTAACCATAACTAAGTGGAATGAAATTGATGACCAGTGTTTGGCCAGATCTCATAATCAGTTTAGAAAATATCACCCCTCTGGTGGCAGTCTTCTTTTTCTAAGTTGTGTAGCTTCTCCTTTTCCAAGCTTGATTCAAACAAGAAGTAAAAGTCCCCAATGCTCCCAGGAGAGAGAGTAGCATAGGTGCTCACATTCAATTCAATTCAACAAACATTTACTGTGAATTTATTACATGCAAAGCATTGTGCTAGGTGCCAGGGATATGAAGACCACAATGAAATAGTCCCTGACCTCAGAAAGCTTATATTCTACCAGGAAATGCAGCATCAACACAGACAAGGAAATGCAGAGTATATGCAACACTTTCCCTACTGGATCAAAGGAGCTTCATCCCTTCATAGACTGTGAAGTCTGATCAAATGTGTCAGACATGAATACATCCAAGCTAACCTGTTGATGTGAACTTTTATAAAATCATTAGAATTCTTGACAGTTTCTCAGACTCCCAAAACTTCAGACACCTTATCTATTCCTCAGAGCTATCCCTTCAGTCTCATTGATTCTTAGTTTCTTTACAAGAAGAAAATCTATACTGAGGACTAAAGGGACATTTAGGGTTTGGATTACCTCTCACATCGTCACAGAATTTCAGAGTTGGAAAGAACCTCATCCATCATCTTGTCCAACCCATATCCCACCTACTCCCCCAAAGAGCACCACTCCACAATGCACCCAAGTGCCATCATTGAGCTTCTGTTTGCAGACCTTCAGTGGGGAGAACACACCACCTGCAGCTCATTCCACCTTTGGCAAAGCCTCATTATGAGGAAGGTTTCTTGACATTAAGTCTAAATCTGTCCTGCCACTTCTATTCATTGCAAACACTGGACCCTCACCTATAAAGTGAGTGTAATAAAAATTGTGTTGATACTAGTTCTGCTCCCCAGGGCCACAGGAAACAAGTCAAAGTGCTCCTTTGCATGACAGCTCTTCACAACAGCTTCAAATAACATGAAGAGAACTTATGTATTATCCTGTCCCTACGTACTATCTTGGCTTGCTGGAGCCATGATCACTTTAGACTACACCATGAACTTTCCTCTCGCAACTCATGTTCCTTGGGAACTGAAAGCTGAATTACAGAAGATTAACACTGACCTCTAGTAGAGTAATTGATTATGGGAAAATGGGAATGAGGAATAGCTGAATGAAAATGATTAGAAACTTAATCATTATTAAGAACCAATGGAATTTAATGGAAAAGCACACAGAACTTAGAATCATGAAGGGTCTGGGTTTCAATCCTACCATTGACAGTTCCCATGTAATGGGCAACTCAGTTTACCCCTCATTCTCAATTTCCTCATCTAGAACATAGGGGTAATAATACCTTCCAGGACTGTCCATAAGTAGCCCTATAAAGTAGGTCAAGAGCTATAAAAATGCCAGCAAAATTATGATATGATCCCAATTAGCCACAGAACAATTATATTAGCAGGGTCATTTACATGGCACTTTAAAGCTTTTAAAGGACTTTAAATATTATGTCATTTGATCCTCATAAAAATCCTGTGACATCAGTACTATTATTATTTTGCATTTTGTAGTCAAAGAAACTAAGACTGAGAGAAGTTATCGGACCATGGGTCTAGAGCTAGAATGAATCTTCAAGGTCGCCTAGCACACACCTCTCATTTGACAGATGAGGAAACTGAAGAATAGAGAGAAAAAGTACCTTGTACAAGGTCCCACAGAACATCAGTGGCAGGGCCAAGGATTTGTACCCAATTCCTCCAACTCCAAATCTAGCATTTTCTGCTATATAACACAAATATCTTCTGATTTCTCATTGTGGTGCGGAGGTGACCCTTGCTTCCCTAAGGCTATTCCAATAAATCACAATCTCTAACCTATCCCATTCAAACTGAAAGGGCTTCAAATACTGACCCAGTGATGAATTATTGTTTACAAATCAGCCTAAGTTTGTAGGCCCAGAACATGTGGTGATGACATTTTTAGCCATAGCAGTTCCCAACAATCATCCAGAAAGGTGTGGAGGAGAACTAGAGTCCTAAAATTATCATTACAAAGGTCTTTTGGTGGTAGGAGTGGGAGGAAGGGGCAGGGTATGGACATTCTGTGTCTACTGCCCTGTGAGGTAGTCAGAGAAGTGAAACAGAGAGTCAGCACTACTGTTAATGAGATTCCTGGTAGCACTGGATCTTTGAGATCATTGAATCTGAATTTGTTATTTGACAGAAAAAGGAACATCCCAAAGAAGAGCAAACATGTGATCAAAGTCTCATAGTAAAATTGAGGTGGAGTCCTTTCCATTGTACCTTAATTAGTCCCTGCTGAGAATCTGGACCTACAAACATTGATTTTCTCTGCTTTCTATATGTCAGAAATTTATGTTGAGGGCTGTCCAAGTCCATTCCTTGCTAACTGGGTCAAGACTGTGGACAAATATATTTTTCAGGGACAAAATTAAACCCCAAGGGCTTTCAGATTCATCTGGTTCATAAGAAAATGCAATTCATTAGATCAGCGGTTCTCAACCTGTGGATCACGACCCCTTTGGGGGTTGAACAGGGTCACCTATGACCATTAGAAAACACATATTTCCAATAGTCTTAGGAACCGAGACACTGCTCCTCTATCCATCTCCAGGTGGGTCCGCCCACATGCAGATACATCCACATACGAGTATTAAAGGGTCACACATTAGGAAGGTTGAGAACCACTGCAGTAGATTAACCCAATCATCAAAGGGATGCTATATTGACATGAAGTGTGAGCCAAGGGGAAATGAAATTATTCGGATTTGACAGAAGACAGTTGTGTCTATGACTTGTTAATGACAAAAACTAACATTTACATAGCACTTTAAGTTTGCAAAGTACTTTACATATGACATCTCATTTGATCCCAGTGAGCCCTGGGAGATAGGTGCTGTCAATATACCCATTTTAAAGTTGAAAAATTGAGGATGAACAAGAACTTGTCCAGAAGCACATGGCTACTATGTGTCTGAGTCCAAGTCCAACCTTCTGTATAACGTGCCGCTTCTCCCCACTGGTAGGAAATTGTTTTGCTACCTCGAGGAATTGGGGCTAGTTTCTTGGAGGAAACAGGATTCAGCCTGCCTCTCCTACTAGTGCCTGATCTTCTGCAGAATGAATATTTGCAAGGGTTTCTTAACCCTAGTCACCTCTGATTTTCACTGTGCTCTTTCCCAAAGTAGCATTTTTTTTCCTAAGGTGTCATACTTTCTCCAAGATGAAGGAACTGTTGTATAATTAATTTTAAGACAGGTTACATTCTGTCAACTGTGACAGTGCCGGAAATGCCTTTTTTTCAACTGACAGAGAAAGAGACGTTAAATATAACATCCCAGTGTCACACGTAGCTTTCTTCTAAGCACAGCTCAGGGGCCACCTCCTACATAATAACTTTCCTGATCACTCCAGTTAATGGTTCTTTCTTCCTCATGAAATTACTTTGATTTGATTTGTGATTAGATTGTATTTCCTTATGTGTGAACATATTATATGACTTAAGGTAGAATGGAATCTCTATGGGTACAGATATTATTTCATTTAGAAGAGGAGCCAGGTAGTCCAGTGGGTAGAGCACAGGCCCAGAGTCAGTAAGACCCGAGTTCAAGTTTGACCTCTGAACCTACTTGTTGTGTTACCTTGAGCAAGTCACTTAACCCTGTTTGCCTCAGTTTCCTCCTCTGTAAAATGAGTGGAGAAGGAAATGGAAAACCACTCCAGTTCATCTGCCGAGAAAACCCCAACTGGGATCATGAAGAGTCAGGCATGACTGAACAACAAAAACAATGATTTCATTTTGGTTTTGCATCCTCAGCACCTAGCATATGCCTGACACATTACAGGAACCTAATGCTTCTTTCATTAATTGGATTGATAGAAAGGTCAGTGGACTGGGAGCCCAAAGACCTCATTTTAAATCCTGGCTCTGCTATTCATGAGTTCTTTTAGGTGAGTACCTTTAGTTCTCTGCACCTCGGTTTCCTCATGTATAAAGCAGAAATAATAACACTTGCACCACCTCACAGAGTTGCCTTGAGATTTTTTTCTCAACTGTCATTTCACTTAATCATATTCTATAACGTATTTATGAATTACAGAAATATATAAATACAAGAATCCAATTATTATATTCTTGTTGATGGAAATCACATGGAATCCCCACCCCCACAAAACCACAGGTGACATGTTTTAAGATCTTCAAATCTTTGCTATTGACTCTGTACTTTGGTTACTCTGAATTTATATGAAAGCCCTCCACCAACAATGAAGGATCATAGAAAGCTGCTGAATTTCTATTTGTAACAGTAAGATCAAAACGCAACCAAATTATCATTGGCTCTCATTTCTATACTAACTACTCCCAACCCCCACCAAAAGACAAAAAACACTAAAGTTATTGGAAAAGACTTTGCAGGTTATCTAATCCAACACCTGTTTTTCACAGATGAAGAAAACAGCTCTTGAGAGGTAAGGTGATTTGCCCAAAGTCACATAACCAATAAATGAGAAAGCCAGTATTGGAATCTGTCTTCTGAATCTAAATTCAGTACTCTCTCTATATAATAAAGTATCATGCTAATGAAATCTCTGGAGCCACCTGAGTTGTCCACAAGGATTGTCAATAGATAGATAGATGATAGATAGAGATAATAGATAAAGATGATAGATAGATAGATAGATAGATAGATAGATAGATAGATAGATAGATAGATGGAGCTGACCATGTATACACATATATTTATATGTGTATTTATGTGTATGTAATTTTATTAGTATAAGGAATTCACAATGAAGAAACTCCATTTACCAATATAGATCAGCATACTGCAACCAGAATTCTTTGAGAGTTGCCTAGCCCAGAGTACTGATGACAAAAAGACGATGGACTCAAGATGTAGAATGAGGCATTTGTGTTTGAACATGACTGATGTGGGAATTTGTTTTGTTTAACCATGAATACTTGTTATGAGTTTTGCCTTTTTTATGGAGAGGAGAGACAACACATTTTTGTTAGTTGAACATTATTAATTTACTTTTTTACAAAAATAGAGTACCAAGAAATTAAATTATTTCTCCAGAGTCACACAACCAGTGTGTGTCTAATGTGATACTTTAACTCAGCCTTTCTAGGCTTCAAGGGGAGCTTAACAACAATAGCCATAGTTAACATTTATATAGCACTTTAAAGTTCATAAATTCCTTTAATCTTTTACTCTATAACTCTTTTGATCCTTACAACAACTGCATAAAATAAGTACTATTATTATCCCCATATTTCAGCTGAGGAAACTTAGGCAAACAGAGGTTAAGTGATTTGACATGAGATAGTATCTGAGGCAGGATTTGAACCCAAAGCTTCCTGATTCTAAATTCTGCACTATCCACTGTACCACAATATCTGTGTGTGCATGTATATGTATTTAACTATGTATATATACATATTATTATATATTATATTTATAAAATTATCCATAATATGATATGGATATATAATATGTATAATATTCAATATTATATACAATATACAACATATAATATTCAATATTCTGTTCTGTCAAAAGTCTTGGTATACTTTTAAGCCACTAAAGCACAAACATAGAGAGATAGAAAGATAAATAAACATATGGGTACATACACATATATACATACACAGAGTTTTGTGTACACATGTATAACTTCAAAGCTCTTCCTTTCCTTTGGCATTATCCAACTCTCACTACAGTGCCTGGCATACAATGGTTGCTTAAAAAATTATTGTTGACTTAGCATAATTGGTTAGCACTTATAACACCATAAAATTTATTCTTTTAGCTTAAAAAATTTCTCAATTAAAAGTTAAGAGATGCGAGTTGTCTCCAAATACTACTACTAACTAGCTGCATGAAACATGACTTTCAGCAAGTCACTCAACCCCCTTTGGCTTCCTTTTCTTCATATTAAAAAAAGAAGAGATTGGATGCATTGATCTCTCTGATCCCTTCTACTTTATAACTTCATGCTTCTCTACAGATACTATGTTCTTTTGGGACAAAGAAGAAAAAGAAGATTGAGCTTTCTATGAGGAATATGTCTACAGAAGATGGATTTTGATCCTTTGTTGGAAAATTACTTCATCATTTTCTATCCATAAGATCCTAGTATGTTATCATGGAAATAATTAGAAAACTTTAATTGAACACATCGAAGTCTCTTCATGCATAATCAGGGGAAAAAAAGGATTTCAAAAGTGCACTCAGAAGAAATGTCGATCGATTGTCTAATTCCTATTGAAATGGATTTTTGAGCAGAAATAAATTTGATTCAGAAATTATCTCTGAGTAAAGGTGATTGCTCTGACTTTGGGATGAACTCCTGTGTAGTGTAGTTTACTTTTCAGAAGTACCTTGTAAAGGAGGCCCAAGGAAAGGCCATTTTATACATATAAACTGGAAACATCTTGTAAGCATCTAACTTCAGAGCAGAAAATGGATGATAAAGACTACTGCCACTTATTTACAGGCAAGAAAATTGAGGTCCAGAAATATAAAGTGGTTTGTCTAACGTTACATGGTAATTAGTTATTAGCAAAACTAGACCTAGTATCAATATATCTCTTGATTTATCTCCATGTATAATGCCCTTTACTTCAGATAGAAGTGGTTGCAATAAAGAAATAATGACAGTTTATGGATGGCTTACTAGAGGCTCTATGACAAAATATAAGCTCCCTGAGGGGAGGGACTTTTCAATTTTTGTAACCCCAGCATATCATTTGCCTTCATACAGAGAACACACATAATAAGTGCTTGTTTAATTGAATTATTATTATTATTATTATTATTATTATCTCCTTCTTATCTCTTTTCTGGAGTTCAGATAGAAATGGTCTTTTAGACAAGTTGCTATCATTTATTATTCTTTTATATTTAACTCCTTTCTGTAGTTAAATAAAAGTTGTGGGATGCAATCTTACTTTGTGTGGGTTCACTTAAAGTAACTTTTGAAGAAGTAGAGGACAACAGTGATGATATATACATTGTTAAGCTCCAAAATAATTTTGATCACTTCTCCTGGAGTCTCTACATTTTGAAATTTTTTCTTTCCACATAGTTTGGAGATTTTGAGAATCTGGTACAACAACATCTAATAAAAATGTGCTAAATTTTTAAGGATTAGCCTTATGTCTAGGCAATTGCGTGCAATCATTTGGTCTGTGATAATGATTTACCTTCAGTAATGAGCTCCCTAGGCTATCCTGAGATCTGTATAAGGATTTGTCATCTCTCAGTCCATGAAAAGACAGACAACTTATGATGTGGTTCTAGCCATCAGATCATGTTTTTCTAGACATTCAGTAGGTGCTAAATTTTGATAATCTGCAGTGATATAACTTCAGCATAGTCTTCAATATTTCCTGGCATAATCTACATTAATCCCTAAGTCTCGGCCTCCTTGAGAGCAACCCTTCTGTAATTTCCAGAAGCAAAAATTTGGTCCTTAATTTCTATCATAAACCCCTTGTTTTTACAAAAAAATATCTACATGACTTAGTCATTTGTTATTACTACTTTAATAACAACAATAACTTGTATTTCTAGAACACTTTAAACTTTATATATATATATATATAATGTCTTGTGCTCACAGCAATCCTGGATGAATCAAAAGCTGGAATTAAGGTTGTCATGAGAAATATCAACAACTTCAGATAGGTAAACAATACCACTTTGATGGCAGAAAGTGAAGAAAAATGAAGAAGCCTCTTGATAAGGTGAAAGAAAAGTGTAAAAGTTGGCTTGAAGTTTAATGTCAAAAAAATAAAATCTTGGCAACTGGTTCCGTCACTTTCTGGCAGATAGAGAGAGAAGAAATAGAAGCAGTGTCAGATTTTATCTTTTTGGGCTCAAAGATTACTGCAGATGGCAACTGTAGCCATGAAATTAAAAGATACTTGCTCCTTAGAAAGAAAGCTGAAATGTGTTGATCAGAGCCTCATTTCCCTATAAATGCATACATATGAAAAATTAGGCACGGGGATTGGCAATGATATCTTTTCAGTCAAAAGTGACATTTTTCTTTTTATTTTGATAACAGTGTATGTGATCTCTTTAGTCTTTTGTTTTTGTTTTTGTTTTTTTAATTTATTTATAATTTGTTTTCTTGTTTACATTATTCATTTTCATTACATTTTTGAATTACAAATTTTCTCCCCATCTTGCCCCTGCCCCAACCCTAAAACATCATTCCTACTGTAAAGCCCCTCCCTTGCTCTGCTCTCTTACTTTCTGGTAGGGCAGGGAGGGTCTCCCTATCCCAGCCCCTGTATATCTTAATTCCTAGTTGCAGGTATTGCAGAACTTTAAATTCTAGATTCTTTCGATTCCTCCCTTGTCACCCACCCCCACTGGAAGGACACTCAATTCAATACAGGCTGTAGATGTCTGATTATACAGGACAGATTCATAGTGGACATATAGTGACAGTAATCATCAGTCTCTCCTTCCTATCCATCCCCCACCTTGTTCTGTTCTCTACCCTGTCCCTGTCCTTTTACTGAAGTGTGTGCTTCCAGCATCCCTCCCCCA
>CM053600.1:176640163-176659058 GCA_028646575.1 Pseudocheirus occidentalis
AAGGCCTGGTACTAACATGTTGCTCAAAGTTTTAACCAACAGTGATAACTGGATAATTGGTGAATGTTGCCTCCTGTTCTCCAGGGTAGACAAAAGTTCTCCTTTGCAACCTGCTTAGAAATTTGAGTTGCCTCCCTAGCCTTCCTTGTCCTAAGAGAGTCCCCTCAACAAGTTGTTTCTGTTGAAGAGAGCAATTGAGCAGGGCCAGGGTCAGGTATCACATGTTTTCTCCTTTGGGGAAAACCAACTTTCCCCCAGACCAGTCACGTTCCATTAAGCAAGAGGCTTAAGACTGTTCTGCAAGCAAAGAGAGGCTGTCTTTGCCCTTCACTCAAAACCATTTCATGTTAGCCTCATAAAACACTTTAAATGAAATGCTGCCCCTGTAGTACTTCCAGAAGGGCAAGAAAAGGAACCTGAGCAGCAGTCCTGGAAAAGCCAGTGGGAAGGAACGTGAGCCTCACATGCCTGGTGGGAGATTTCCCATTTATGCTCTTTCTTGGTGTCCCAGATGAAAGCTGGTGTGAGCGCTGTCCTCATCAAAGGAAACATCACCCGAGAGCTGCTCAGAGCTCTAAGCCAAGTAACCCTCTTTTCCCAGACTCCTCTCTGAATGCCAGGGTCTTGTACTGGGGAGAAAAGCACAACTGTGCTTCTCTTTTCCAATCAGTAGTGAACTCATGGCTGCTGCTTTCTGGTCTATGGGAAATGGTTCAATCAGGTGGGTGTGAAGTTGGCACCAAGCAAAAGTGGACGGCTACCTCTGGGAGGTAAGGAGATACCAAATGGGAGATAAGTTAGGGAGGAGAACTGCCAATACCCACAAACCCAAAGGGCTATTCCAGCTTCTAGGAATGGAATACCTCTGAACCAGCTCCAACAAACAGAACAGAGGCCATCTTCATTGAAGGGATGGACCTGGGTACTATAACCCCCCATGCTGCCTCCAAGTCAAATCTGAGAATGAGTTTCTTTCTTTTCTTCACCTATGGGCTAAAACATATAATGGAACCAACAGAGTCCAGAGGCAGATGTGATATTTCCATAAACGTATTCTTAAACTTGTTACCAGCCTCAATTTCTTCATTCTTAAATTTTCACTGAAAGGTAAAAATTCATAATTTTTACAAGTAGACCCATTCTCCCACCCCAGATGACTACTGACAATGACTCTATTTTGCAAGAGATGCCAGATAATCCTTCATCTTCTTGGTCATGGTAGGGATGAGGTGCATGTGGTCATCAACACATTTGATCACACAGGACTCTAGCTGCCTCTTCACCTGCTGTTCCTTGCTCCCAGCATCCATTAAGTCTTTGGCTTTGTCATTGCAGTGCATGGTGCATTGAGCCAGGCGTTCCTGGAATTTCTCCAGTTCACTGGTCACAAGGGCCTGTGCCTGGGCCAAGGGAGCATGGCAGCGTTCAATGCACTGATGAACCTGCTGCATGGAGGCCTGGGTATCTTCACAGCAGCTGGCACTGCACCGGAACATGGTACCCTGCATCTTGTGAATATTCTCCCACTCCAGCCCTTTCACCATGGTGTCCACTGCCTCCTGCACCTGCAGCTGCTGCGACTCCGCCATGGTGTACACCACCCCACCCCCCCGGCCCAGCACCCTGCTCCGCTCAGCCCAAGCACTCTAGCCTGGTGACCACATGGAGCCCCAAGAGCAGCCCCACCCCCCTCAGGACGCCCCTGTTGTTTTTCCAATGAGATATTTGATATTATCTTTTTTCCCCCTTCATTTGATTATGTTTCCTTATTTCTTGATGTCTCATGGAGTTATTAGCTTCTACTTACCTGATTCTGATTTTTGAGGAATTTTTCTTCATTAAACTTTTGTATTTCCTTTTCCATTTGATCAATTCTACTTTTTAAGAAATTCTTTCTTCACTGAATTTTTGGACCTCTTTTTTCATTTGATCAATTCTGTTTTTTAAGTTCTTTTCTTCAATGGATTTTTGTGCTTCTCTTACCATTTAGCCTATTTTGTTTTTTAAAGCGCTATTTTCTTTTGTATTTTTGTGTCTCCTTTACCAAAATGTTGATTTATTTTTTATTATTTTTTGCATCATTCTCATTTCTTTTCCCAGTTTTTCCTCTATCTCTCTTCTCTGATTTTTAAAAATTCTTTTAGTGCTCTTCTAGGGTCTGAGATCTTTTTGGGTCTGAGATCAATTCACATTTTTCTCTGAGGCTTTGGCTTCAGCAGTTTTGACTTTGTTATCTTCTGAGTCTGTGTTTTGATCTTCCCTGTAAGAGTAACTTTATATGGTCAGGATTTGTTGTTTGTTTGTCCAGTTCTTGATTTTTGATTTCATGTTGAAGTTAGGCTCTGCTCACAGTGTGGAGGGGGCACTGCTCCAAGCTTTGAGGGCTTTGTGCAGCTATTTTCAGAGCTAGTTCTGGGGTTTTTTTTTTAAGTTTTTAGTTCTTTCAAAATGATATGATCTAAGAAGAGGTGTATATACTCCTCTCCTGGACTGTGGTCTGGTATGTGAGTGACCACTAGCATGCTTTTCCTCCCTGGAACTGTGATCAGGGTCCCCACATGCCTGTGCTCATGCTCCTGGACTATGATCCAGGACTTTGGTGCAGATCCACATATAGGCAATGCAACAGAGTTATGCTCTCAGTGCCAGCAAAGCAACCCCTATATTTTCCTTCTGACCAGCTATCCAATCCCCTTATTGTTTGTACACTAAAACCTCTGAAAGGTACTGCTGCCTACTCATTTGCCCCCAAGGCCCAATGTTGTCTATGCTGAGGTACACTCCACTCTCACCCCTGATGCAACAGACCTTTCCCATCAACCTTCTAATGTTGTCTGGGGCCAAAAAAATGTTTCACGCCATTCTTTTGTTGGTTCCACCATTCCAGAATTTGTGAAGCATTATTTTAAATTGTTTAAAGGAGTATTAGGGAGAGCTCAAATTAGTCCCTGTCTTTCCCTCACCCAGGTATTTTCCATGGGACCCATGGTTCTATAGCAGTTAGCATTCTGCTCTTCAGAATGGTTATGGATGTTGTAAAAGTAGATATAGTCAATACTAACAGGGGTACTGGAAGTGAGGTTATGCCTTACACAGTCATGAGAGGTGAGGGTGGGGCAGATGCCTTTCTTGTTCTCAATGATGTTCTCATTATGCTTGCCAGAGACTCAGCAATGAAATAATTGATCATAGAGCTATTAAAGTCCTCTATATCCAAGGGGAAGTCCCCATTTGTGGACTTGACTTCAAAGAGGGCATATTCATTTGTCAGGATGAAGAAAATATCACCTCCAAAGTCAAAGATCAATGTATTTTGGTACCAACTTTCTTATACAAATCATAAGCAACATTAGCAGCAGTTGGTTTATTGATGATTTTGAACATGCTGAGATTAGTGATGACGCTAGCATCTCTAGTCGTCTGATAGTGAGAGTTATTGAAATGGCAGGTACTGTGACTGACCACAGTGTTGTTAAAGTAATTCCAATGTACGCTTTAGCAATTTCTTCCATCTTTGTCAAAACAGTACATGATATTTTCCTCAAGAAAGAAGCTCTTTCTCTCCCTTTTGTACTCTATAATCCATGATGTTAAAATGAAATGGAAAGTGAGAATACACTAACAGGTACATAAGGATCCCTGTGAGCTTCATGTTGACTTAGAAAATTACACATTAACATTATCTGTGTTATATTGTATTTGTTAATTTTGTTAAATATTTCCTAATTACATTTTAATCTGATTCAAGATATGTATGGGCCCACTGCCCATAAAGCCTCTGTGTTTGACCCCTCTGCTCTGTGTAGACTTTAAAATACTACATCTGTCTAAGTCACTAGGTGATGCTCTAGACTTAAGCTGTTCTAAGAGCTCCCTCATAGAGGACAGAGGAAGGAAACAAACTCCCCAGTGAGTTGCAATATTTGATCAAGATACTAGATGCTGATCAAAACTTGAAGTCTACTACCTCACTTCTGGTGCATGCATGAAACAACAGGGTTATTGTGGTTTGTTTTGTTTTGGTTTGGCTTAATAGCCACTGCTTTTCCTTATGTTTTCCCAAGTTCTCATTTTGGAAATATGATTAACTTGATAAATTCTCATGACTCAGCCCCATCCCATTGAGATACTAATTTTTTATTTTCCCTTCTCAGTTGACCCTAAAGAGGATTCACTTACATATAGATTCTAATGCATTCACTAAAGTAGAAATTAAATTAACCAAGAACAGGTCCAGAATTCCTGAACAGCAGGTCTAGTCCTGGACTGGGAATGATATCTGAACTCCCTCATGCAATGTTTTATGCCTGATTTTCCATAGTCATCCTCAAGAGATTGCCTCCTTCCCCTAAGCATTTTTACTTAAATGTAAAGAATGCCAGATGCTCTCCCTTTTGGCTTGCCACATGCATCTCCCATAATCTAGCTGCTCCTATAATAACTGGTTCTCTATGTCTTCTTATGCTCATCAGTGACCTTCCAGCAGTCTTCTCCCAGTGTAATCTCTTGATTTTGCTACTGGGATCTGGAAATAGGGATGGGGTACCTATTTAAATGTAAAATGTGATTCACAGTCTCTCCTTGCCTTCTCTCTCTGGCTTTTTGTGTCTTATTGTCTATTGCCACAATTCAAAGTGCCTTTCTATTTTATATGGGTCATTATAGCCCCATGTTGAAAGATTCTGCAAAACCTATTTATATAAAATGGTTATAGATAATTTATCTATCTACATCTCACTTTTCCCTATCACCTCAAGAAAAAATTAAAATGCAGGGAGAAAAAAAGCTCAGTTAAATGAAGTTTACAGAAATAATTTTTTTGTTGTTATTTTTTAAGGCATAGGAAGTAGTCACATCACCAGTTTGTTGACCTAATCAGTACATGCATTCAAAAAGGATGTTGAAAATGCAGGGTTTGTTAGGAATTTTCATAGCTGAGTAATAATGATGTCAATGTTCTTACAGGCTTAAAAATATCAGCAAGAATAGTCTTTTGATGATTCATCCCTTCTTTTATAATGGATACAATTGAAACTCTGCTGCACAGAGCTAGTGTAGGAGCTGTCAACAGTAAAGATGACTATAAACCCCAATTAAAATGGCTCATTTGCTTTTATCGCCCAATCAGAAGGAGGGGTACTCTGTTAAGATCCACCCACTTACCCATTTTTCTTCTCCAAGGCATTGAAAAGGATCAGTTGGCATTAAGAACATCAGGCTTACAAGTAGTCTTTCCAGCAGGGCATGAGTCTAGAAAATTTACACAAGAGATCCAAGGCTTCCAGCGAAGGAAGACAGAGTGGAAAAAAGGAACAAGGCTTCTTGAGGCGCAGAGAGAGTCAAATGAATTTATTTGTAAATAATATTTGTAAAGCATTTAGTCCAGTGTCTAGAGTAGCCATAGTAGGTATTTATGAAATGTTTGTTTTCTTCCTTCTTTCCAGAGACAGCAGGCAATGTTCCAGAACTCCAACCAAGGCCTCATCATTAGTCTTAGATTCACAGGACCATAGATTTCAAGCTGGAGGAGACCTCATAAGCCAGTTAATCCACCCTCTCTAAGAGCTGCAGAATCACACAGGCAGCAAGAATTAGAGCTGAGATTTGAACCCAGGTTCCAAAGCCAGTGCTGTTCCAATTGTACCACAAGTGTTTCCTATTGAAATAGGTTAAAGAAATTACTCTAAGGAGAACTTCTATACCTATTTGATTATATTCTAAGTATTTAGCTTTGATTTTAAAAAGTCTTCTTAGTGTCCTTTATTTTGCATTACACTCTCTCCAGAAACATTATTCTCTACCACCTCCTCAACCAAGCACTGAACCCTTCCTAAACCAAAGAAAACAATGAAGAAAAAAGAACTAAGAGTGACATCTGATTGTGTTTGCAGTATTGTACCCCGGTTAAAAAAAACACTCCACCTCACTACTTTAGAGAGCATGGGATCATAGTTCTAGAAGTGGAATGGATCTTAGAACTCTTCTTGTCCAGACTCCTCATTCTGTAGTTGATGATCAGAGTGAAAAAGTGAGTTCCTCAAGCTGATAGAAATAGTAAGTGATATAGCTGGGACTCGAATCTAAGTCCACTGATTCTGAATCCAGTACTCTGGGTTTCTATAATGCTGCGCTGGGAGGAAGGAAACATTTTACATTGTTTGTTAATGACTTTTTAAAAGCCTTTACAAAATAATTTTGAGTCTAGATAAGAAACCAGTGGAAGAACAAGAACCTGGTTTATTCTATAAGAATTTGGGGTGCTGAAAAAACTTTGAAAATTTAATATCTCAAAAATAATTTACTGTTAAATTTGTATTTCTGATGTAGTCTACTAATACTCAATATTAATATGTCAAGTGAAGGAGCTGCTGATATAGTTTTAATGATATATGTTTTTATCACTTGAAACAAATTCTACTTATGAAAGACTTGGAAATTTGGGGGTGGAATTAACTGTGAGGGAAGCAGTGAGAGTATAATATAGGATTTGTAACAAAATGCTGTGATCTGAGACTTGAGATTGTGGAAATTAATAATCAAGGAATTATTATATTACACCAAGAGAAGATTCAATTTACAAACCATGTAGAGAAACAGGGAGGCTTGCCATCCTTAAAAAACATGTGAAAAAATATATTTTTGGAATCTGAATGTGATTTAAAAAAAACAAGAAGAGAGCTGAATAGAATTGATACCTAGGAGCCCAAGTCTTGGTTTGATCTGTAGCTTAGGCAGCATGCTTGGCTGTGAATTCCTCTGGCTTCTATAACACTTTGCACTTCTGGTCTACCTTTTACCTTTGACCATTACTCTATCTACTTTAATGGTTCCTGTTCCTTCTCCTGTCTCCTAAATGCTGGAATTACCTGAGAATCTGTCCTGATCCCTCATTTCTTCTCTCTTTGCTTTGTCCCTTGGTGACTTCATCCACTCCCACGACTCTGAGTTATTTTCAAATTCTTCAGGAGGATGAAGGTGATTCCCCGAGACTAGAGGAAGCCCCTAAATGTGTTTTTACAATACTTACCTCCTTCTTTAGCATTAGATCTATATCTTCAACTGTTTGAAAGAGGTAGACTCCTACCTACATGTTCTTTGATGTCTTAAAGGTAACATTATTGAGGGTAAATCCATCAGCTTCCACCTCCTTGACTCAGCCTCTAAACTATACTCCCTAACCTGACTTCCTGAGTAGTCTTACAGTATTATCTTTTACTCCAATGTTTCTCTAGCTCAATACATTCATTCAATTACAAAGTACTGTTTGTTCAACTTCTTTCCTGTACTATGTCTCATATTCATCCCCTCTTCACCTTTCCCTTTGCTATTATGCTGATTTATACTACCATTAGCTCTTGCCTAAACTATTGTATTAGCATAGTCTTATCTTTTTGGCACCAGGTTTTCTCATCTCCTATTGATCTTACAGTTAGCCCACACACATTAATCTTTATAAAACACAGCCCATCACCCGCTCCTGGTCAATCTTCAATACCTTCTTATTGGCTATTGGAAAAAGTCCAAACCATATCAGCTGTGTGACTCTGGACAGATAGCTTAACTTCTCTGTGCCCCAGTTCCCTTGTCTATAAAGTGAAGATAAAAATAACACCCATCCCCCTGAGGTGTTTTGAGGATAAAATGACATATTTGTAGATCATTTTGCAAATTTTAAAGGGCTAGATAAGTGCTAGCCATTGGTATGATTACGATTATAATTGCTCCTTATCATGACACTCAAAGGCTTCCATGGTTTGGCCTTTACCTACTTTTGTAGTATTTCTCGCTATTTTTCCTTCTCACACAACCTAGTACCTATTCAAACTTAACTACTTGTTACTTTCTAAACACAGCCTCTGCTTTCCTCCGCACTGTTCCATCTCTCTTGAATATGATCCTCTCCAAGTCTTCTCTTATTCAATCAGAAATTCCTTGATTGGAAGCCCCAGTTCAGGGCTTGGGGCAAATGCTCTCTTCTTCATAAAGTTTTACCTTACACCTCTAGCAGAAAACAGTACCTCTTTCTCGAGATGTCTCAGAAGGCTTTTGCTTGCTGCTCTTTCATATTCAATATTTTATTATAGTTATTGTGGTACATAATTTGTAACCTTAATTAGACTGTAAACTTAGTGAGAACAGGAACCATACTTTATTTGACTCTGTCTTGTAGCTACTTGGTAGCCGTGTCTTGTAGCTACTTGGTAAATATTTGTTGAATGAATAAATCAGTGATATTTATGGGGTATGACAATTGGATACAATGTGGACAATTAACCTTAGAATCAGAAAGATTTGGGTTCAGGTGATGTTTCTGGCTATATTAACCTGGGCAAATCACTTAATCTCTTAGGGAATCTGGCAGTTCTCATAAGATGATCAATAATGCAGACAAGTTGAATTGATCATCTGAATTAGTGAAGGGAGTTTTCCACATTGAGATTTCCCTGGCCTGATGAAATAACAGATTCATATCCCTTTCAACCCTCAATAAGATACACTCAAACAAATTTTTTAAATAAGCTGTAACCATAAAGAATTAAGTTTTTTTTCTAAGAAAAAGAAAAGTTCACAAGTCTTCAATTTTGGTTTAAATAATTTCCTTTTGCTTAGGTTTGGCACACTCATTTTTAATCATACTGTCCCAATCTTTTCTCAGGTCTGCTAGGCAGTTGAATGTAAAAAATGAAATTAGGGCTGCTATTTTTCTTCTGATGATGTACTAAAGTTGCAGTGTGGTCTCTTAATACGTACATTTGTGGATTTTTCATTTCTAAAACTTACTGTGTTTTATAGCCCATGGCATCATAGAGATAGTTTAACAGCCAGCATAACTTTGCTCTGAAAGGTATGTGACTAGGATGTTGATGGTCATCCCCATTAAATACTGGTCGTTTAAATATCTGTCCTCTTTCTCAATGTTGTCTCAGTTTCTTTGATATGAGGTAGTCAATTTCCAATCTGTGAGTGTGATGGGAATATATTCATGAAAATTTAGAAATATTGAGTCTGGCCATGCGGCAAAATCTGGCCCTTAAGCATACAAAAGAGCTAGAGTTTTTGTTTCATTCAAGGCCCTTTATAAGAAGTTTATTCAAAGTGAAAAATATTCTAATTGTATTACAGACATTTAATTTTAGCAGTGGAAAAGACCAGGATAGTGGGAAGAGCCTTGGATTTAGAGTCAGTGAACCATGGTTTAAATCCATCAATACCAGTCATTAACTGTCTGACCTAAGGCAAATCATGTAATCTCTATGGACCTTGGTTTCAATTTATGTCAAATAAGGGGATTGGATTAGATGGCCTCTAATGTCCCTTCCATCTCTAGAACTATTTTCTTCTCTTATTTTAGTGGAAAATTTTTTATGTTAGGTGAAGTTGGATAGCTGGACATGGTTTAGATGAATCCAATTTTGTTGACATCTTAAGCATCATAGTCTGGAGAAGGCAGGCATAGGCCTTCTCTCCATCAGGCTGGATCAGTGTATTGACCTTGGCCATGCCGATGTCATACAGCTTCTTTACCACTTGCTTCATCTGATGTTTGTTGGTCTTGATGTCCACAATGAAGAGTAGGGTGTTGTTGTCCTCAATCTTCTTTGTAGCAGATTCACTGGTGAAGGGAAACTTAATGATGGCGGAGTGATCAAGCTTGTTTCTCTGAGGGGCACTTTTCCAAGGGAATTTGGGCTATCTTTGAAGTCTTAGTGTTTTGGGTCACTGGAAGGTAGGGAATGTTTGGGTGTTCTTTTTGTGGCTATTAACACCCTTCAACACTGCCTCCTTGGCCTTCAAGGCCTTGGACTTGGCTTCTGTCTTGAGGGGCACAAAAATTTCCTTCTTCACCTTCAGCACCATCTTGGGGGAAAGGATCTTTTGTGGTGTTTCTCTTAGGCTTATAGAGCTAACTCTCGCTCAAACATTCTAGAACTATTTTCTCATGATTATCGTCTCCAATTTCTCCATCTGACAGGTGAGGACTGAAGCAAATTAAAGGCAAATGAAATAACTTGTCACTACTTCAGTCACAGTTCTAGGTCCTAGGAACAGCTCAGGAGAGATGGCACCTCTAGAGGACAGACTATCTCATCGACGTGCCCCCCCTCCCCCATGGATCATGGATTCACTTATACTGTACTGGCATGTTGGGTCTCAAAGGTTGGTTGATAACTTTTCCCCATTGGATTCATGAGCCCCCATCTGATGTGTTTCCTCTCAATTAACCAGTTGATACTAATTAGGTTTTACAAGTACATGTTTACTGAGAAAATATAGGAAAGAAAGTTGCAAAAAGTCTCCCCCAGATCTGGAAGAGTTGGGGAGAGTGGGATGAAGCTAAAAGTTGTTGGTACAAAAAAAATCCACCTTCATCTAGGAATATTCTTTGTCTTTTGAACATATCTGAGTTTTCTGGGGACCATAGAGGTTAAAGTTAAAACACAAGCTATTATGTATCCATGTATCCAAGGAGTATCTTGTGGCCATGGGAATCCTTTTCTATCCTGAAAGAATCTCTACTAAATTAATTTGGGTGTGGCATAAACAATGAACGGGTCTCTTCCTTGCTCAGTTGGACCCTGAAGGACGAGGTTTCTTGGCTGTCAGGTCAACATACTATTGGTTCCATCCTCAGGACTATCTCCTCACCAAATTCAGGTATAGGTGATATTGGCTCTGGTGATCTCTGCTACCAACTCCAGTTGTTGAGAATATCTATTTTGGCTCTTCCATTACTCTTGAAGCTTATAGGGTCATAACCTCATTTATTCTATTACTAGATTCACCTAAATATCATTCTCAAGTTGAGTTGCAATCTGCATTAATTTAAGAGGCTGCCACTCTCAGACTCCCTTGCCATTATTTTACAGATGAGGAAATGGAGACTCAGGAACATGAATTGAATAACCTGACACTGCATAGGTATAAAATCATAGATACAGAACTAGAGGTGACCTTAGGGGCCATCTGGTCCAACCTTTGAGCTTTATAGATGAGGAAACTGGATCTAGGGCTAAGTAATTTGCCCAAGATCATACAGATAAATGACAAAGCCAGTATTCAAAACCACCTCTTCTTACTCCAAATAGCAAACTCGCTGGCCATAAGTCTATCCTTTTTGGCAAAAGGAAGTGGATTAAACAAACACCTTTCCCAGAGATCAGGGTCATTTTTAGAATGTTTTGTCATTCAAATATTCACTGAAATAGCAACTATGGGAATTTATTCTAGTGAATAAATATGTTTATTTCAAGATGAATTTTAAAGAAATCTAAACATTACATAAAATTCTGGTGCTTGGCTTTTTAGAATCCCAATCAAGAGGCTCATTGTGGGAAGATGTGAGATTCAGACTCTTTTGCCAGTAGTAAGGTTCTTGAGTCACAGTTTTCTGGTTGGGGACTGTAGCAAAGGCCCTTGAGTGACTGTAGTTGCTTCAATGGCCATTAACTTGCTCAGTGGGCACCCAAACCCTCCCTTACTGCTCTGATGCTTTCTCTGGGTATTAACAAAATAGGTCTGTTCATTGTGGCTGCAGCCTCTGGAGTCAGGTGGTAAATGATGGCTTGACTCAGAAACCCACTGATACTTTGCTTTAGTTTGTTTTGCACATACCAAAGAGTGACTGAGAAGCTCCCCAAATCTAGCTGCTCCTCACCAGTTGTTTGACAAATATGCTTGAGTTGAAAATATATTTCTTTCTTGCATGCTGAGATATGCAAAAATAGCAATTGTGTGCCTTCATCTTGCTAGACTTTAGGAACTTGCTTTGATTGACCACTCAGCCAAAGCAATTTGGGAAGAGGGGAAAAGGCTGAGCTGTCTATCCACCCAGTGATAAGCTCATCTCATGGGCACTTGCAACTCTATGCAGGATGCCTGTTTTCCTTGTAGGGAAGCTAAATAGATGTCTGAAAAGGAATGATTCAATTTAGGGTCAATTCTAGAGAAAAAATAAGGTATATGGTTTGTTTTTGGCAGGGCCAGTCTCCTTGCTTCCCCTCTTGGTTGTTCTCCTTCAGTAACCCTTTTCCTGGTGCCAAAGAAGAGCAGGGTCAAAGCCTAGTTCCACCATTTACTATCTATGTGGTGATCTACTCAACCACTCTGGATGTAAGTTTCCTCAAAATGACAATGTATGACTGGGTAATAAAAAAATTTCCATTTTATCATGCTTTAGGCTTTATGAGCCATTTTATAGACATTAGATTTTTTTATTCTCACAACAATCCTGCAAGGTGGATGTTGTTATCACCCCATTTTAGTGATAGAACCTGAGGCTGAGACATTAAGTGGTTTTGCCCAGGTCACACAGCTACTAAGTGTCTAAAGGAGGGTTAAAAATGTATCTTTGTGGCTCTAAACCACTCTATTCTCTGTTCCATAGCATCTCTCACAGGCACCCTTCAGCTCTAAAGTCCTGCAATCCTATGGAGACATAATATGGTCTACTAGGTAAAGACTGCTTAACCTAGAACCAGCTTATGTCTGTGCTGAATCTCACATCTGTTACTAGTTGTGGGATAATTAACAAATCTTTTAATCTGACTCTCAATTTCCTCATCTATGAAAAGCATACAGTAATATTGGTAGAAATGGACAGCAAGGCTTAATGAATGAGGAACTGACCTTAGATCCTAGGGTTCAAGTGTTTACTCTGGTGCATATGAGCTGTGTAACCCTTGGCAATCTTTTAATCTATCTAGCTAGACCAGTGGTTCTCAACCTTCCTAATGCCTTGACCCTGTATTAGTTGTATGTGGGCATGTCTGCATGTGGGCAGACCCACCTGGAGAAGGATAGAGGAGATTCCTAAGACCATTGGAAATATGTTTTCTGATGGTCTTAGGTGACCCCTGTGACCCTTATGAAGGGGTCATTCGACCCCAAAGGGGTCATGACCTACAGGTTGAGAACCGCTGATCTAGACCATTGATAACTCAATATAATTGCAGAAAAGGTACTAATTTACATTGATAGAGGATTTCCTCCTACCCAGGAGTTCCCTCTATCAATGAAAACACCAGTATTGTAGTATCTAACTAACAGAGTTGTTATGAAGATTAACTATATGCCAAAGGTAGAGTACAATATAAATATCAGGTTTTATTATAATTCTAATTCCCTTCCCTGACCTCCAACTCCTCGCTTCCACATGACTGCTCAAGACCCTCACTGTAGCAGTGACCTTCTGGGCTGTGGTTCATACTCTGGACCATTTTTATATCACTTCCCCTCATCTCAAATTTGGTAGGAAACTCAGAAGCCATCCAGTCCAGCAGATACTTACATAAAGAATTCACTCTCATATACATTTGACAAATTGTCATCCCATCTTTATCCAAGTCCTCTGGTTTTTGAGAAACCCACTACTTCCTGAGTCAGCTCAATTGACATTTGGATACCTCTGACCATCAGAAAACTTTTTACTTAGTTTGAAACTAAATTTCCCTCTCTATCCCTCCTATATGAGTGACAATATGGCAGAGTAAATAAAGAACTTCCCTCAGAGTCAGGAAATCCTGGGGTCAAGTCTCCCCTGCAACACCAACTGGCTGTGTAACCCTGGGCAAGTCACTTAATTCCTTAGTGTTCCAGATAACTCTGACAGTATAAATTCCATCCTACATTAACTTTTTTGGCAGATGTGCCAATCACAGTGTTGACTCATACTGACCTTGAAGGCCATTAAAACCTCAAAATCTTTTATAAACAAACTTTTGTCCAGATGTTGACTTGTTGAGCTCAAATGTAAGATTTTACATTTATTCTCATTAAATTTTGTTGTAATGGAATCTGTCCAGTGTTATAAGGATCAAATGAAATAATATAGGGAAAGTGCTTTTCAGACCTTTAAAGCACTCTATAAATATTACCTATCATTACTGTCAATAATATCCATGCATACACATACATGCAATACACCCATATATTTGTATATGCATATATACACACATGCATATAAATGCACATACATATATAAGCACACATGTTTCGTGTAGATATATATGTAAAAGTATATATGAACACATGTGTGTTTTATGTGTGTAATTAATATCACATATTATATAATAACATGAGATGCCATGTAATCACATTAAATGACATGAGGTGATGTAATTTAACACATGACAACATAGCAATATAGCATTATAATTTAACAATATAATGATATAACAACATAATATAATTTATAATTCAAGTCTGGACTCTGTCACCCATCGAAGGTGAAATTCAATGCTCCTAGCTTTATGTCATCTTCAAATTTTATGAGGATGCTTTTACTGATTTAAAAATTGCTAACAACCCAGAGACAAGCACAAATCTCTAGGATACTCCATGGGACACTGCATTATAAGCTCATATTGAATCATTAATGATTAATGTTTCAATCTGAATATACTACCAGTTGAGGATATACTGATAATCTAGTCCAAATTTCTCCATGATTTCCCCCCTCCCTCCCAAGAATAACATGAGATGTCTTTATCAAGGACAACTGTGTATTCTTTTCTAGATCTAGCAGTCTAGAAAATCTGTCAAAAAAGGGGAAATGAGATTAGAGCAACATGACCAGTTCTTGATGAAGTCATGTTGACTCTGTGATCACTGCTTCCTTTTCTAGATGCTCATTGAGCATCCATAACAATATATTCTAGAATTTTTCTGAGAATGAAAGTCAAGCTCAGTGGTCTATAGTTTTCAGACTTTTCATTTTCTTGAAAATTGGGTATGTTCCCTTCTCCAATCATGTATTTTCTCTCTTGTTCTCTTTATTCTTTCAAAGAAAAACTGACAATAGCTCAGAAATTCCATCTTAAACTGAATATGTCCAAAACTGAGCTCATTATCTTTACTGCCAAATTCTATCCTCTTCTTAACTTCCCTGTTACTATTGATGGCACCCAAAGAGGGTTAGGGCTGCCTGAAACCCCAAAATACCAACATGCCGGGTCCTGCGGAAAGAATTCCACTCAAGTCTTCTCAGCCAAGAAAAAAGTAAAGTTTATTGGAAGTTCAAGTTCGCCATGTGGGGTGCAAGGCCATTTAAAGGTGTTCTCACTGAGCAAGTCTATGCCAAGCTATTCCATGGCGCTCTCACAGAGCAAAGTCTCTACTAAGGCATTCTAAGGCACTCTCAGTCTCCCAGTCTCCCAGATTCAAAACCAAGGTATGGTCTTGAACTTCTTACTCAGTTTCACTTTCCTCTCACCCCCATATCCAATCTAGTACCAGGCCTTTTTTATTTTACCTTTGTAACATCTCTTAAATATTCTCCCTTATCTCTTCTGTCACCACTACCACTTTACTGTGGACATTGCTCATTGGACTATTGGTTTGTCTCCTTCCTACAAGTCTCTCCCTACTCCAGTCTATCCTTTACTCAGATATCATGCTAAGCTTCCTAAACCTCAAGGCTGTCACACCCCTGCTCAACAAACTCCACTGGCTTTCTATTACCTTCTGGATCAAATATAAAATCTTCTCTTTGGCGTACAAAGCTTTTCATAAGTTGGCCCTCCTATATTTCCAGTCTTCTTATACCTTATGTCCCCCACATACTCTGAAATTCTATAACACTGGCTTCCTTTATGCTTTTCCCAAGATGCTCCATTTCTCAACTCTAGGCATTTTCACTGGCAGTCTCTGTGTCTGGAACTCTCCCTTCTCATCTCTACCTCCTGGCTTCCTTGGCTTCCTTTAAAGTCACAGCTAAAATTTCATCATCTCTAGGGAGCGTTTCCCAATCCTTCCTAATTCTAGTGCCTTCTTTCTTTTGAATCTCTAATTTATACTGTATATAACTTGTTTGTAAATAGTTGTCTCCCCCTCCATTAAACTGTGAATTCCTTGAGATCAAGTATTGTCTTTTGCTTTTCTTTATATCTGCAATGTTTACATCATATATGAAAATAGTAAGTGCTTAATAAATATTAATTGACTGACCAAGTGGTAGCTGCCATTTTTTTTCAGATACAAACATATAGTTCACCTGGGCCAGGTGCCTTGAATTCATTGAGGCCTGAGGTGCTTTGTTATTCCTCTCTTTCCTTATCTCAAGCTCAACTTTCCTGTTAGCCATTTTTGGTTCCATCTCTTCTAATCCCACTGTCATTCTCCTTGGCAGGTCTACCTTCTCTCCATTGCCAACGATCATTATCCCATTCATGCATAGGAGTAGTCTTATTTCTCTCTCTTTTTAATCCTTCTTTCCCTCTCACATAGCTTAAGAAACATTCCAATTTGTTTGAGGTGGCACTAGGCTCTTCTTTCTCAGGCTGACTCATAATAGAAAGGAAGGTTCCTAAAGGAGGCTTTTTTGGAGAGTGAATAAAACACAACAGAAGTATTGGAGGATTTTTTAAGTGATCCCCTTCTACCAATTAATTGCTCTTTTCTAAAGATTTTCTTCTCCCTCAGTTTTCCTGGAATCACAAAAATCAAGTCATTCATAAAATAATAAGAGTCTGCATTAATGCTAAACTGCTGGCCTTAGACAAGACCAAGGCTGGTTTTTATCCTGGGCTCCAGAAGGCCTGGAGGCTGTAAACTGGGAACTAGTCATTAAAATGCCAACTGCTGCTAATTCTTCTCGTCTCTGTGGTAACCTATGAGTCCCCTTAAAATAAGGAATAATTTATTGTGAAATTAAACTTTAAACAATAACAAAAATTAAACATACTTACATCTAATAAAACTTTAAAAAGACCATGTAGGTACAGACACAATAACAGCTTATCATTTCTATGCTCCCTTTGGGTCTCCTTCCTCTGTCTTCATTTATTTGGTTCAGTATTTGTTCCTCCTTGAATCATCATCATTATTATAAATCACTACTTTCTAGCCATCTGTACCATATGGGGAGATAGTAAGATCCTTAAGAAGATGTAGTCAGAGATAACAGATGGACCAGACCAGAAGAGTTCTTGAAGGAACCAAAGTTTGAGACAATACAATATTTAAGACACTCAAGGACTGATTTTCAAGATATCTTTCTGACTTGCTCATTATTGTGGAAGACGCTACCATTCTCCCAGTCACTCAAGCTCACACACTCTGTGTCATCCTCAACTCCTCACTTTCTCCCATCCCACCCCCCATACCCAATCTGTTGCCAAGTCCTGTCCGATTTGACCTTCACAGTGTTTCTTGTATGTACTCCCTTCTGTCCTTTGACTTTGCTACCACCCCAGTGAAGGTCCTCATCTCATACCTCAACCATGGCAATAGCCTGCTTGTTGGACTCCTTGCCTCAAGCATCTCCCCACTCTGGTCCACCTTCAGTTTAGCTGTCAAAATGATCTTCCGGAAGGGTACATTTGACTACAAGGGTCACCTCCGCCCCACCTCCTTCAATAAACTCTAATGGCTCCCTATTACTTCTTGTATCAGATCTAAAATCATGTTTGACCTTTAAAGCCCTTCATAACCTAATCTGCTTCTACCTTTCCAGTTTTCTTATATCTTACTCCTTTGCACACACTCTATGATTAAGCAACCCTGGCTTCTCTGAAATTCCCCACACAAGATATTCTGTTTCTTCATTCCATGCCTTTTTATCAACTATGTCCCGTGCCTAGAATGCTGTGCCTCCTCATCTCTACCTCCTGGCTTCCCAAGTTCCTCCAAACTCCTGCTAAAATTTTTCTAAGTCTCCTTTAATTTGAGCACCTTTCCTGTGAGATTACTTTCAAGTTATCCTGTTTATATCCTGTTTGTACATAGCTGGTTTCATGTTTTCTTCTCCCATTAGATTGTGAGATCAGGGACTGTTTTTGCTTTTCTTTGTATCCTTAGGGCTTAGCATAGTTCCTGTAAATAGTAGGTATTTAACCAGTCCTTGTTGGCTTGTTGACTTAACTTGACTCAGAGCAGAAAGGAACCAGATAATCCAGTTCAATCCTTTTACTTTATGGTACATGCAGTATGTGGTTTCTGCCCTCCCCCCCTCCAAGATATAGGTCTCCAGAGAACTACCCCAGGTACAACATACTTTGTGGGTCAATATCCACTCAAAACAATAGCTAATGAGTCCGCACGTATGTGTTTCTTCTACTAGACTAAGCAGAGGGTACAATAATTCAAAGAAAAAATATAATTATACATTATAGTATATAAAAACATATTGTATAGAAGAACAAATAACTGGAAAGCTTTCCTTTATACATACAAGGATACATTTTACCATAGGCCCCCACACCATTAATGACAGATAAATGCAGAGAACAAGAATGCCATGAATATCCATGGAGGGGTACACATAAAGAAAAAACATATCAGAGACCTTGTGGCACCTAAGCTACTCATATTTCTGATGCTGCTGAGTTGCCAGTACAATCTGGTAATGCCTCTGTACCACTCTTTACCAGGCACTTCTGCTCCTTCTTTGAGTATTTCTGAGGAGCCACACCTGCTCTCTATTGCTATTTGCTAGTCTTTAGCTGCAATGATTCCCTGCCCTCCTGTCCCCACCCCACCACCCCCAGTGGCTGTGTGTACTTCAGAGTCCTTAGCTCTTGTGTGATGCATTTCCTGCACTAGTGACTGTAGTTGCAGAGTCTTTAGCTCTTGTATGATGCAAGTCTCACCCAGTCTGTTTGGTTAGCAAAACCTTTTGGGTTTTCAATTCTGTCTCTTGAACTCTTAACTCTGAGTTGCCTCAGTGTCAGTTGAATCTTGCATTTGATATAGAGTAAGAAAATTCCTTTCTCTTCCCATAATGCTAATAGTTACCAAGGAAAATGAACTACTCTGGGATTTCATTTAGCAAAACTAGTAGGGCAAGGGATAACTACTGACTTTTTAACTGATATTTCTGATTGCAATAAAATCCGTGCTCTGCCAATTAACAAGTGAAGAAGCTGAAGCTCAGTATAGTTGACTTATTCAGTCATGA
>CM053600.1:176659558-176677767 GCA_028646575.1 Pseudocheirus occidentalis
GCCATCTTGGCTCCGCCCCCCACTTCCTCCCTTTTCTAAAGTCCTGATTTTAAAAAGTTCAGTGTCTTGAAGGACATTGTTAATAATGAAATTGGAATACCTTTCTTGTCTGCTCAGTCTTCGGTGGGACATAAATTCTGTTAATAGATTGCCCAAGGCTGAGGGTGGTCTGGGTGTAGGGATAATTCCTAAGTTCAAGGGTGATATGATATTGCTCTCTGTCCTTCAGTGTAATATCATTCTCTCATTAATTGTTAACCAATTAGAGTTGATTCCCACCCTGGGAAGCAACTACTCTATGAAGGGTATTAACACCCACAACAATTGTCTTTGGTCTAAGACAGATGGCCAAATGATCATTCTTTTATTAATACGTGTACTGGCCTCATTAACAAAATGACTAAATTACCCAGAAATGATGTCTCTTGAACCTTTTTAATCTTCACACTTGTAATTTCAGGCAAGTAGGTGGTATAGTAGATGATGATCTGGACTTGAAGTCGAGAAGACCTGAGTTTGAATCCTGCTTCAGACACTTAGCAATCTTGAAGCACTTAAAAATGTGATTTATTTTGATTTTTAAAATTTTGTTTGTAGTCTTAGAGACAACTCTCTAAAAGGATAAGTTGTAGACCAGATGCTGACCTGAATTAAGATCAGGAGCTTCCTCACTGGGCATTTCCTCCATCAATGGAATCACACACCCTGTCCCTACACTTATCTCTACTGCCTATATATTTTGTATTTGGTTTCCCTGCAAGCCCATTCATGGAAGAGACTTTTGTTTTTGTAGCTCTAATGACTATCCCAGTGCCTGGCACATAGCAAGTGCTTAAAAATCTTAATTGATTGATGAATTGGTATGTGGATGCAACTCACAGGCCAGGCTATATAGCACCATGAGAAATTAAGGTATATATATGCACAGTCCTAGTCATGTCACTAGAGGCAGGATCATAATAGAATACTATTTCAAATTCGACAATAGAATCCTATCCACTTCACTGATTGGCTAAATGTGGTAAGTCTACCTTAGGTACTAAGAAGGAATAGGTTTTTAGATTCAATAGACTCCTTACTTCCAAAGAGGCTGCTGTTGCTACTGATCTGGACATATCTCTGTATGAAACCAAGGGACCTAGCAATCTGGGCCCATCAATGTATTCTGTAGCTTTATTAAGTATCTGCATGCTATTACCTACTGAAGCCAGTCAACACTGCTGTTATTACCCATAAAAGAGGATTTCTTTTTTGTGCCATCTGTCTTGTTGACTTAAAAATCATCAAATCTGGAGCCTATACTTGCAATCTGTTTGAACAAGGCCCAAAGAGAAGCCATTACCAAGTTTTTTCCTTCTGGACTATGCCTTTCAGAAACTTATGTTGACATCTCCCTTTCCTTGGTCCCCACAGTCTGGAGCTTTTACCTCCAAGTCCTTTTTCCTCCCCCATCAAAGGATTCAGAGGGATCCTAGCTACAGTTCTACAAATAGCTTGCAATGAGTTTCTGTCAAGATTAAATAAAGACAGCAGGATCCAGGCTGAAGATGGGAATGACCTGTTTTCTCCAAGCTGTGTTTGGAGAAAAATCCATTTACATAATTGGCTAAGAAAATTGACTATAAATATTATGCAAACGACCGTGAGCCCATCTAATGCAAAGGGCTGCCATGATAAAGGATGAGCAACAAAGGTCCTGAAGACAGACAGTCCTGGGGCTTTAGTTGTCCTAGCAGTCCTCTGTAGAAACATGGGCAGACTGAGAGCTCATCCTGTCAATAAGTCCCATGCTGGGACTACTGATTGCTGTAAAGAATGAGTATCCTGTTGTTTTCCAAATATATGGTTCTTTTCCTTTTGTGCTGATAGAATGCAAGCCCCTTGAGGGCGATGACTTTTCTTTTTTGTCTCCATACCTCAGGCCCCTACCTCAGTGCCTTCCATAGTGGACACTTCATAAAATCTTGTTGATTGACTTATGGCTTAAACTCAGTGAGAATTCTGTTATTCAACTCAATTCAGTTTGATTCAATAAAGATTTATTCACCAATTAAATTGGCAAATATCACCAGTATCACAGAATCAAGACATCTCAGAGCTGGAAGGAAATTCAGATGCCATCTGGTTCAATATATATCTAAACCAAAATCTACTCTACAAAACACTCAAAAATTGGTTATCCAGCTCTTGCTTTAAAACCTTCAATGAAGGAAACCACTGTTTCCTGAGGAAATCATCCCACTTTGGGAGAGCTGTAAATGTGGGGAAGATTTTCCATTTGTTGTTGTGCAACAATTTCAGTCATGTCTGACTTTTCCATATATCAGCCTGAATCTGCTTTTTTGCAATGTCCACTTATTGTTTGTTTTGCTTCCCGGGGACAAGTATATTAAGTAATTAAACAAGCAATTAATCAGTCAGTAATCATTTATTATTATTAAGTATTCACTATGTGCCAGACATGTGCTAAGTTCTGGGATATATAAGAAGGCAAAAAACTAGAATTTTACAGTATTTAAAGATCATTAAATTCTCATTAAATTTCTCATTTTTCAGATGGAGAAATAGTTCCTGAAACAGTTCTAATGGCTTGGACAAGATTAAATACAGAAAATAAGAGACAGAGTCAGGATTCAGAACTAGATCTTCTGACTCCAAATCCAAGATTCTTTTAAATATAAGATATTACCATTCTTGGAGACTGTTAAGAAGCCAACTGAGTTAAATGGCATTGACTTCCTTAACCAATTCTAGTTAAAGAAAACCTGAATGCTTTTCAGTTTATTAACATCTTCAACAAAATGTAGTGCCAAGAATGGAATACAATCATCTCAAAGTGGTCTGTCCAAGGTTCTGTGATCCAGTTTTAGGTCTCCCTTCCTACTTTGTGAAGCCTTTATAGCCAATAAATAAGCCTTCCATGTTTTCATTCAAGTCATTGAACAGCAGGTTGCTGTTCATGGAAAGAACATGGAAAAATCCCTGGGGATTCTTCACTCAAGACCTTTTGAAAAACCATCATTGATTCATTAATGACTATTCTTTCAGTCCAATTCAACCCATTCTAAATATGTCCAAACATATTATTATTTAGCCTATATCTCTATCTTATCCTCTAAGATAACATATAAAACTTTGTCAAATGTTTTGCTGAAATCTAAGCATTCAATGTCTACATAGCTTACTTGATCTACCAATTCAGTTATTCTGTCAAAAAAAAAGGAGGCAAGATTAGTCTGGCATGAAGATATATCAGTAGAGTGATTGATAAAAGAAGTTCTCTGATCTAAAGGTTTAATGAGCTAATAGTGGGACTTTCAAAAATAGCTCCCTGTGGAAAGCTATAAACATGCCCATTTGAATCTTGTGAGGACTCAGAACTTATGATTAAGTCTCAATGTTTCAAGGCTATCTTTAAGATGACTTGGTTAACAGACTCTTAGGATGATAGGCTGTTATGGGGGAAGATACTCTTTCTGTGGCATAGAAAAGACCCGCATTGTGCTCTGTCCTTTTGTACCTTTTTCCATTTGAATTTTGAGAATACAACAGATATAAGTGAGAATTCTTTCTTGCCAGAAACTGTTAATGGCAGCCTTAGAGAAGTACTTGGCAAAGGTAAGCATGTGTACCCCCATGTGGTTTGGACAGTAAGTTACTGAACTCAAGCTTTTGGGAGTGGGGAGAGTCTATGTAAATTCCTGAGGTTGCCTCTCCAACAGTCTGCATTTGGGAGTCCTAGGACAGAGAAAGAGGCTGTTGTAGGCAATGCCAGCCTTGGATGTTGCCTTCTGAGTAACCTCAGGTTCAAAGAGCCTGCCTATATCCAGGAAGGGAATTTCCTGAATAGCCTGGCTCTTGGTAGAAGAAGACCACTCACATGGATGCTCTCATTGTTTGTACTAAGGGCCCAAAGCCAACATTTGGATGAACAAAGAATCAAGTTTCTTAGAGTTAATGATTCAAATATTGAAGGCCCAAGGGCAAAGAGGTTGCCAGTATAGCAGGCCCGTGTATGTTTCCCTCGGAATTCTTCCATCCTTGGAGGATCTCTGTGGGATGAAACAGACACTCACCTGAATGTTGTTGCCCTGCCTGTCATTCTCCAGTGTATTTTCCCTTAGGTTTAGTCTAAAGTCTCCAGTTTAGTGTCATTAGGCCAAATGTTTCCAAAGATCTCTGTGGGGTTAAAGAGGGGACTCACTGAAAATGTCTGAGTGTTTTGTCTAGCAGCCCACGTTACTTTCCTTTCCAAAGGGAGTTGAAATCTTGAGGTGGTACTAAATATGGAGGACTTTAGGATCCTGTGGAAAGTAGACACCTCCAGAGAAAAAAACAAATTTTATTGATTTGCTTGGTGGATTGTCATGAGTCTGTTATTTGGTTAATTTTTTCCTTCTTGTTATCATTTCCTGAGAATCCTTTATGGCTTCCAATTTTTCTATTTGGTGAAATAAAGCTGGACTGGTACTTGGTAAATGCATTATGTGCTTCTACAGGAACTGGGAACCCTGTTGTTCACATTTGTAGAGACTAAGGCATGAACTACAGTCTGAGATTTCCCAAATTAAACTTTGTGAAGTGGCCATGTAAGCAAAAGAGTTAGTTACTGAGAGGCTGTGTAGTATAGTGGAGAGAACTCTGGATTTAGCAACAGGAAAACCTGAGTTAAAGTTCTGCCTCAGACATTTTCTAGAACCAGGACATATATGGTAACCTGCCTGGGCCTCAGTTTCCTCATCTGTAAAACAAGAAGGTTAGACTAGATGACATCTGAGGTCCCTTCTAGCTCCAAATTAATGGTTCTCTGACTTTTGGTGGTTCCTCCTAAGGTCAAATCTATTCTGTGTGAGTGCAGAGCATGGAGTTTCTTAATCATGGGTTACACTGGGTTTTAGTGTAAAACTAAAGATCACTGCCCCTCTAAGGACTCAGAAACTGTTCTTTTAATAGTCTGTTTTAGATTTTTTTTTCCAGCAACAGACAGCAACCTCTATGTCTATAGTTTTCAGACTTCATCCTCTTCTCTTTTTTGAAAATTGGGATAACCATTGCTCTTTTCCAGTTCTGTGGAACCTCTCCCATCTCCAAGGTGTTTTGGATGCAACTAATGGCTCAGCAATTATATCTGCCCTCACTTTTGCACTCAGCTCCAATTTGACATGCTCATCGAGGACTGCTGCATGCCTCTTGGCTGGCTCCTAACTTATCTTGTGGTTCCATTCCTAGTAAGGAATTTTTCTATTATTCTTTTCAATCCAAATATCATTTTCCTTGAATGAAATAAAGTGGAACAAGACAAGAATTGAGAAGTGTTTTCAGGATCCATTATTATTATCCTATAAGATAAATGGGATACATATGTGTGTATACATATATGAGAAGAGAGAGACCAATCCCTTCTTGGATCTTTTTTTTTAACCCCAAGTCTAACTTTGAACAACTCCCCTTTTGTTGCCTTTAATGTTCATTAACAGCCTTAGCTCACTTGGGGCTTTAGTACTTCCTGAGAAGATTCATGTTATTCCAGTTCAGTTATTTGGCCTTGATGGATGCACGTGTGTGTGTAATATGAATGTGTAATATATATATTTTAAATACACATACATAGATATACACACATATATATATATGCACACTATATATGTGCATATATATGTAAATTTGAATTTGCTAATGAGCTCCATTCACATCTATATTGGTCTCTTTAGGAAACCCTTCCTTTCTCTTCTTCATCAAAGTCATTTCTATTTGTGTCTTTATAATTTCATTCTTGAGAGCTTCCTTTTTTTCTTGGAGCAGCTTCCCCTCCAAAAATAGTAACATTAGTGTGTATATGAAACATATACCATGTTTTCCTCTCCTGTATTAGGTAATCTCTGAAGTAATGGTGACTTGATGCTGAGGTCCTGCCATTTCTAGTTCCTCTTTGATGAAAATCATATCTAGAAGAACACATTTTGATGCTTTATATATCCTTTGAAGAATGGAATTATCTCTGAGGTAAGTAGCAAATTTATCTTCTGCTTTGTTATTGTGTGTGTGTGTGAGAGAGAGAGTACTAGTAGATGTCTTCACTTTCTTGTTTCTGTGACAGTTGTGATCTATTTCCTAAACTCCTTATCTCATTCTTCCTTTTGTCCTGGTGGTAGGGGAGTATTACCCTACAAAATATCAGTTCTGCTGCTGTCTTTGCTGATCCTCACCTAAACCCTCTCCATCATGTTTCATGCTTCATGTTAATAGATTTCTTTATGTGAATATGCTGCTGCTGTTGCTTGTACTTTGTTCTGGAAGAGGACCATGACATCAGGGAGGTAATGCTAAGACATGCAAATGAATTGGATTTAAGTGAGGAAGGACTGTGCAAAGCTACCTATGGAGCTGTTGTGGTATAAGGGTGCTAGAAACCCCAAAATGCAAGGGTACAGGACAGGGATCTGCCTTGAAAGAATTTGACCACTCAAGCCTTCTTTCAGTCCAAATAGTGAGTTTATTATGGCATAGTTGGATTTCTTAGTGAGTTGGCACAATTGATAAGATACAGACTGATACTTTTATATGGAAAAAGACTGTGGGAAGATCTGGATGGGATCTAGGAGAGGCAAGTAGCCTGGGGGTAGTCTGGAGGTAACAGAGAATGAAGGGTTGGGGTGTGTGTGTGTGTGTGTGTGTGTGTGTGTGTGTGTGTGTGTGTGTGTCTCCTTGCCACAATGAAAGGACAGTTAAAAGGATTATTGACTGGAATGGGTCAGATACCTCAGGAAAACACCAGAGACTTGGTGCTAAAATTTGTGTGAAAGTTCAAGGACCCTGTTTTTAATGGGTCTCATTACTCCATCAGCCCCAACAGAGTCATCTGGATCCAGTGACTCGATATAGATCAGGGAAATTGGAGACGGCCCAGGATTTAGTAGGGGACTTTGGACTTTTCAAGCTAAGGTCTTTAACAGGTTTCAGTTTGACTGAGGCAAGCTGGTTGAGTAATTAAGAAATGATGTAAATAATGGCCCGCTTAAAACAAAACAAAACAAAACAAAACAAAACAAAACAAAACAACCAGATCAGGGAAAAGAAGACCCTCAGAGTTTCTGGTTAAAACAGAACAATTTCCATTTACATTCATTCTAAGCTAATCAGGGTCCCAACAATGACCAAGTGGGGGTTTTGCCTGGTACCTATTGGCCAATCAATGAGATCCAGAGTGATTTGGGGTTAAGGCTGGTCTTTAAGAAAAAAGAAAAAAATTGAGTATATTTTTTAGTAGACAATACTACTCTGCTTGCCCATTTATCTATGTCATGAGTCCCATTCCACTGAGATTTAGTAGTATCTCTGGGGTCAGGTTTGCCTCCTTACATTAATCTCTTTAGTTTATCTGTTTAATGACCATGATTTGTACTTTTTAAATATAGGTTTCTGAGTTCCCAGACTTGGTTTCTTGTTGGATCTCTTCTTGCATGTGTCCTGAGAATTGCTGGTCCTCTTTTCTGCTACTCTTCTTCCTAGTTTATGGCACCAGGTTTTTTTGGAGTTCTGTAAGGGGCAGGAGTGTTATCAATATAATCTGAAAAAAGGAGGAGAGAAAAAAACTCCTTACAGAGGTACCCAATCACAAAGGTTGTTGTAAGGATCAAATGAGATAACATCATATAAAGTTTTTCTCTCTGTGTGTCTCTTTCTATAATTCCTTCTTCCTCTCCCTTTCCCTCTCTCCTTCCTTCCCTACTTTCTTTCCCCCCTCTTTCTTCACCCCTGCTTTCTCACACACAGACATCATAGTTATATTGCTATATTTATATAACTAGCTATACATAAGGGTAAATGATGTTCTAATTTTTAAACTCTTGATTCCATAAACTCCTATCTCCTCTAACAACTTGCTGTTAGATGATTTCTTCCCTCTCCCTAATTCTCTGGCCCCCTCCAATCTCCTCATTCATTCTTTTTGTCTTGAAACCTACCCCCACCTCTCCATCCTCAAAAAAGATGAACCAAAGCCCCAAACTCCTGTCATTTGATTTTTCCCCCTCAAGCTGTTTTCCTCAATCTTACCTCCCTTTCTCAGCCCAACTCCTAGAATAAGCTGTGTGTGCTCTTTGTCTCCTCTGCTTCACCTCCCACTCACTTCTCCATCCTTGGCAATCTGACTTCAGTATGTGATGCTTGACTGAAACTTCCTGGTTCCAGTTCATTAGTGACCTCTCTGGTGCTAAATTTTTTTGGTTCTCTTTCTTCTTGTGACCTCTGAAGTATTTGAAATTGTTGATCATCTTTTTCTCCTGGATATTCTGTCTTCCCAGGGTTTTGGGGACACTATTGTATTACATTCAGACTAATCCTTCTCTTGTTCTTCTGTGGGATCATTATTCATATCCCCACGTTTTGACCCCTCTATGCATGGGTATATTCCAGGGTTCCATCCCAGATTTTATTCTCTTTTCTCTCTACAATCTCTTTCTATGATTTCATCTGCACCCATCTCTAAGATATGATTCCATAGCTTCCCTTCCCTATTTTGTGAGTTCTAGTATTGCATCTCTGGGCACAGTATCTCTGATGATCACACCGTTCACTTGGACTGTTTGGACTAGTTCCTATGTTCTCTGTATGTCTACATCTTTGCTATTATATTAGATCTGTGCATTGGTATTTCTACTGATGCTTTGCCTAATTCTCTCACATTTATGGGAGTCATCTTTTGTTACCATTGTTCATACTAGGATATTTCAGTAAATGTCCTGTTTCATTCTAATTGTATCTTTTGGCTGACTATTAAAGTTAAGTGAGCTGGTGGGCATCAATGAGCTATGTCTTTAAAGATGCAGCCTCACAAAACAGCTTGATTTCAGCATTGTCCTTCCTCAGCTCTCTACAGATGAGGAGCGGCTGATCAGATTTCACAAAGCACTTTATACACATGATCCCCATTGAGCTTCATGGCAACTCTGTGGAATGAGCATTACAGGTATGGCTTATAAGCATTTTTTAGATGGCAAAATAAGGTCTTGAAGAAATTAAATTACTTACCTAAAGTCATATAGCTATTAAGTGTAAGAGAAGGGATTTGAACCTAGGTTTTTCAGACACCAAATAATTTTTTTTGGAGGAGGGAGGGCACAGTAATTGGGATTGAGTGATTTGCCCAAAGTCACATGGCTAGTAAATGTTAAGTGTCTGAGGCTGAATTTGAACTCAGGTCCTCCTGACTCCAGGGCTGGTACTCTATTTACTGTACTGCCTAGCTGCCTGCAGACATGTCTTAAAACTGTATACTCTCTCTGTTGTACTGCAGTGCCTATAACAAAGAGCTCTGCTCTATTCATGGCTATGAATGTCTGTGTGCGTGGTGCTCATGGGATCAGTGAATTCTTCCAGCAGACAAAAAGAGAAGAAATCATTGAAAGAGTACTGCAAGTCAAATTCACAGACAAAAGTTTATGTTAATAAAACAGTCCAACTTTTTTCTCATTTCACATTGAAATCACAAATGTCTGATTTGTTCATTTCAACCAAAATATGTCTGAGGAAGTAAAGAAAGACCCTAGACAGTATCATAAGAATGGGGCTCTACCATTTTCTGAGAAGGAAGGTGAGAGTTTGGAAATTTTTCAAAAGGGGTCAAACCAAAAAGAATGGATTCTTCCAATGTAACCTGAAAGGAAGCAAATTCTCAAGAGATGCTAATCTTAGTATATAAACTAATGCTGGGGTGTGTGTGGGGGAAACAAGATTATTTGACATGCCTTCTGAGGCCTCTATTCTTTCAGGTCTCCCTAAGGCAAAGGTTGTGGGACTTCTATAGTCAGAGGTCAAGAGATCCTTGTCCAGTATACAAACCAGTAGTCACTTAGCAGAGAGAAAGGACCCAAGAAAGGGGAATACACACGTTTTATATTGAAGTTTGATATTCCTAGATGCCTCTCAACTGATTCAAAAAGGTATATATTAATGGTACTAGGTAGGGAGATAGACTGAGAATCATAGACATGATTATTCACAGGCCTTGCTCACCATGAACTGCAACCATAACATTATAAGCACTATATTTTAAAGTAGGGTCCAATATGTCTCCCTCTTGGGTAGTTTGTGTTGAATTCACTGGTAAAGACTAAAGCAGAAGAGAGCATAGAATCTTTTCCCAGTCCATATTATGTATAGAGATGTATATTATGATAGAGATTAAGATGTATAGAAATCTCTAGAACTTGGGTCTTTGGTGAGGGTAAGACCCAGATGGAAAAGTTCAAGAGTTGTTGTTTATTCTTTATTTTTGAAGAGTACCAACAACATCATGGGGTGATATCTTGACTTGCATATAAATTGGATTTAAGTGAGGCAGTCGCACAAAGCCATCAGCCTCACTTTTTCTTCCAGAGGCATCAAAGTCCAGTGGCAAAACAAAAGTCAAGATGAATGGTGAAAGCCCAAGATGGCAGTGGATGACTTTGGCATCTTTGATGTCTGACCAAGCTCCAAACACTACAGCTTCTGTTTCAGCCACCTTCATGGTCATTGAAACAAATTGTTCTCAAATGCCTGTTCCACCAGTAGGAATCTTCACATACTTGGGGTAGAGATCCTCAACTCACTGATGGGTTTGAGACCTGTCAGTTAACTTCAGTCTGGTTTATCCTGTTGGGCAAGATGGTTTGTGGCCACTATGTATGCTACAGCTTCTTGGAGTCACAGGTGTGAGTTGAATAACAAGTAGACACCAAAGGTGGGGGAGCAGCAAGCCCTCTTACCAGGAGTGCTCGTCCTCCTTAAACACTCCTTACACTCTAGTGTAGAAGCATCTCACCATGAGAGCCAGATACATGGCAGTAAAGTGTTAGAGGAAGAGGGCAGCCATCAGATAATAGTTATGGAGCATATAAGATTCAAATATGTGTGTGTTTGTATAAAACAATTACCACCTAGGGCAAGACCTCTTTTATACTAACCAGACACTTCCCAGATATCTTCAACCATGTTCACTCCAATTTCTTCTTACCAAAAAAATTGAACTCTAGCCTTTGATTCTCCCTGGACTTTGGTAATCCAACTTTGACTTTACCTCCTTGGACTTCAAGTCTTCATCCACACTTTCTAGACATCTCCACTGTTTGCCCCTCTTACTCTCAATAAATTTCCAGGTGCCATTTATATGTTTTCTTCTTCCATTAGAATATAAACTCCTCAGGGGTTTGCTTTTATTTATTTCCACTGGGCTTATCTCAGTGCTTGCCTGTCTTTCTGTCCATCCACTCATCAGTCTAATTTCTATACCCACCTACATCTACTATCCTTCCATCTCTCTCTCTCTCTCTCTCTCTCTCTCTCTCTCTCTCTCTCTCTCTCTCTCTCTGTCTGTCTGTCTGTCTGTCTGTCTCAAATGCCTGTTCCACCAGTAGGAATCTTCACATACTTGGGGTAGACATCCTCAACTCATTGATGGGTTTGAGACCTGTCAGTTAACTTCAGTCTGGTTTATCCTGTTGGTATAATCTGGGACAATCTGTCTCTCTGTCTCTCTTTCTCTGTCTCTCTGTCTCTGTCTCTCTCTGTTTCTCTCTCTCTTTGTCTCTCTGTCTCTGTCTCTCTTCCCTCTCATACACAGACATGCACAGAATCACATAATTTTAGAGTTGAAAGGGATATGAAGGATCATCTAATCCAACCCATACCTCTCAAAGGAGTCCTCACTACAACATATATGACTAGTGGTCTCCAGGCTCCACTTGAAGACTTCTAAGGAGGAAGACCCCACCACATCCTGAAGCAGCCCATTTCACTTTCAGGGAACTCTATATTATTTGGATGTTCTTCTTGACATGCCACCTACACTTATCTCTGAACTTCCAACCCTTCTTCTTGGCCTGTCACACTGGAGGGCAGGGGCAGATCTAAAAAGATCTGGACAGACCAGAAGGATGGACCAAATCTAATATGATGAAACTTATTAGACAAAATGTAAAATCTTGAACTTTGGTTCAAAGAATCAAAGAATTTCAGAGGGTAGTGGAAGGGGAAGGTGTGGATAGATAGCAACTGCTCCAAAAAATAAGGATCTTTGTGGATTTCCAGTTCATTATGAGGCAAGAGAGTATATGGAAGCCAACAAAGTCAATGAGATCTTGCTGTTGTTAGGTCATCTCTGACTCTTCATGACCCACACTAAAACTGTCCATGGGTCTGTTTTTTTTGGCAAAAATACTAGAGTAGTTTGCCATTTCCTTCTTCAGTAACTTAAGGCGAACAGTAGTTAAGTGACTTGCCCAGGATCATACATCTAGTAAATGTCTGAGGCCAGATTTAAACTGAGGTCTCCCTGACTCCAGGTTCAGCACTCCATCCACTGACTCACCTAGTTTCCTGGATGAGATCTTAGTCTGCTTTAAAAGAGGCTTAGTATCCAAGACTAGGGAGGCGGTAGCCTTTTGGTACTCTACTCTCGTCAGACAATACCTGGAATACTATGGTCAGTTACATCCACAACTGTTTACGTGAAATATTGACAAAATGGAGGAAGCATAGAGACTTGTAACCAGGATGGCGAAAAGCCTTGAATTTGTACCATTGGATTGACTGAAGGAATCAATATTTTTTCTAACTTCAAGAAGAGAAGACTTGGGGAGGATAAACTTGAAAGCTATCTTCACATAGTGTATATAATGTATAAGAGGGATGCGATGGTACATACTGGGGGAACATTCATATTGATCCTTCCCTTTTCCCTTCCACTCTGGGCAAAGGTCCATGGGATACCCTCCCTGCAATCTACTCATGCCTAAATGCCTTCAAGTATTTGAAAGACTTTTAGGTGGAAGGAGGGTTATCTTGTTCTGCTTCATCACAGAAAACAGAAGTAGGAGCAATACACAGAACCTGCAAATAGAAAAAGCGAGGCTTGTATGAGGAAGCATTTCCTAACAATGAGAGCTGTTCAAAAGATGAATAAGCCACCTCAGGGTAGTGATGGTGGGCCTACTTCCTCTGGAGGTTTTCGAGTGTAGGTCAGATGACTCCAGCTATGTTGCCAGGAAATTCTTGCTAAGGTCCAGATGAGGCTAGAAATCTCTGAGGTCTCTTTCTACTTTGAGATCCTGTGATCCTGAGAAAAACATCCCAGGTTTGCAGCCAAAGCTAGAGATCAAGGACTATAGAGATACGATTATTTTTCAAAGGAGAGCTTCCTTTTTTGTTGGGAGCCAGGGAAGCAGCCTCATTCATTTAGGTGAAAGATAAAGCCTATTTGTGTGGTGGAACAATCACACCCTTTCTCTAATGTTCTGGAGCTTGGACCTAGGCAGAAGACAACAAAGAATCCCTTATTTCTTCCTCTCTACTACCACTTCATTTTAAAAACATTTCCCTCATAACAGTTTTTTACTTTCAAAAGTGACCCCTTCCTGAAGATCAATGCAATATTCTTTGAACTTCCCCTGTAGGGGCAATTTGAACTTAATTTTTAAATTAATTTAACCATTGTAAACATTCATTTTGACTGTCCTTGTCACGAGATGTTTTATGAATTCATAGCTTTAGTTATGACCCACAAAAGTCTCCTCCCATGTCATTGATAGAATTCAATGTTCCTTTATTAGAAGAATAATCCCAATAGAGTTAAATGATAAGACTTCCTAGAGAGTGAAGAGAAGGAAGTGGGGGGCATTGAAAAGACTGTTGGATTTGGGGCTGGGGAGCTGGGTTCAAATTCTGACTTTGCTACCTACTACCTATGTGACCTTGGGATTGTGTAATGATGCAATGTAAGGACACTCTGATTTGGAAGCAGAGAACGAAGGCCCAAATTCTGGTTCTGCCACTTACTTGAGCATCTTACTTGTCATTTCTTTGTAATCTTGGACAAGTCCCTTCTCCTCTCTGGGCCTAATTTTTTCATTTGTAAATAAAAGAGAAAATTGGATTAGATAACATCTAGATTTCCTTCCTATTCTAAATCTAAGGCCTTTCTAGCCCTTTTTCTCATTTATAAAATGAGAAAGTTGGACTAGATGACCTCTGGTGTTCCTTCCAGCTTTAAACATTCCTCTGTGTGTGTGTGTGTGTGTGTGTGTGTGTGTGTGTGTGTGTGTGTAGCTTTGGGATGGAAAGTAGGGATGTCAAAAGGGGTAGAGAATTTTACAACTCTCATCTAAAGCCAAATGATAAAATATGAGGAAGTTCTGGCCAGACATAGCTTTGTCTGCCAGGGGAACTTTTCCATCAATAAGGATTTTATGGAACAAAAAGAGCTGGTGAAAGCATTTGAGAAATGGCCCTAGTAGAAGTGGCAGATATCAAGACAAAATAGGTGAAGAATAGACAAAGGGGATGATCACAAACTCAAAGAAATGAACTTGTCATGTACAGATGACTCATCAATTGGGCCTTCCCAAAGGGCTTTACAGGAACTATTCATCAATAAATGTGTGGCACCTGGCAGAAGCACCCTTTGCAAGGAATGGTTCACAATTTGATTTGGTTTTTTGCAAAACTTCTAGTGACAACTCTGATTAATGGGGGTATATGTAACCCAAAGCATTCAATCTATTCCTTCCCCTCTGGATTTTTTCATTCAACAACATCTCTTTGAGCATCTGCCATGCACTATACTGGGTGCTCTGTGCAACCCATAAAAAGCAGACGTCCTTGGTCTTGAGAGCTTCCAAATTGCATTGAAGGCTAAATGAAGGACTGCTGTTTTGACCAAGTCATAGTTTCTCTCTAACAAAGGAAATAATTTTTTATTCATTATCAAACATTTACTTTTTTTATCCCTCCAAACTTTCCGCCGTTCTGTTGTAAAGATAAGAAAAGAAACCAAATCCCTTATAACACATAGTCAAACAAAACAAATTCCCATCAACAAAGTCTTAAGAAGTAGGAAGGAAGATTAGCTAATATATGGGATGACAATTGTAATCCTGGAAGACCTAGTGAATGTGATCAATTGAATGAGATGAAATTTGAATCCCATGTGTTTTCATTGGCCTAGCTCATAGTCAAAGAAGATGAGGAAACGCCCTCTACCAACAGGTGCACATTGGCACCTGTTCTATGACTAATAGTTATAGAGAGTTGCTTTGGTCACTGTGAAATCAAGTGACTTGCCTTGGTCAACACAACTGTTATGTGCCAGAGGTAAGACTTGAACAGAGATGCTGAAGTTCTCTATTCACTAGGTCACATTGCCTCTAGGGACAAAATTTAGTAGGAATCAAAGTAAAGTCTTGTGAGATACCAAATGTACAATACTTTGTAGACTTTAAAGAGTAATGTAAATGTTAACTATATGGATTTCATGTTTCCTTTGAACTACTGCAATTCTTCTTTGCTCATAGAACACAATGCCTTCTTTGGTGTGGGCTTGCTTTGCTGGTCCTGTGCTAATCCTCCTAATCGGTTCTGAAGTTCTTCAGAAAGAGCTGGAGAGTGTCCTTGTATCACCTCTTCTGACTTTGTTAGCACTTGCCTTATGTTAGTTCTCAATAAAGTAGTCTTTTAGACAAGCATACATCTGGCATTTGAAGAGCTGAAAATGCTATGCTAAAAAGCACACAGCCCTGCTTTACTTCATTGGTGACTGCAAAAGCTCAAGAGCATCATCCATTATCCAGAACCTGTGCAAGCACATCATCATGGAATTTATAATACCAATGAAGTTTTCTGGGCAACTGAATTTTGTCATAATTTTCCACAAGCCCTCACAACTGACAGCATCAAAGACCTTGGTCAGATCAACGAATGCAGGCATTTCTTCTGCAGTTGTTGGGCAGAAAACACCATATCAGCCATTTGTTGGCCATTTCTGAAGCCACACTATGTTTGAGATGTTCAAGAGGCAAACAATCTCTTCAGTTCTTGTTTTCTTTCTAAAACTTTCACATTTTTCTTTATTATTGAACATCCAACTTTGTTCTTGTATAGTTAAGTTTATAATTGCAGTGTATGTAATCCTGAATTCCATCTTTGGGATACATTGTTCTATCCCTTCTTCCTTTTTCTAGTAATTGCAGAGTAGCCTTACATTATTTGAATGTCATTTCCTTTGTGTATGTAGGTCTTTCTCCTGATGGCTTGCAGAACTCCTTGTTTCTGAATTGAATTGTTAAATCCAACCACTGTCTATCTTGGAGTTCGCAGCTTTTTTTTTGAGACAATTTGTAAATTCTTTCAATTGAGATTTTTTTTTGGTTTTTTTTTGGAGGGGGGAAGGTAGGGCAATTGGGGTTAAGTGAGTTGCCCAAGGGCACAGGCTAGTTTTGTGTTAAGTGTCTGAGGCCGGATTTGAACTTCTGATTCCAGGGCTGGTGCTCTATTCACTGTGCCACCTAGCCGCCCAAGATTTTATTTTCTATATTAAAAGTTCTTCTATTGTTTACTTCATTATGGTGTTAAGTTTTTTTTCTTTTTTGGTTTTGTCATGTTCTTCTGGGAGATGTATGGTCCTTAGGTTGTTTCTGTGCATGATGTTTTTGAGATCAGTAAGTTTTGTTTGCCTAGGGAGCACATTTTCTTTTAGTGTCATTGTTTTTTGCTTCTCTTCTAGATTTTCCTTCACTTCTATGTATTTGCATTGTCAATCTATTGTTTTGTCTTTGTTGAGGCTTGCCATTGCAGATTCCATTTTTTTTCTCTTTTGCTCATTATTTTCTTGCTGTGTAGGCCATAAATTCTGCTTTTATAATTCTCATTCTCTTCCTTATCCTCACTGAGGAATAGAGTGGTGTAGTTCCATGTTCTCCTCACAGTCCACAGGATCCTTTGTCTCGTCAAGTTTTGGATAATTTTACTTTATTTTGTATATTTATTCACAGATACATATATTCTTTTAATAGATCTGGAAGCCACCTTTCCTCCTGTTATTACTTTTTCCTGTTTATTTATTTGTATATATTCAAGGTCTTTAAGTTTTCTTCTTCCTGGAATTTTTTGGAGGTTACTTTGGCACTTACAGTCCCCCACTTATTTTCCTTATTATTTACTTCCTGACTCCCTCCCCTTCTAATTGTGGTTTCCTTGGAGGCTGGATCTCAATGTAGCTTACTCTCTTTTAATACTAGACAATTCACCACCCTGGATCTCTGTCCAAAGTGACTTTTCAGTGGTCAGTGTTCTCATCTGGGTACTGAGCTCTTTACCTCAGGATTTGTAGAGTACTTCATAGCTCTCTACATGCATGGTTTCCTGTCCTGGTTCCACTCCCTCTATTCCTAAGTTTTCTAACCCAGCACCAGCAGTTCAGAGCCTATTTTTGCTGGCACTGACAGTTCAGAGCTTTGTAGTTCTGGTGCTTCCAGGTTGTAGTTCCTGGCAAGTTTTTGCTCCTAAAGGGCTGTGGTCAAGCTGGCTGTCAAGGCCAGCATGTTTTATGCCAGTGGGAAGAGTGAGGGGAGATCAGGTTTAGGAGTGGGTTTTGATGTAAGTCTGTGTTCTGTCCTTAGGTCTGCTAGGGCATCCTCACTGTAGTTTATTGGGAGATAGGAGAGGAGTGATGAGTGAGCATCATCTTCTGTGAGCTCAGCGGGCATCAAAATCATTGGTTTTGGTTTTGGTTTTCATCCTGTTTTGGATTTGGGGTGTTTTAGACTGTGGAAACAGTTGAAGTTGCTTTACCTATGGCATATAATTTCTATTTTGGAAGGGTCCCAGAGGTCATGGGGATTGGAGAATGCTTATTCCACCATCTTGTTGTTCGTGTGACCATGACTACTTGTTACAAGGTTGTTTTAGAAAATAGGGAATAGAGAGGGATGGAGCCAAGATGTCAGCATAGAAGTAGCAAGGTTTCGCAGCTCGCACATAGCCACCTCAAATATCTATAGAATACGACTCTAAACAAATTTTAGGGCTCCAAAACACACAAAAATACAGAAAAACACATTGCCTACTGAAGGTAGCTTGTCACAGCATTGGGAGCCAAAACCAGACTAGCCTGAAAACCATGGCTTGGCTCTGGGGGCGGCCAGGAGGAGCCACAGCTGGAGCCTTCAGGAGAATGGATCAGCAGCAGCTGTGGCAGTTTCCAAAATTATTAACCCATAAGAAACAAGGACTAAGTGAAAGGTCAGTGGAATTCAGCTAAATTTGGGGGAGAAAAGAAGTCAGGCCAAACTGCCTCCAGGGCAAGGAAGCGGCAGAAGCGGCAGCCCTGCAGCAGCTTCCACCTGGCTGCTTCAGAGCTTCTGGACTGCAGACTACTGGGGGGGGGCAAGTGATTT
>CM053600.1:176678267-176697341 GCA_028646575.1 Pseudocheirus occidentalis
GAGAATTCCCTTCTGGATAAGGCAATTCCCTCCACAAATGTAGGCTGGTGCCTCCTCTGCAATTTCTAGCACTAAAGAGCATATGGAAAGTTGGAAAGTTCCAACCTGCCGAGGGCCATGTAGCCCATATGTGACAAAAAGAAGCTTAGAACCTGGGTCTGCCAGGCTCCCAGCCCAGTTTTCCAGCTTCTGTGTCATGCTGCCTCTCAGTTCTTCCTTAAGTGGCATTAATGGAAGCGGGTTGTCATAACATCGAGTGGGCAATACTCTGAAGCAGGGAGGGCACAGGCGTTCTGGACCTCAGATTCTAAGAGGAAAATCTGACCAAGTCAATTATAAGTGAGAAGCAACGTGTGTAGTGGGGAGAAGATTCTCTGAGCCTCAGTTTCCTTATCTGGAAAATAGGAGTGGCCTCTGATTACACTGCAGCCTTAAATGTATGATCTTATGGTCCAAAGGAACATAATCAGGCTGAATTAATCCATAAGGGTGATGAGAGGGCAGGGGAGGAGGGGCAGCAGGAAGTCAGGGTCATTCACTGTCCATGTTATGGGACAACTCTGTTGAAATGAATGTTAAGCTTGAGCAGAGACACTGAATGGAGGTTTGCTTCCTTCATTCTCGTTCTATGCTGTTCTGAAGGACAGTCACACTCAAAACAGAATAAACTACTTCCAGATAACAGATTACTTTAAACTCGGCTCAATGGATGGAAGTGACACAGAAGCAGATTTCAGCACAACATCAAGAATTTTCCAGTTAAAGCTGGATCATGTCTTGGGTCTCTCATTCCCAGAATCCCTGGAAGTGGTAAAACCAGGGATGGATGGCTCTCTGTTGAGGATTTTAGAGATGAGATCACTGAACTGAAAGTGAGAATGGCCAAGGTAACCCTTGGGGTTCCTTCAAACCCTAGGGAAATGAAATGCATTTGTTGAAAACAGACTCCTGGGAGTGACAAAGGGAAAAAAATTTCAGAGATGATAGCTGTCCTTTTGCTTTTTGGAGGGGGGAAGGAAGGGCATTTAGGGCTAAGTGACCTGCCCAAGGTCACATGGGTAGTAAGTGTTAAGTGTCTGAGACTGGATTTGAACTCAGATATTCCTGACTCCAGAGCCAGTGCTCTATTCACTGTGCCACCTAGCCATCCATATGGCTGTTCTTTGGAAAGATCCAGACACCTAATCTGAAAGATCAGCTTTCAGAACTCATTAGCCATAGCCTCCTGATATATCTTAATTATATTAGAGCAGGATATCAAGCCTAGCATCCTGGGTCACAATATGAAGGAATCAGTCATTAAAACAAACAACAAATTAAAAAACTCCACTCAATAAAGTCAAGTTTTTTTCTGAGGGAATTTTTGTAGGAGCTTGTTTTTTTGGGGTGGTGAGGAGGAGGAATGGGGTTGTTGCAGCTTATACATTAGTGAATTGTGCCCTAATATCCAGTGCCAGTGGAGGTTTCAAAGAGAAACTAGTGCAGTCTCTCTTAGTAGCATCTGAGACAAAAAGAGAGAGAGAGAAAGAGAGAGAGAAAGAGAAAGAGAAAGAGAGAGAGAGAGAAAGAGAGAGAGAGAGAGAAAAGAGAGAGAGAGAAAGAGAGAGAGAGAGAGAAAGAGAGAAAGAGAGAGAGAGAAAGAGAGAGGGAGAGAGAGAAAGAGAGAGAGAAAGAGAGAAAGAGAGAGAGAGAAAGAGGGAGAGAGAGAAAGAGAGAGAGAGAGAGAGAGAGAGAGAGAGAGAGAGAGAGAGAATCCTTTTATTACTTTTTTTTCAGATCTACTTACTCATCACCATAAACTCCTTGTTTCTCTGACTCTGGCCTCCTTGCTGTTCCCTCATACGGCATTCCACCTCCTGACTCCATTCACTTTCACTGGCTGTCCTTCGTGCCTGGCATTTCCTCCTCATGTCTGCCCCATGACTTCCCCAGCTTCCTCTGACTCAACCTTCTGCCAAATGACTTTCCTGTTCTTCCTTCACTTTTAGTGCCTTCCTTCTGAGCTTCTCTCCATTTTATCTTGTATATATCACCATTGGGTGGTGTTGTTTGCCTGTTGTCTCCCCCATTAGACTTGAGGGCAGCAATTTTTTTGTATTTGTATTCCCAACACTTAACATGTTCATGGCCCATAGTAGGTACTGAATAAATGCTTGTTGTTTTGACTTGATAACAAGAATTTTGTATTATGCTACTGAATAAAGTACTATTTTTCAGAAGAAAAATAGAATGTTCTTCAATGACATGTTTTGTCTTGGTTTATCCTAGAATAATGGAAAAAAGCCTGAATTCAGAGTCTCAGGTTCTGGTTTTGAAACCTGGCTCTAATGGCTACTGCCTGTTTGACCAGGGACAGTCACATAACCTTAATGTGCCTCAGTTTCCTCATCTGTCAAATGAGGTCTTTCCAGCTCTAGATCTATGCTTTGGTGTCTGTGTGGGATCAAATATTTAATATCGCTGTGATTTAGCTTCCTCATATGAAAATTGAGGGAGTTCGGCTAGATATTCTTCATGGTCTCTTCTGATTCTCAATATTTAATCCCATGATCCTTTTCCCTTTTCAAGCCCAGGCAAATTTTATTACCATGCTGACTTTATAAACTAAGTCAACCACTGTGGGTGGCAAAGATTCAAATGGTGTAATGGGCCATGGCTTAACTTTGAGATCAGGGAAGGGGAGCTATAGCTCTCTAGGTAGATTTCTGGCATCTGAGGTAGCATCATATCTCAGCACCCTCTGTGATTCACAGCCCACCATCTGGTGCCCTTTCTGGGAAAAAAAATCAAGTTGTTCTTCCCATCCCCCCCTTGAAGGGTTGTTTTCTATAAGTCTTTCTCATCTAGGGGAAATCCTTTAGGGAGCTCTCCCCTCTGGGAACACCTGTACTGCAAACTCCCACGCCTGGCTCAAGTTCTTTGCACTTCTGAACTGCTGGCAGGGTTTGGGGAGATTTCTCTTGAATGGGATCGCAAAGTAATCAGCCTTCTTCTATGGAAACAGGCTCATTATGAGTATTTTTCCCTTTGTGAAATTCCTCACCAGCTATTCTCAGAAGTGGAGAGGGAGGGTGCTAGTGGAGAGGGAAGCAAGGAAAGAGAGAAAAAAGTGGAGAAAAACCATTCCTGATCTCCCCAGCTGCTAATGCACCCCCTTCCTAAACCAGCATGTTTTGATTTTGTATGCATAATATATAGATTCATATGAGTTCATGTTATCTCTTTTATTAAAATGTAAGTATCTTGAGGACAGGGATTTAGTACAGTGCCTGGCATGCAGTAAGTGCTTGATAATATTTGTTTATTAATTCATTTATTACAAAGCACTGCTAGGTTTTTAACATCCATGAACTTGTTTTAAAAATACTTTTTCACTGTATCCCAATATAATTAATTTACTTTGTAAATCTATGTATTTGATTTTATGCATTTAAGTACATTATTTTGAGGTTTCACCAAACTTCCAAAGGCATCTATGATATAAAAAGGTTGTAAACCCATATTTTAAGACCCCTGCCTCTGTGCTGATGTAGAGAAAACAGCAGAACTCGAACAATTTACACAACACTAACAACCTTATAGAAAAAAAATCAACTTTGAAAGACTTTAGAACTTTGATTAATTCCATGGCAAACCATGAATTCAGAAGACTGAAGGTGAAACATGCCACTCACCTTCTGGCCATGAGCTGGTGAAATGAAAATGCAGAGAGACAGTTTTAGGTATGACTAGTATGGGAATTTCTTCTGCTGAATGTTAAAAGGAGAGGCTTACTTTTCTTGTTACTTTTTCCTGAGGCATGATTGGGGGCAGTGGGAAGGATAGATTATAAATAAATATGACAATATATTTTTTAAAACATTAAGCCCTGCTTCAGCATCAGAAGGACCTAGGTTCAAATTTCTTCTCTGCTACTTATTATTTGCATCTTTGGCAAATTATTTGTCCTCCTGGGATCTCAGCTTCTTCCCCTGTAAAGTGAAGGAGTTGGACTAGCTGATCTACTAAGATTCCCCTTCTATACAGCCAGACTATTGTACAATGTGAAAGTATTTGCAGATCCTATACATGATTGCATGCCACCATGGGGGGGGGTGGAATGGAGAAGAGAAAATTTGAAACTCAAGGGATTGTGGAACTGAATCTTGTAAACTAAAAGTAAATAAACAAGTCAATGGAAAAAAAAGATTCCTTCTAACTCTTCAGACTACTAATCCCATGACCACTCAGTTCCTCTTGATAAAGTCAGTAGTATTGATAGCTTGGTCTAATGGAATGTCAATAGGGTTAGAAAATATATTTGGTTACTCTTCAGAGATAATTGTCAACATTACAAAGGATGGTTTATAATGTAGACTGGCATTTAAAATGTAATTTGAATAGGATGCTATAAAACAGCCCTCTATTGACAGTGGGGCTTTTAAAACTTGACTCCTTGGATGTCAACAGTTTTTCCTGTTTCCATTCTTCATGAGAATACATGTGTGTATTTCTATAGAATCACAAAGGCATCCTCTGTTCAAAAAAGGCAGAAGATAATGCAAGCCCCCTGTTAGTTATATATGTATCAGAAGGGGATGGCTTCAAGACCATGATATATAAAGCTTGCATTGAGACACTGGGAATGTTAAGCCTGGAGATGAGGACAGAGTGCAGGAAGGGAGACTGAAAGGGCTATAATCAAATATTTCAAAACTATCTTATGGAAGAAGGATTCCACTGACTATTCAGCTCCTGAAGAAAAAAATAGGAACAATCGGTTTCCATTCTGTGTGGAACAGGTTGAGTGAATGAGAATAATTCATTTCAATTAGAACTGTCCAAAAAGTGGAAGGGACTGCTTTAGGAAGTAGCAGATGTTCCCTCATCAAAGGTTGGGTGGCCACTTATTGGTGATGCTGTAAAGAGGATTAGTTATAGGGATTTGGCTTAAACAGGATTAGGAGTTCTTAACCTGGAGTTGTGAACTTGTTATATTTTTAATACCCTGATAACTTTTTATTATGATTGGTTTCTTTTGTATCCATATATATTTCATTTTTATGAATTTTTCTGAGAAGTGATCCATGGGATTCACCAGAATGTCAAAGGGCAACATGACAAAGAAAAGGTTAAGGACCCCTGGACTAGATGACAACTGAAGTTCTGTTCCACTCTGAGATCCTGGACTTCTGTCTCTAGTGCCCATGTGTGTTTGTAGAGGAAGGAAGCCATAGATTTATGTCACTCCAGTTTCTGATCCATTCTAGAGATGGAAGGGAGTTTAGACATCACTAAGACATGCTCATTTTTAAGAGGAGGAAACTGAGACCCAGAGGGGTCAAATGATTTATCACACAGGTGGTAAGTAGAAGATCTGGGATATGAACTCAGGTCCTTTGAGGCCAAGGTTAATATTCCTTTCACTCTCTCATGCTGAGGTAGCCATTTGAAAAGAAGGAAATACTTTACAAATTCTGAGTTATAAAAATATGAGGAATGTTTCACGAAAATTCTATTCTCATTTTTATTACTGAACATATTTGAAATTGTTCTTACTTGTAGGTACTCTGGACTGTCCAAAATTTTGATGTTTCATTCTATGTGGTTCTTTAGGATTGCTGCTCCTAGATACACAGTTTCTCCTATTTTTATTAAAATGCCTTTTAATTTAATTTTATTAAATTTATATTATTTATTTAATTTTATAAAAATGATTGTTAATGAATGTTTTTCTCCTTTATTGCATTTTTTGACATTGAATAGACAAAACATTCCAATGACTTCTTTTTAACTCTTTATATGTTCTTGCACTATGGAGACATATGGAATCATGAGTATGGACCAGACTAGTTCAAACTTCTTGCAGAGTTAGCCAAAAAGACCATGTGTGTAAGACATTTTACAAACTGTAATCCATGAAATAAATATTGTCTATAAGCTGTCAGAAGCATGAAAAACATGCATGTAAATATGTGTATATATAATTATTATTTTTATATATATCTAGAAATGTTCAATAAATATCAAAAATCTTAACAGTGGTGTTTAGGAGAATATTCTGAGCTAATCAAATGGTTAATAGACCACATATGCCATAAATGTATCAAAGGGTTACTGGTTTTCAAAGCTGTTTTTTTTAAGCAGACCTATGATTTTGCTGGTGTATGAAGTTCCCTCTACCAATGCGGACCAGCAATTTCTCTTTAACTTGCAGTCGTTGAGAGCTGTCTGGGGGTACAGAGAGGCAGCACCAAGAGGGTAAGAGACTTTTGCAGTTTCACATAACTAGTATATGTCAGAGGCAGATTGTAAACCCAGGTCATCCTGACACAGAAGCTCATTATGCCATATTACTTTTCCTTCAAAGAATTAGGAGATTCAGAACATAATTTAGTATTTCATGGATGATTCAGGAGGGAAGTGAGCTCTTTGTTGTGTCTTATCTTCACCATCATAAAATCGTAATTTTTGTTATAGTTCAGAAGTGCCAGTTAATAGTTTGCAGAATCTTAATGGTGGAAAAGATCTGAGAAGTCATCTAGTTCAAGCCATATCTAGCCAAAGATTCCCACCTACTTCCCCAAGAGTTCACTTGGACTCTGCTTGAAGACTTATGTTATAGGGAAGTTATTATTTAAAGACAGCCCACTCTGCTTTTGGAAGTTTTTCCATTTGTTGATTTGAAACTTGCCTCTCTGTTTGTAATCATTGGCCCTACTGCTGCCCCATTGACATATAAAAGAATGTTTCCTCCCTCTTTCTTATGACAACCTTTAAAATATCTGAAGGTAGATTCCCCTCTAAATTGTCTCTTCTCTGGACTAAATATTGTACATTTCTTTAACTGTTCTTCATTTGATATAATTCCAATGCCCCTCACTGTCCTGGTTGCCTGATCGAGACAACCCCAAACTTGTTCAGATTTTCAGACTAGAGATAATTGACTGTCTTTTGTCATTTCTTATGATGACCAAGGCTGATCTTGTGTGTTGCTAGAGCTAGTCACATGATATTATAGGAGCAAAGGATAGAAATGGGTCTGATCAAAATCATCAGTCCTGTCACCTCTCAATTCACCATTATAATTTCAGCCTACTACATCTTTAATATTTTTCAGCCAATACTCACTTATGCAAATGCAAATGGTTCTACATTAGTTATGAGTCATTTTGAATCAGATCTGTAACTTGATTGGTATTGAGAACTCACTGGTGAGGAAACTTAATTCTTTCAATGCAAATTGTTACCTTTTCTGCAATGTGGAGTCTTAAAGAGTTACCAGAAATATCAAGAAATTATTTAGTGACTTGCCTAGGGTCACAAGTCAGATTCAGAACTCTACCCCAGGTCTTTCTTACTCCAAAGTTGTTTCACTATCCACAATAACCTGCTGTACTTAGTTATCAGGTTTAAAGTAAAATAATCAGGAATTGGACAGAAAATAGTTGTGGGGCATCAGAGAGAGAAAGAATGGGATGGAGCAAGGGGGCAAATGCAAGTAGGAAGAAACAAACTTGGCAAAAAAACCCAGTAGCTCAAACAAGGGCAGCTAGGTGGAGCAGTGGATAGTGCATTGGACTTGAAGTCAGGAGGACCTGAGCTCAAATCTGGCCTCAGACACTAACTATCTGATCCTGGGTAAGTCACTTAACCCTGTTTGCCTCAGTTTCCTTATCTGTAAAATAAGCTGAAGAAGGAAATGGCAAAGCACTCCAGTATCTTTGCCAAGAAAATCCCAAATGGGATCATGGAGAGCCTGATCCAACTGAAACAATTCAACAACAACAAAGGCACAGTCAACAAGACTTAAAAAAAAAGAAACAAAAAAACCCTGGAATTATATGTTAAATTCTACTCGATGCCATTCTTATTTTTAGAAAATCTGTAGATATGAGATCTTGCATCTTTAGTTTTAAATAAGACCTAACTACAGGATGAACTGACATTTAGGGAGTGCAGATAGTAACAGAGAAACAAAGATGAGGAGGAGAAGGCAGGACATCAGAGGAAAAATGTTGAAGATTCATAATTTTGTCTCTTGCTGGGTCAGATTATGATAATACTTTGCTGGAATGAATTTGAAGAAGGTAATATACAGGCCCTCCCATGGATTGCATTCCTCTGTTTCCGCATAATTTGTGCATGGTTCATGATAGTTGTTTGTTTCCCTGTGTTCAAAACTGTTTTATATTTAATATGTATATATCTTGTCTTGTGTCTGATCATTTCATCCCGACAAACACCCAATAGAATGTAAGCTCCATGAGGTCAAAACCAGTTTCCTTTCTGTCTTTATACAACATCTAGCACAAAGTCAGACACAGAGCAGGAGCTTAATATACACTTGTTGACTAGAATTGCTTTGGATGGAACTAACACTCTCCAGAGGAGGTAGACAAATGTCCTCAGATTAAATTTAAAGAAGGTTCTCTTCCTTCTGTATTAGGTGTCTAGGATTTCCCTAATACTGTATGTTTCTGTTAGGGCCATAAGTAAAATGCTGAGAAAATAAGAAAGTACAGCCAAATGGCTGTGTGTGTGTGTGTGTGTGTGTGTGTGTGTGTGCTATACAAAATTTTGAAAATGGACTCCTAGGCAGAAATAAGAAACAATATGAACAGCACTGTATCTTCTCCTGTCTTCAGTGACGATGTATCAAACTTACGTTGGAAACTATTTTAAGAGAAAAAGGAACAAGAAGTCTCACAAAGAGACACATAAAACCCAAACAAAATGACTACCTTCGGGGTTGTTTACAATATGCTGTTCTTGGAGTATTTTATATAATTCAAGATTTCAAGGGTGTGGGGGAATTCCTGATGTGGAAATCCCCACCACTAAATCATATAAGCAATTCACTTGTAATTTATAGCCTTAGAGATTTACCTGGAGCTCTCAAAGAGATTGGCCTGTGGTTATAAAGACAATGTGTACCAGAGACAAGACTTGAACCCATGTGTTCCTGACTTAAACTCCACTTCTTTGTCTACTAGAGCATGCTGAGAAAATGCAGTACTGTGGAAAGAGCTGTGGATTTTGAGTTAGAAATGACATAGGTTCGAATCCTTCTTTTGCTACTTACTATATGTAAGACTTTGGGCAGGTCATTGAACTGATTTTGCCCCAGTTTCTTCATCCTAAAAACAAAGAGCTTTTGACTAGATTCTCTCTTAGATCTCTTCTAGCTCAAAATCTACATCTCTCAGCTACGCAAAGTATTTCAAATGACTTCCCCATTGAGAGTAAGGGTAGAAGATGCTTCCTAAGCCCTTTGTCTTTGAGAAGTCTAAGAAATGAATTTTCAAATGAAAACAAATAGCTCGAATGACAAAGGGATTGGTAGCTGTTGTCCCCCGAAGTACCACCCAAACTTGAATCAGTATAACCAGATCTTCATCATGGTTCCTTTTCTTGTTTTTCACTGAAAGAAAAATACTGATCTTACCTCCTTACTCAAATAATTATGTTGTTCTCTATTTATAATAGCTCAGAAACAGAGTTTTTCAAAGGAAGTAATTGGAGGCACAACTCTAGGGCTTTCATTAGCAGTTGTAACTCACATATGTGAATAGATACTGGTATTGACAGGAATGGCTTTTATATGAAAATGCCATTTATTAGGAATGGAAAATTTTCCTCACAACTAGTACTAAATAATAATCAACCTAACACAAAACCCTTGGGGTCAAAGTGGAAAAAAAAATCTGAAATCTACCCCAAAGAAGCAACCTTTGGCTAAATTGCTGGGTAAATAAAATTCCCCCTGAGGCTAATTAGTGAAGGCAGTGGGATTATGATGTACACAGTGACTGTAGAGTTAGGTGCCCAAGGTGTGTCTGATTTATGGCACTTTGGACTGTAGATTAACCTCCCTCTGTTTGTCAGAGTTACCCCAGTATGGCTCTATGAAATCTTTATGGTAAGCTAAGAGTAGAAAGAGGTTATGCACGAAAACATTAAAAGTTCATGAGTTAGATGCTGTCCCTAACTGTCTGAACTGAATCCCTGTGTGTGAATTCATAGCTCTTCTACACTTGTCAAACTAGTAAGTCCTCCAATATGAACACTACAGTAGGGTAGGTTTCTTGTCACAATGTTCCTTAAGACACGATGAACTCTGCTTTGTGCCTAGGTGTTTATAGAAACATTTTCCCCAAAATCTGTTTCAATTCCCTGGGCTTTTTGGAAAGCCCATCTTACTTGCTCATTTGAGACCCCAAAAGGAAAATATTAGCCACACAGTGCAGCTTCCTAATGACTAGTAACATTTTCCATTACATTCCTTTGGGGAGCAACTGGCCAAGCATTACAAGTGTATCAAACCTGCCTGAGACTTGGCAGAAATGTTTGTGAATTTTCCCATCCCAAGATCACTTTAGCAGAGAGGATTCAAAATTTTAATCAAAACATTTGGCTATGTTTTGGCTGTGTTTCCCGTCTTCTGTTCACTACCCCATCCTATGATTAAAAGCAGGTGCACTCAAGAAGAAAATATGGTCTCTGAAAAAGGAAGGCTTTTAACTGACTTCTACAGTATCAGTAGAACAGAGACTTTGACCACAGCCTGCAGATTTGTTTTTCAGAGAAGATCATAGAGTGTTTTAAAAATAATAAATCCAGTTAAATAACAAATATATTATGGACCAAGCTGACATGTTATTTTTAGGGAGTGAGAGCTGTACCCATTTGAGATCTCATAATTAAATAATTCATGAACATAATTCTTGAAGACTTGAAGACAAAATGTACTACCAGTGGTAAACAGTAAACATTCATGGCAGTGGGGTTGGGGGAGAGTGAAAAAAATTTTATGTTTTAGATTTGGGGCTACCGTATTGATCATAGTCTTTATGCCAAGTTAAGCTTGGCAGCAAAGAGATTTGTGAGTCTTTGCAGCAAAGCATCCTGTTTGCTGTTTTAGCACTGCACAAGCGAAAACCATTAAGTTTTGTGCAGATCCTGAGTTTTAGGCTGAGTCTATCTGTCCTTGCAAAGTGAAGCAGAAAATGAAGGCAAGCATCTGGTAGAGTCAGGTCCTCATAAAAACCCTTTGCCCAATAATGGTCAGAAAGTAAAGGAAGAAGTAAATATCTTTTTGACCTGAACCATCCTCAATCTCTACTTCATGCTGCTATATAAAACACAAGCTTATGTGTATTGTTCTAACAAGCAAAAATACGCTGGACAATTTTTCTTTGATGCAGTTAAGAAAATTCAGTTTTTGAAAAATTTGTCCAAAATACTGATTTTGTATGTGTGTGCATAATCTTTTAGAAAGCCTACTCTATTTAACCAAGCCCACCTGTTTTCTCCTTTTTGATGAGTTTTCTGTGGGACAAAACACTTAATCACAGATTTCAGAATGACATTCAAGGGTGAGAAAAAGCATAAAATATCATATTTCTGGAGAATATGCTAAGCCAATAAGCTTCCAATTCTTTATTATGAATGCCCACACTAATTAGTCTTTATCCTATAAACAAAATGCAAACTACCAGCCATAGGCTGAGAAGGCAGCTCCTAGAAACTGATTTCTTCCACTTGTCACTGGTATATTTTTGTCCCTCCCCCCCAACAAATGTGATATCATTTCATTAATAATTACCAAAAGAGAATGAAGTCATTAATATGGGAAATGCTCTTGAATTCTGCTTGTGCTGATTCAGGTTTCTCACTAAACTTATTAGCAAGACCTAAGGCTGGGCTTGACATCGAAGTGAGGCTATAGTCCAAAATAACTTCCCCACAAAGCCTGAAATAGTACAGCAGTTGTAAACAGACACAGTATTTTTACTCATCTGCAGTCCTTCAAACTGAAAGGACCGACAACCTCAATACTCTTTTTCCCATGCAATATACCAGTGTAGAGGTACTGCAAGGTAGAAAAAGTCCGATCATTTGAGAAATGGAAAGCCAGGAGAGCTCAGTCTCAGCTCCTATTTCAGGAACTGATTTCGTTATTTCGTCTTCTCAAATGTATACCTGTGTTTTTGAAGGGGAGGAGAACTTGAAATCAGAATGGGAGTCAAGGTGAAAGTAATCTTGTCCAAAATACCGAGAGCGTTTGCATCAGGGAGAGGTAGAGATCAAGGACGACACAAAGAAGCTCTTTCCCCTGAAAATGTTCAAGTCACTTGGACGTGTGTTGGAAATTCAGGCTCCAAAGTCATTATGTGCCGACTGGGCACAAGAACGTCCCAGGATCTGAAGGGGCATAGGGGTGGGGAAAATAGCACAGCCTACTTTAAAAGCAACATTAAAAAAATAATAGAACAGCAAGTTATTCCAAATGCCACGAAACCTTTGCAGACGTGCAAAGACCATGCCTTGCCTTGCCTATTATTGTTTGCCCTTCAGTTGACATACATGCGGAGACGCCTCCATCAGATTGCAACAGACATGAAACCGAAAACATTGACATTACAGATGTTTGCCCTGCTTGGATTCCCTTCGGAGTCTGTTTGAATAGGCGGGCAGAAAGAGAAGTTCACTAGCTTGAAGTTCCCAGGATTTCTCCCCCTCTGCCCCAGTAAAAGACCCGTCCAGTTTCCCCTATAATCCCTGCACTCCCTTGTCGTGAACATTTCTGCACCAATTCTTTCACTTGTTGAGTTTGCCCTGGAACTTGGTGGCTCAATCATCTTTCCCTGAAATTAGCCCAAAAGCATCTTTGGGGCTAGGTTGGATCTTCTTACCTGCATGTGTCCCTGGTACATTCTGCTTGGGTTCCTTCGGGTCCCCTGTGGTGGGCAGATTGTTTTCTCCCGTGTAGGCTGGCACGCCGGGAGCAGCTGGGGGATAGGGGAGAGTGCTCGGGGGTCTTGGGGCGGCGGGCGGACGCTCAGCTCAGCTGCCCTCCCGCCTGCCTGCGCTCCCCTCGGCTCAGCAAAGCCTAGCTCAGCTCAGTTCAGCACTCTCGCCTCGGCTAGGCTCGGCTCAGCTCGGCTCAGGCTGCACCTTCCCAGTGCTGCAGGAGGCGAGGAGCTGTCCCCCAGCCCAGTGCTGAAGGCGAAGGCAGGAGGCAGCCTAGTCCCCGCCAGGGAGTGGGAACAGTCAAGCGAGAAGAAGGCAAAGGTGGAGGAGGAAGAGGAGGAGGAGGAGGAGGAGGAGGAGGAGGAGGAGGAGGAGGAGGAGGAGGAGGAGGAGGAGGAGGAGGAGGAGGAGGAGGAGGAAAAAGAGGAGAAGGAGCAGGAGGAGAAAAGTCTCGCCTGTCCGCTCAGGAGCCGCTACAACTCTCTCCTTTTCCAGCGAACTCGTTCTCGCTTTCCGCTCGGCTCCTTCATTTCACTCTCTCCAAGCCAGCCCTCCTCCTCTGGGGGCCGGACCCCAGCCTCCCCTCCCCTCCCCTGACGTGAGCGCCCACCCCAGCTGCCGCCGCAGCTGCCGCCGCCGAGAGGTGCAGAGCACGAGCCGCCGGCGAGCGCGCGCCCCCAGGCCCCGGGAACGTGCGCAGAGGCCGAGAGCGCGCGCGCCGCTCCCGGACTCCCCGGGGCGTTGAGGACCAGCTTCAGGAGGGCGCTGCACTCTAGAACTCGCGTGCGCGCGCACGCGTGCCCTTCCACTGCAAAGGGCCAGTCTGCCCTAGGTGGGAGGGGGGGGTGATGGTGGAGGGAGAGGGGGGTGGGTGGAAAGTGGGGAGTGGGGGAGCGGGTAAGTGACCTGGCGCGCGGCTCAGGCCGGCAGAGAGGGCTATGGAAGTCCAGCTCCAGAAGGAGGGGAGGGAAGGGGTAGATGGAAAAGTGGAGGTAAAAGGCATTCTCCAGTGGAGAGGGGCAGAGTTCCACCTGGACAATTGAGGCAAGCAGAGGCCTCACAGCTCTTGGTACACATAAGCGTCGGAGGATTGAGCTAGCTTGTTAGTTTCTATATGACTCTATGCAGTAATAGTTATCATAGCACCATGGGCCTTAACTCTTTCTCTGAGATCTATGTGTCTATCTAGACACACATACATACACACATACTCAAGTGTACGTATATGTGTGTACACAGGAGCCTTTGAGGAACTTACCTTCCATACAGTAGGTGCTTAGTAAATGCTGGTTGAATTGACTTGGATGTCATCCCTACACAATGGACTGGTACTTGCTCCCTCTCTTTGAATATATTCATACATGCATGTATATGTATATATGTGTATGTGTGTGTTTATAAGCACATTCATACACATGAACACATACATTAGGCTTATATACATTATGCATATGATATACAAATACACACTTATACACATTTATTATATAGGAGTAACATCCCAGTCAATGCAGGAGGCATTTATTAGGCATCTTCCAATATATTTATAATATGTGATATGGTATGATACAATATAATCTAATAAAATATGTAATGTATCCCATGCATATATACACATGTATGTATATGGACATTACATATAAATATAACATTTCATGTATATACATATGTGGGCACTTAATAAATGCTTTCTGTTTTGGATTGATTGGATATGTTGTGGTTTGATGTTATCCAGAAATGAAGCACACTTGTATGTGGGAACTGGTGTTTTCTTCCCAAAGTCAGAGTAGGGCTGTGGAGAAGTCTCAAGGGAGACTGATACAATGGAAAGGAAGATAGGTTGGAAGTCAGAACACCTGCTCTTCAGTCTTAATTCTGACAGTTGTTTCTCTGACCTCTGTGAACCTGACTTTTTATGTGCAATGGCAATCATACTCTGCATGCATGCATGTGTGTATATGCACACACACATATACCATGTGTGTACACACATACATGTATACACATATATGATGTGCCTTTGTCCTCTGGGGAATGGGATATTCGTGGAGGACAGTATTCCAGTACTTAAGCACTCTCAAGGAGAGGCTCTTTTTCCTTTGGTCATTATATCCTCAGTACCTAGCTCAGTGTTGGCAATCAACTGATCAAAAGGCATCTATTCAGAGTTTGCCCTATGTCAGGCACTCAACCAGGCACATAGTGCCTAGAAGCAATTCGATGCTGATGCAAAGACAAATAGAACAGTCTCTGACTTCAAGGAGCTTACATTCCACGCAGGAGTTGCTTAATATATGCTTGCTGAAGTGACTTGGATGTTATCTCTAGGACTTCATATGTATACCAAGTTTGCTGAACATGCATGTGTGCACACACACGCACAATGTACATACAAATGCACACAAGTCTAAATTTTATCACGACTGAGCCATGTTGGCTTCCAGACTTGCTTTCCAGTGGCATTTCATGGTATTCCCCTTTATAAACTCTATATTCCAGGCAAAGTGGTCAACTTGCTACTCCCTGAACTCTTGTCCCTATGCCAGGAAAAGAGGGAGCCTCTTCAACTCTATCCCTTAGAATTGTTTCCTTCAAGACTAAGTTCATTCACCACACGCTTCTTCCAAGAAATATTTCTTTACTCTCTTCATTCATCTGTTAGTACTCACTATCATCGTCATCATCATCATCATTATCATCATCATCATCATCCTCAACAACATCAACATTAATGTAGTGTTTACTATGTGCTTCCAGATTCTGTGTTAAGCACTTTAAAATTATTATTAATTTGATCCTCACAATAAGCCTGGGAGGCAGGACTATACCCACATTTTACAGGTGAAGAAACTGAGGTAGAGGTTAAGTGACTTTTCCAGGGTCACATAGCTAAGAGTCTGAGACTGCATTTTAACTCAGGTCTTCTTTATTCCAGGTTTAGCTCTTCTGTTTACGTGTTGCCCCACTCCCCCAATAATATTTGAACTACCTGAAAATAGAGTCTGCTTTTCATTGTGTCTTTGTGTCTACAGTGCGGAACACGTACCTTTCACATGGTAGGCACTTAATAAATGCTTTCTGTTTTGGTCTGGGTTAGATATGTTGTGTCATTCAGATATGAGGCACAATCACATATGGGTTCTGGTGTTTTCTTCTGAAAACAGGAGTGGGGAAGTGGAGAAGTCTCAAGGTAGCCTAGTATAGTGGAAAGGAATATAGGTTTGAAGTCAGAACACCTGCTCTTGAATTTTGATTCTGACCCTTGTTTCTCTGACCTCTATGAACCTGACTTCTTTATGTACAATGGCAATGATACTCTGCATTCTGCACTCTGTACTCCTCAGGATTGATATGATGATCAAGTGAGATAAATATTTTGAAATTCATTGTAAACTGCTATGTGATCTTAAGAGCTTTGGGAGGTTCTGAAGACTGAAACAAAAAAGTGTTTTCTTATGATTAAATTGTCTTTGTATCTAGTGAATTTATTTTTATTGATAAATGATAAAAATCTATGAAAAAAACCCATTGGCGTGGATGCTTCCCAATACATTATTTCTAACCACATTTTAAACTACTGAGTAGTCAACCAAAACTATTACTAAAAGTGTCTAGACAAGAATGCAGTCATCTAGAACTGAAATTAGAGCTGAAAGGAACCTTTGGGAATAAGGGGAAATCCTTCAATGTATGTAGACACACATCATAGTTAACACAGACCTGGATTTGGAGTCAAACGACCTGAATTCAAACTGTGGTTTTGCCACTTACTCCTTATGTGACATAGGCATGTGGCTTCACCTTTCTGGACCTCAGTTTCTTCATCTGTAAAATGAAGTAGTTCAGCTTAGATGATTTCTAAACTCCTTTTTGTGATCCCAGGCAACAAATATCTACTTTTAGCTGAATAAAAATTCAGTGGAGGTTTGCAACTTTCCTTGGTAAATAAAGGCAGATGCCCTCTTAAATAGTCAAGATTTTTCTGAAGCTGTTCTACATTCTATCTGCTACATTTTTTCCTTTTAAATTTGTCATCTAAGCTTTGCTGGATCTTTGACAATTATCTTGACTGCTGATAAAACTGAGTGGGAAGGATCTCAGGACATTTATTGATTTGCAGTTCTGTGAAGTGATTTACATATCTAACTTGACTAAACATGTTGATGCAACATCTTCTTGGACATAGGCTAGAAATCTAACATTGTAAATAAAACAATCAGACGTGTCTGAGCAAAAAGAACTTTTCATTAACAAATATATATGCCTCTAGAGAAAAACCGTATTGTCAAGAGAAGGTAATGGAATTATGGTGATAAGTAGGAATAGATGTAAAGTGTGATAAAGTACATACAGGGCAGATCTGTTACCATTAATGAGGAGGAACATTGAAAATTTATAATATCATTAACATTTCCTATTAAATCAAGAAAGAAGTAATAACTTCTTTGTGAGATATTATGTGAGAAATATCAGAGAATGGGAGATAGAGGTCCTGCCTTGGAGTCCAGAAAACCTAGGTTCAAGTAGAAATTACCTCACACAATAGCCAGGTGACCATGGGCAGATCAGTTGTTTTTGGATCTCTAGGCAAGTATCTAAGAGCACAAATTTTAGAAGGAGTTGCTGTTCTTCATGAATTGAAGGGGTTTTTACAGAGGAACAAAAGCACATCTTGCACAAACCTCCTTACCCCACAAAAATGCAAATCAAACTGAGACCAACACTAGGTCTCAGCAGTAAGTTGAATAGTCACAGTATCATAGCTTTAAAACTTGAAGGAGTATTTACGGCATCTAGTCCAACAACCTCATTTTATAGATGAAGAAACTGAGCTTCAATGAAGCAAGAATGATTGACCTGGGTTTCTATAAGCAGTAAGTGGTAGAACCAGAATTTGAACCCAGATCCTATGATCAAAGCCAGCACACTTCTCATTGTGTTACAAGGCTTTCATTTCATTCACAAATGACTCACTTAAATAATTGTACTTATCTAAATGAATAAGTGCAATTATTTAAGTGAGTTATTTATTCTTTTTAACATATGTGAAATAAGAGAAATATGTATAGACTTTTATCCCATATATGGATAGACACTTTATTGACTTACAGATAGACATTGAAAAAAATCACAAAATGAAAAAGGCATCTGTACCCCCATCCCATGATGTCTCAAGTCCATTGAACTATATTTGGTACAATAACAAGAAGATGAAGTTCTCTGTGTAACATTTAGCCTCATTAGGTACTTGTTGCGGTATCATTCCCAATATAATCCTAATCAATCAATTCAGAAAGACCAGTGCCAAATTGAAAGACAGTATAAAAAAGTTGGCTTATTAGTTTTCTTTGTCAAATCCCAAGTCCCTCTAGGGAGTTGTTGGATTATACATAGACAGACAAGATAAGCAAGAAGCTTCAAGTTGGAGAAGGGCTAGATTTTTTTAAAAACCAAAAATTTCGGGAAGCAATGCAGTAATGTTTGTTGTCACCTTAATGTCTTAATTCTTCCATGCTACAGTTTTTGGGGGTCAGGATGTATAGGTTTCACCTATACCCTTCCTCAACAGGCTTCGGGTGTCCCCAGCTCCTGCTTATTCCAGGAGAAACAGCTGCACAGAAAACTCAGGGCACAGGACTTGCTTCTAGCTACATTCTCTAAGCTTGGCATGGCTGGACCTCCTTCTGCCTCCGGGTAGCCTGTATTTAAGTCTTTTCTCCAGGGCCCCTTAGGGCCCCTCCCCTGGCCATGCCCTCGCCACAGCGAGCCAATCCTGCATCACCCCAAAGGTAGAGAGATTATCCTGCTTATTGCAAACAGGTGCAACCTTTGCATTCTGCCCCCAGGTGATCACGTGCACTCCTGTTAGCTGAGGACCGGTTCAACCCATTACCAACAAGAGACCCAACACTTCCAGTGATGGCAAGTGCCTATAACTTAAGGAGCATGGCGATGGTTGTTGTGTTGTCTTTTCTGACTCTTTGTGACATCAGTTTTTTGGCAAATATAATAGAGTGGTTTGCCATTTCCTTCTCCAGTTCATTTTATACATCAGGAAACTGAAGCAAACAGGGTTAAGTGACTTGCCCACAATCACAGAGCTAGTAAGTATCTGAGGCTGTATTTGAACTCAGGTCTCCCTGACTCCAAGCCCAGTGCTCTATGTAATGCTCCACCTAGCTGCCCCATGGTGATTTGAAGAACCTAAAAGGCTGTAAGGCATATAGTGAGCATCAGCAATTTGTGATCTGTTACCAATGATGTCTTCTGCTCCAGAAGAGCTATAAAAGGCACTGAGGATCTATCTATCTATCTCTCTATCTATCTCTCTATCTCTCT
>CM053600.1:176705889-176734703 GCA_028646575.1 Pseudocheirus occidentalis
GGACCCGCTCTTCTCCTCCCGAGTTAGCAAAATCCACTGACCTTTCTCTTAACCTTTTTTTCTTCTGGCCTGATAAATATGGTAGCTGTGCCTCCAGTGCAGCCGATCTGCTCTCCTATAGATGCGGCTCCTCGCTGGATGCCCCAGGGCTTGACCCATCCCGGGTTTCGGCTGCGGGTCCCAGAATGCTGTGAAGAGCCCCACCTGCTGAGCTGCCTGTAGCAACAGATGTGCTTTCTGTCTTTTGGAGAGTTTTGGAGCTTGAAAATCTGTTTTGTGTCCCATTTTATGAGTTTTTTAGCGTGTTTGTGTGGGAGCTGTGGTGCTTTGCTGCTTCTATGCCACCATCTTGGCTCCGCCCCCCTACATTATAGTTTCTTATTCACTAGGTCTAGCTAGACCTAATCTCACTAATAGGACAAAATAAGTTAAGGAATGCAACTCAAATGGAGAGGCAACATGAACTTCCTACAAGCTGGGGCAAAGTGATAAACTCTAGAAAAGAAGCTTGGGTATGACTAAGTAAAAAATCAGGTCAGTTATTACCTACAGATTAGTAGCAGGTATGGAGGAACAAACACTAGATAGGGAATTCCCAAAGCTCAGAGACAGGGCTTTCAAAGTCATCTAGTTGAAGCTGTACCTGAAAAAGAACTTGTAGTTCAATAATTCTCAATGTTTTTTGGTCTCAGAACTCCTCTACATGCTTAAAACTTATTAGGGACCTCTACAGAGACCTTTGTTTATGTGAATTTTATTTATCTGTATTTACTGTATGCAAAATTGGAACATTATTATGAAAGTAGTTTTGACCTCACAGAACGAGAAAAAACTCGAGTGCATCCAAGGGTCCCTGGACCACACTTTGAGGATCCCTGCTGTAGTGGAAAGAGCACTTAATTTGGGGTCAAAAGAATTAGGTTTGGGGGTGGTTAGGTGGCACAGTGAATAGAGCACCAGCTCTGGAGTCAGGAGGACCTGAGTTCAAATATGGCTTCAGACACTTAACACTTACTAGCCATGTAACCTTTGGCAAGTCATTTTGCCCAATTGCCCTGTCCTCCCCCCTCCAAAAAAGAAAAAAAGAAGGAGCTGGGTTCAGATCTCAGTTCCACCACTTATTGTTTGTATGACCTAGGACAATTTGCTTGATTTCCCTGGCCTTAAATGGCCTCTACTACACCACTGAAGAAGTTGGATTAAATGGCCTCCAAGATTCTAACCCCAGCTTGAAATCTAGGATCCTATGATCTTGTACAATGTACCCCATAGTCATTCAGCTTCGGTTGGAAGACCTTTAGTCAGAGGGAAGCCCCACAGCTGGCTTTGATACTATTACTCAGCTGATGGGCAGCACAATGCATTGAATACTGACCCTGGAGTCAGGAAGACCTCAATTCAATCCCAGACTCCGGCGCAAGCTCTATGCCCCTGAGCAAATTCACTCAACTGTCTGAGCCTCAGTCTTCTCATTTGTAAAATCATAAGAAGACCTGCCTACCAAAACTGTTGTGTGGATAAAATAAAATGATATTTGTAAACATTTTAATATAAAATATATGTAAATATTTTAATATATTTATAAATTATTTTAAAAGAATTTTATAAACATTTTTAAAAAGTACCATGCAAGTGCTAGCTATTATTATTATTACCTGGGCGACCTTGGGAAAATTGTTGATAACTATTAATATAAAATGCTGTATTGTTATATTAATTATATCATTATATTTATGTATAATCATATTGTTACAATATAATTAAATTATTTCTGATTATTAATAAGATTCACACCTAACATTCATATAGTGTTTCACAGACTGCAAAGCACTTCATATGTTGTATCTCATTTGTTTTCTTTGATTTGATTCATCATTTTAGCTTACTGAGATATTTTACATCCTGAGATCATCATTTAACAGATTCATTATTCCTTTTCCATTGTGCATCACCTGCAAGTTTGAGACAGATCTTCTATGGTTTCATCCAAATAACTGATAACAATATTAAAGACTCTGTCTGAACCCGTGAGCTTGAATTCTGGCTCTACCCCTTCCTTATTTGTGAATGGGGGGCAAATCTGGGTTACATTAAGAAAGACAGAACAGCTCATAGTAGGAGATGCCAGTCTCACTGTCCTAGGGACTCATCAGACCTCATCTGGAGTGATGTGTTTAGGTCTGGATGCCACAGGTTTGGAAGGGCTTGAGAGGATCATAAGGAGAGTAACCAGAATAGTGAAGGACCTTAAATTTGTGTGCTATGAGAATCGTTTGAAATGATTCAAAGAATAACTCAGAGACAGGGCTTCCAAAGCCATCTAGTTGAAGCTGTACCTGCAGAAGAAGAGGTTACTCCAGGTTAAACCTCAAGAAGAAAGCTTCAGTAGGGACATGCTAGCTGTTTTCTAGTATTTGTAGGTTTGTCATGTGGACAAGAAGTTAGATTTAGTCTATTTGCCCCCCAAGAGAAGAACCAAGAGCAGCGGATTGAAATTACAAAGAGGAAAAATGGACTTTTTATAAGGAAAAATTCCTAAGAATTAGAGTTGTCCCAAAGTAAAATGGCCTATCTCAGAAGGTCTCTCCCTCCTTGGAAGTCTGACTGCTGGTTGTGAGTGCCTGTCAGGTAGCTTATAGTTGGGATTCCTTTTTTATGAGAATTAGACCAGATGGTCATTGAAGTCCCCTCCAATTCTCTAATTCTGTGATTCTACAATGGCACAGCAGGTAGTTCACCAAACCTGTAAATCATGGACTCATATCTCCCCTTCAATGTTAGCTATGTGACCCTGGTTAAGTCACTTAACTACTCTCAGACTCAGTTTCCTCATATGCAAAATATGGTTGATGCCTATAGCTACTACGTCACAGGGCCATTGTGAGGTTTAAATGAAATAATGGTGTAATGTGCTTCAAAAACTTCATGAACTTATTCACTACATGAATAAGTAATTAATAATATTACCATAAATAAATGAGTATTAATCAAAGCTCTGAAAAGTCTTCGGGAGTTCATAGCTTTAGAGCCCTACTGGTGACTTAGCTGCCCAGAGCAGGCGGCCTGTCTACCTGAAAAGATGCCAAATTATGTTCATTATTAAGAAAACCAGTGTGAGTTATATTTTAAGGAATGGATAGCTTTTTCCTTTAGACTTGACTGAGGAGAAAGAACGTCAGATGCGGCACATCTTAAGTCTAGAGAAGCGACAAAAGCCTCATTCATAATTATAGAAATTGGCTTAACATCTAGACATTGATAAGTAATTAAAGGATATAACCTTGTCTGCCTTCCCCCATCCTTCCTTCTCCTCCCCTGCCAGCCACTTTCACTCATTAAGAAATTTATTTAACAGCATTGTTAGGAGACTTGTGTGAAATTTTCTGAAGCGACAAAAGAAAACCAGATTTAGCAGTTTAAAATAAATCAATAAGCGAAGCTTTCAGATTCAGCCTTTTGCCTCTGGTGGAGCTGTAGATAGGCACTTTTTGTCCCTGGGATGAAGAGCACAAATTGCCTGTGAGACAAGATGCTAGAAAACTCCCTTGGGTGGGGGGAGGGGAGAGATACCACCTCAGATTGGAGAGACATTCTTTGCTGGGATAATGGAATGAGGCCATTACCAGCAGTGGAGAGAGAAGAAGGGATATATTGGCCTATGTGGGAGATGTGTTCACCCCAGCCACCATCTATAGTAGCTTCCTCTTTTAACAAATTATTCTTGCTAAAGGGTGTGAATTTCATTTATTTCTATGATGCTGAAGGACAAGACGTTTTCGGTGCCCTCTCAATTTGGCTTCCTGTGACAAAGTCCTTATCTCCCCATCCTAGGTATGGTTTTTGACCTCAGATGATTAGAACATAAGGCAGTAGTGACCCATTTCAATATCTAGTGGTACAAATTCAGTATCACATTCTCTAATTAGACAGTGAATATTTGTTATTGTCTGAGAACAAGGCATAGAAACTGACAAAAATCTCAAAAAAAACACAGCCAGTTTTTGAGAGAGAGATGAGAAGATTTTTTAAAAATTTAAGTGAATTTTAAAAATCTTAAGGTAGGCAGGTTGCCTTGACCATGGATCAATAGCTTGTCTGTTGAAAATGCCAGAAGGGAAGGGAAGATGATAGATACCCAAGGGAGAAAACAGCCATAAAAAGAGTCAATAAACAAAGGAAATTTTTAGAATAATAGTAGTTATACTATTGAGTCATATAGGTTTGTTTATAGAAATTATGGAAAGGTTTATAATAGCAATTCAGAACCAGGTCCTTGTCATGACAAATTATAAACATGCTAGCTTTAAGGAAGTCAGAATTATTGATTAATTGATTACGCAAGGAAAAAGTAGCAACTGTGCAACATATCACTTCAGGCTGCAAAAAATGAGCACCTAGTGAATCCCTAGAAAGACATGATCACATGGTCAAAATTCTATACTAAAAGACTGACATCTTTCCTAAACTCACAGATGATAGATTCCTTCACTAGAAATAAGGATCATCCAAATATCTTGTGAATTAGAAGAAATGAAATGTAAAAGAGCAAAATGGTGTGCTGGAAAGAGCCATAGATCTGGAGAAAGACAAATTTCGCTCAAGTCTTGGTTTGGATGTTTACCACCTGTGTGACCTTGGGCAAGTCATTGAACTTTCCAGTGCTTCATTTTGTATAATGAAGGTTTGGCCACGTGACTTTGAAGGTCTCTTCCATCTCTTTATCAATGATCCTATAATTAGCTCTGGAATTGGAGCATTATCATAAATTGAATTCTCATCCACAACATAATTTGCCCAGATATAACATTAATCCTTCAGAACTTAAGGACAGTATTCTTAATAAGTGTGATAATGCCAGATATTTATAATTTCCATAGACACTTAATAGTTGTGTGACCCTGGGCAAGTCACTTATCCACTGTCTACTTCAGTTTCCTTGTCTGTAAAATGGAGAGTATAATAACAACATCTATCTCCCAGGATTGTTGTGAGTATAAAATGCAATAATATTTTAAAATGCTTTGTAAACCTGTAAGTATTCTGTAAATGTTACCTACAATCATATAGAATGAAAAGTTTTTTAAAGTATAGGATGTCCCAAAAGTCTTAGGACAGTTTAAAAACTACACTAAGACTTTTGGGACACCCTGTAAACATACCTAGTGAAAGGAATCAGAACCTTGTGGGAGCAGGGTATGGTACGTATTATTCCTGTCTTCCTATCCAAAGTATTGGGATACAAGCTCATAATCTGTAGGTCCATTAGCTTATTGAGATCTAGGGAAGATAAGCTTATATCCTAATGCTTTTTTAAAATTAAGTTACCAAAAGTAGTCATTTCATTCACTTGTGCAATACTTTGCTGAACATTAAACATAAAAGAATAAAAGAAAGTGACTTGACTTGTCCTAAGATCATTTCTATTGGAAATCCATTGATCAAGATGAAAAGAATGAGAAAACAGTAATCATGATGTTAATAACTGGTACTTGTATGGTCCTTTACAGTTTTACAAAGCATTCTGTATACATTATGTTATTTAAATAGTACAGGCATTATTAGATCCATTTTACAGATGAGGAGACTGAATCTCATAAAGGTGAAATGATTTGCTTATGATCACACTGGTAGTTAAGTGCAGACAGCAATATTCAACTGACATCTCTTTTTACTCCAAGGCAATTGGCTTCTTTCATTCTAGAGAGACTTCTTTTTTTAAAAAAATATTTGAGAAACATTTTCCTTCCTTCCTTCCCTCCTTCTATCTTTCTTTCTTTCTTTTCTTCTTTCTCTTTCTTTTTCTTTCTCTCTTTCTCTTTTTCTCCTCTCTCTCCTCTCTCTCTCTCTCTCTCTCTCTCTCTCTCTCTCTCTGTCTCTCTCTGTCTCTTTCTTTTTCTCTTTCTTTCTTTCTTGGAAGGAGGAAGTCAGAGCAATTGGGGTTAAGTGACTTGCCCAAGGTCACACAGTGAGTAAGTGCAAAATGTCTGAGTCTGGATTCAAACTCAGGCCCATAACTCCCAGGCTGGTGCTCTATTCACTGCACGACCTAGCTGCCCCAAGAAGCATTTTTTTAAACCTAGAAGAAATAATGAATGAAACAAGAGTGTCTTAGAAGAAAATAAGGTTAAAAATACAGGCACTGGAAGGAACAAAAACTCTTAGCAGGGTCTGTCCAAGGAGAGGCCACAAAATTCAATATCTCATTTGGCAGCAGGGAGACCAGCAAAAAGAAAATGCTCCCTTGTCCTCTTAATCTTATTTTCTCCTCTCATCAACTCAAGGCAATTTGTTCAGTGGGAGGATGTCAAACAGCCTGAAATGAGCTAATCCTGAAATGGGTTTATCGACCTCACCTTCCTGGTAATCCCTGTAGCCCTGAGTTTTGTAAATATTTCTCTCACAGATATATGATGCAATAGTTAATTAGCACATTGTAACCTACTCCTGGCTGAGCAAAAGAAGAGATGGTTCCATTACAGTGTATTTGTCTGTCTAACAATGGCAGATGGGAGACTTCTCTTGTCTATGTATAATAACTTTGCACCTGTAAAAAATGCTGACAGCCTCATAGTTCCCATCCTGTTCATGCAGGGCAAAACTTCATTTAACTAGAACCCTCTACTCTGCAGAAACTGCAATTAAGCAGACCGTTTTTACTCTACCTGCATTAGAATATTTTGAATGTAGATTCTTTTTGTTCCATTCTCATTTTATTAATGAAGGGATATCTGCTAATTCAGGTCAGAAGCTTCTCCATATTTTATAGTCATAAAAGAATTGAGACCTACACATGTCAACTAGTTAGCATATATAGCATATGTATATATAGGATAGTATATAGTGTGTATATATATGTGTATATATTATATATAGTATATCTCATATACCACATAATATTGGTATAAAATTTTGAACCCAGATATCCCAGGATTTAGAATTGGAAGAGAATTTAAAGATCAGGAAGCCAACTCCCTCTTTCAAATAAGGAAGCTGAGGTGTAGAAAAGATGGACTTATTCAAAGACAATAATAGGTAGTTAGTGGCAGAGTTGGCACTCATCCAAACATCCATCTATCAATCCTTTCTTCATTTCTTCCTTCCTTTGTATTTTCTTTCCTTTCTTCTTTCCATCCTTCCTTCTTTCTTTCCATTAAATGAAAGGGTAAGATAGTTTTATAATTTTTACTCTTTATTGAAAAATTGCATCCCAAGGTAATACTGTACTAATTTACATTTTTACCACCAATTCAGTAAGACACTTTATTTCCTCATATCCCTAATCATAATAACTTATGGTCCTAACTTGCTTTTCTTTTTTCTAATTTGGCTATAAATTAATTATTAAACAAAGAGTATCTAAAAGTTTTTTAAGTTTATACTTCTCTGATTATTAGTTTGAATGATTTTATTTACAATTTAAAGTTCTAGTTTTGCAAGTGGCTTATTCTTACTCACTTATGTGATTATATTTTTATATTCAATGTATCTTTTGAAAATTTTGAATATCAATACTTTTATTAGCTTACATTTATCATCATTTTTCCTAATGTATCACTTGAAATTAATTTTATTGTTACTGTTTTAAATACTTAATTATTTGTTCTCTGGAAATTTCTTCCATTTGTTTTATAAATAAAAATCATTCTCTTCATTTTTTCTTAACTCCTTTGGTGTTGGACATGGGATTCTTGGTCAGGGATGAATGAGATAGCTGATTCTGTTAGGTTTCTTCCAACTCTGAGATTCTATCATCACAAACCATATCAATATGGGTCTACTATCCAATGGCTCAGACCACAGTCCATCCATGCCTTCTCAGCTCATGTGATTCTTGCCAATGTCCACCCATCATTATTCCTAGAGGATCCCTCCAACATGTAATAAGCTTTCTTCCAGGCTCATTTTTAAAGAACAAGGCTTTGATGCCACTATAGCTCTTGGACTCCACTTCTCAGCCCACCTTCTTGTTAAGCATACATTTCCTCAACAGAGTCATTTAAGGTGCTTCTTCCATAAAATTCATCAGTGAAAAAATGCTGCCAGTCGTCCTGTGCTTACTAGGTTTCTCTCCATTTCTCTGTGGATCTTCTAAAATTTGCTTTCTTTGGAAGTTCCAGGATTCATGAATATATGTATTCACAAGAACAATGCTAGTAGAAAAAAATGGGGTTTTCTTTGTATGGTTCCTCACTAAAATTGAGATGAATATCTTAGCCTTCTCACAAATAGTTTTTATGTTCACATCACACCCCAAATGGAATTTATTAAAATATGATGTGAAATGTGGTATCAACTTGATTGAATCTCCATTTTCTCAGTTTCATAATCTTAGATTTATTATATGTCAGCATTCTATGTACAAAGGGTTCAACTGACCTCTTTTTTGTCCTATTAGTTTCTTCTATTTTTGTGTACTTCTATATAGTTTTAATAGTTATCACTTGATAGAATATAGTGGCATGAGTGTCCCCTCATAAATCTTTTTCTGCATAATTACTGTCAGTATTTCTCATTTATTTTTTTCTATGTACATTTTTCTAATTCTTTAAATGATGGGATTGGCATTTTTTACTTAAATTCCATTAAATCTGTGATTTGGGACAACTTTAGTCATATATAAGGAATATGCATTCAATTAATAACATCAAACTATTGGAGCATAGATTTGGACCTGGAAGGGTTCTTAAAGGTTTTTGAGTAAAACACTCTCATTTTATAAATGAGGAAGCAGGCCCAGAGAGGTCGTCACTGTTTCAAGGATCACACAGGTAGGAAGCATCTTAGGTAGATTTGGAACCCAGATCTTCCTAATTCTAAACCAGTCATTTTATCCATTATACCAAGCTTCCACTTATTTAGTTTTTCTATTTTATTTCTCTCAAAACCATTTCAAAGTTTGCTCTATAGAGAGGTCTTATGAGCATGTCTTGACAGGCAAATGCCCAAATATTTTCTACAGCCTTTTTGTCATTATTATAAGTGGGGTATCCTTTTCTAGCAAACTTTTCTGGATTTATTTTATTTGTTGACAACTTTTTTGGGATTTTATCGTAACCCTCCTTTCTTAAAGTAATGTATTATTTCAATCTTTTTTGTTGAGTCCCTTGAGTTTCCTGGTTTTATAATAAAGACATCAGAAAACAGAGATATATGAGCTTCTTTATTACCAGTGTTTATCCTTCTATTACTTTTCAAAAATTATTGCTATAGTTGGCATTTTTAAAAGTTCTATTCAATGGTAATGGTGAAAATTGATTGCATTTATTTTTAAGGTAAGTGCTTTTAATACTTTCCCATTACATATAGTATTTTTTCCTGGTTTCAGAGAGATGCTTTTTTTTATCATGTAAAGAAATATCTTGCTGTTCCAATTTTTGTTGCTTATAAGTCATAAATGGATTCCGTATTTTATGTAGGCCAAATTATTGTGTTTTTAAAAATCATCTGTATATATCCTGTGTATGTCTCCCTTTTTTCTCTTCTCCCATCTGTCTGTCTGTCTGCACGTCTCTCTCCCTCCCTCCCTCCTTTCTGCTTCCCTTCATCCCCTAGCTAGAGTTAGTCTATTTCCTAGTTTGTTGTTTTTGATGTTTTATATACTGGTGGATATTTATTTACTTTTTAAGTTATCAAAATTATTAGCATAGATTTATAAGCAATACTTGCAGGTTGTTACATTTTTAATTTCATATTTATTTTTTCTAATTTCTAATTATTTTTACTTTCAATCATTTCATTGTTCTTTCTTTTCAAGGCCAAATTTGTATTTTCTTGATAACTATCATTTTATTTATTTATTTAAATTGAAGTTATGTCTCAATTATTACTTAGAGTCCTGATTCTAATCATCTATCTTTTCCTACTTTCCTTTGGAATATTGCTCCCCCCTTTTGTAGTTTATTTAAGTAAAGATTCAACTCTTTTCATCAATTAGTATTATCCAATAGTCAACCAGAGCATAGTATTTGATAAGCTCATAGTTTAGTGTGTTTGGGAAAGGGCCATTCATTTGCCGACAATGATTTTGTTTAAAGTAAATCCACTAACCTTATAATTAAATGGAAAGAGTTCTTAGAGTCAGAGGACCGGGTTCATCGTCCTGGCTGTGTAATTTACTCCCTTTGTTAGTGAACTATTGTGGAGGAAAGCTCCTGAATTTGGAGGCAGAGGCTATAGGTTTAGAGCTTGAATTTACCACCTTCTTTCTGTGTGGTGGCAAGTTACTTCACCTTTATGGGGCTTAGCTTCCTCCTGTGTAAAATTAAAATGTGTGATCTCTAAGGTCCTTTCCAATGCCCTATGATGCCTTAGCAAACCTCTGTAATATAAAGGAGTTTTCTAGGATATCTAAGCTTCCTTCTAGCTCTGCATTTAAGGAGCTATGGTAGAATTATTCTACAAGTCTTGATTCAACCTACAGTGATATTACACCAGGTTGTAGATCTAGGAATGGAAGTGCCTTTAGGAGTCAACTTCTTCATCTTGTGGATAAGGAAACTGAGGCTTTGAGGTAAAATGGCTGACCCAAGGTCACAAGGTGGTAAAAAGGACAACCAAGGGTAAAACTCCAGCCATTGAACTCTAAAGCTAATGCATTTTCTGTTTCGTTACTCTGCTTCTTCCGTACTAATTATACTCCATACTTCCACTCACCAATCCTAGTTCTGATCTCAGACATTACACAAAATATCTACTCTTTCTTCCACACGACAAACCACTGAAATATCTGAAGACAGGTATCAATAAATCACAAGTTCATGCTTATATAAACCTTTTTAACATTATGTCAAACTTTACCCTAGTCCTGTTACATTGATTCTATGCATATATTAACTCCATTTTATATGTGAGCAAATTGAAGCAAAGCCATATGAAGTGGCTGACTCTTGTCACATGGCTAATATAAGAGGCAGGAGTAGAAGCTGGGTCTTTAATTAACTAGAAAATTTAACCAGAAAAATGAATATAATTCCATCAATGGTTATGTTCTGAAGGAAATATTTTTTTCTGATATTTGACTTTCTTTTGTAATAGATTACAAACTGTTCTTTAGTGAACTTTCTTTAGTTCTAAATATAGAACTCCTCCCTGGGTTGTTTTCATTTTGACAAAAGTGATCAGTGCAGCACCTCCAAACACAGCAGTATTTGTTGGCATAAAATTTAAATGCAGACTTTTCACTGTACCTAAATACTTAATATAAATGATGGAGTTATAGATAAGCATCCCAAGGAGTGACGCGATTTCCATTACTCAGGTTTATATGCGTGTATGTATTTATTTAGAATGTTGAAAGTCATTTTCAGTTTCCTGCCCTGCTCCCATCATTTCATTCCCTTCCTGTCTCCCCCTCCCTGCAAGGCACCAGTCTGTATAATTCAAAATTCTTTGCAAAGCATGATTTTTTTTTAAGTCAAAGATTTGGCTCTAAAAACTGCATCTCTCTTATTGTCTCAACAAATTATTTAAAGCGGTGGTCTGATTAATAATTTATTGTCAGGCTTTGTGATTCAACCAACTTCCTGACCATAGATATATGAAACATTTATGACAAAAGCCTTTGCTTTCCATATCAAGTTGCCTCTGGCCCTTGGCCCAAGAGGCCCCCAGGCTTTCATCAGTGTGGAGATTCTATGACTTATCACTAAGATAACATTGGCCATCAGAATGTTCATTTCATGGATCCCTAGGGTTTCTACTTCATTTTCTCAAGGGGATGTCTTTCAAATGTCGCTGTTGTATGAATATTTATTAAGCACCTACTGTGCTAAGATAAAAATTTTAAAGTGAAGGCAGTCTCTGACCTCAAGGAGCTTCCATTCTGCAAGAGTGAGATGTCACATAGGGAAGTGATGGCCAGTGATGAACTGTCGTAGGGGAGTAGACCAACACGAAGGGTTTTTTTTTTTATTAATTTGATTGTGGTTAAAAAACAGAGGAATGAGGGTAAGCTGTGAAGGATACCCAGGCAGCGGCAAAAGCATCTATCAGGAAGGTGACTAGAGAGTAAAGTGAAGCATGATTGGAGCCTGTTTATATGTAAGTGGGTCACATGAAGCCCTTGTCAGTTAGGACAGTGTTGCTCCTGAGAGGGATTTCTGGATGTAAATGGGTTAAGTCTTCTGGGTCATTGTCACTGGCACGGGTAGTAACATGGCTGTCAACAAGATGGTTGGGAAGCAAAGTGGTCAGCCAGCAACACCAGTCAATGATGATTTGAAGCTCCTTTTAGAAGGTGGCAATTCTGTTGAAGAGTTTTTTAAAAAACAATTCAAAATTCGGAATCAAATCTGAAATACAACATCCAAGTCTTCTCAACAGATTGAATGCTCAAAGATTTAGAACTGGAAGGGAACCAAGAAAGCATTTCATCAAATCCTTGTAGTTTATAGATGAGGAAACTGAGTCCCCGCGATGCATATTGCCTTTCTCCCAAGGTCATTCAGATAGGAAGCAAAGGAGCAAAGTCTCTGAACTCTCAATGCTCTTTCCCCTGTACTGAGGTGTCCCACATGGAAAACTCTTAAAAATGTCGGGCAAAGAGATGGAAGAGGGAAATAGAAATAACTCAGTATCCTCAGAAGAGTTCTGTAAACTGATGCAGAATGAAGTGAGCAGAGATGGAAGAACACCCTCCACTAAATGACTAGGGTAATGTAAAATAAACCAACAGTACAAGACTTCAGAACTCTACTCAAGGCACTGACTAATTGGGACTTCAAAGAACTGAAAGTGAAGTATGTCTCCCATCTGTCAGTAGAGAGGTGGTGGACTGTAGGTGAGGGATAAGGCATACGATTCCAGACATGGCCAGTGTGCTCAGTTTGACTTCTCTCTTTCCAGGGAGGGTTGTATTTCAGGTTGGAGGGTAAGAGTCATATAGAAGTGATGGCAATGTTTTAAAAAACAGCATCAGTAAGACAAAAAAGAAGAATAAAATGAATAAAAAGTGTTTTTGTTGGTTTTCTATGAAACCTCTGAATACATTTATTAGGTTTTTAGGGGGTGAAAGTTAAGAGAAAAGAGGCTATCAATCTCTTCGTTAGACATTTCTTCCTAACAGTGACCTGAAATCTTTTTGCCTATAAATTCCACTTGCCAATCCTAGTTCTGATTTCAGACATTACACAAAATATCTACTCTTTCTTCCACACGGCAACCCATTGAATTATCTGAAGAGAGGTATCATCAAATCACAAGTTCATGCTTATATAACCCTTATCAAACTTCACTCTAGTCCTGTTACATTGATTCTATACACATTATTAACCCCATTAACAAGATGAGGCAAAGATATATGAAGTGGCTTGTTCTTGCCACATGGCTAGTGTACAAGGCAGGAAGAGAGGCAGAGTCTTTAATACCACACAGTCTCATGAATTGCAAAGCTGTTGGGTTGGGAGAGACCTTAGAAGCTTTAGACCAGTGTGCAGAATTCTCCTCTATAATGTGCCTCACAAGTGGTCTTCTCTTTCTTTGAAGGCTTTAAGTGACAGAGAATGCCCGACATCCCAAAACAGTGTATTAAGACTTATTCCTAAAGTTTTTTTTCTTCTCCAAGCTCAGTATTCTCAGTTCTGTCTCAAGCTCTTCATATAACAAGGCTTTAATCCCTCAGCATCCTTTTTCACATTCCTTCTCTAGTTGGTCAACATTCTTCTTAAACTGCAACTCCCAAGAAGAGAGCCCAGTGTGGCTCAGATGTGGTCTGATTAAGCATCATAGAGTGGCATTCTTCTTTACCTTCTTTTGGACACCATTTTAATAATACTCATATTATGTTAACTTCTCAGGTGGCCACATCACAAAGTCTTGGTTCAAAGCTCCTTAGAAAGGTATTCATCTTTGTACTCAGCACATGCTGCTGCTTTTGCTGTAAACTTTCACTGCCTTGTTATCACTGAAGTCAGAAAAATGGTCAGAAAGATCTTGGACACCTGTTTAAGGCCTTGCTTCAATACTTCTGTTAGACTTAGAGTAATTACTAGTGACTGGTGCTAAGGGCAAGGAGGATGAATGATTCCCTCCCATCAGCTGTGTAATTCATGATGTAAAAGTAATGCAATAATTAGGGCAAATTCAGTTGAGTGGGAGGGATAATTAGTTACTAAAGTGGATTCTCTGGCACTGTGAAGGAGTGCATGTGTAAGTTAGTTATGACTTCTAAATTTTGGGACCCTGGTTAAAATCTTCATGATTCAATTAACTGATCAATCAATAAACATTTATTAAGTGTTTGTTATTTTCCAGGCACTGTGCTAAGCAGTAGGGACACAAATAAAGACAAAAACAGTTCTTCCTCTCAAAGACCTTATGTTCTAAAGGGATAGATAACAGACATACAGAAGATACAGGGAAAATGTGGAGTAGATAGAACCAGAAAAGATCTCCTAGAGCAGTGGTTCTCAATCTGTGGGTCACGACCCCTTTAGGGGTCAAATAACCCTTTCACAGGGGTTGCCTAAGACCATCAGAAAACACATATTTCTCATGGTCTTAGGAACAGAGACACCACTCCTCTATCTGTCTCCAGGCAGGTCTGCCCACATGCAGATATGCCCAGATATGCCCAGATATGTTCACATATGAGTATTAAAGGGTCACAGCATTAGGAAGGCTGAGAACTATTGTCCTAAAGGAAGTAGAACTTGAACTAGGTCTTAAAGGAGGCCAGAGATTCTCAAAGTTGGAAGTTGATGAGAAGAGTATCTAAGAATGACAAATAATAAGAAGTGGAAAGGCACAGATATAGGTGATAATATTCATAGACCAGTAGCATTTGATTATTTAGGATTTGGAAGAATGGAAGATGAATGGAAAAAATGGGAAAGGGTCAGCTTTTAAGGAGCTTTAAATGAGCAACATAAGACTTTTACTTGAGCCTGGAAATAATAGGGAGCCATTGGAGTTTGTAGAGTAGGAGGGTAATAGATCTATGCTTTAGTAATATTATTTTGGCAACTATGTGGAGGATAAATGGTAGTGGTAAGGTTTTAGTCAGGGACACCAATTTGAAAGCCACTGTAATAGTCCAGAAGGAAAATGGTGGCTGTGTGAGTGAAGAGAAGGAGGCATATTTAGGAGAGCTAATAAAGAAATTCCAAGATTTTTCAGCTGATTGACTTTGTGAGGCAAGTGAGAAAGAGACATGAATGATGATGTAAACCTGGGTGACTGGAAGGATTGGAATGCCCTCAATGGCAATTCAGCCCAGCCCTAATTCATCCTACCCTTGTTCCCACTCTTAGTTACTGCTGACAGGCCCCCATGAGGCTCTATTTCATTCACCTATGATATGGAAATTGGAGGTCACATGAACTTTGTAAGGATGGAATATACTTTGAAGCTTCGAAAGGAAATAATATATTGTCTTTGGCTACAAATGTAAAAGTATAATGAACCATTTGTATATTGAGTGATGAGAAAATATAATCTGGCATTTAAGGTTTATGGAAATGAATGCCTGTAGAATGAAAGTAACACTGGCCAAAACAAATTATGTGATGGTATTAGAAAAGAGGCAAATTAAAATACCAAGAACTGAACAAAACAAGACATTATAATCCTGCTCTGTTTTTTGACAGTCTTGGTAGCATTTGGATGTAATTTAAAACATGTTATATTTGGCACAATTTCTATCATACGATAAGGGAGATTAAAGGATTAATCTAAGCATGTGGATAAAGAATTTATGGGATTAGAACTCATCTAATCCACTCCTCCATTTTACAGATGAGGAAAATGCCCAGAAATGGGAAGTAACTTGCTCCAAATTCCATAGATAGTAGTCACTGGAACTAGAATTTGAATTCAGGACCTCTGATGTTATAACCAGCATTCTAGCCATTATTATGACATGGCTTTCTGTTAAATTCATTACAAATCAAATGTCTGAATGGTTAAAATCACTGGAAAGGTCTTTATTTATTTTTTATTAATTAGGTACAAGTTCAGTTCTGCGAATTCTACATTGTAGACATTAGAGCACATAGTTCACCAGGGCACAGACTATTTTGCCATTACATTTGAAGCCCTGGCACTTAGCAGAGTGCATTTTGTAGATGTTTCATAGAGATATTAGGGCTTGTGGATTGAAATGATAGACACAATTCTTACCCTCAAAGACACTGCAATTTAAAGTAGATGGGAAAGACACTCAGTACCTTCAAAAATATTTTTTCTTACTCTTCCCTTCAATCTATTTCTCAATGGATACCTGGCCATACCCTTTATATCCCAGTGACTCTGAACTTCTGGAAATCATCGTCCTAAGCACCCCTCAGGGTGCTGTCCTATGTCCTCTTCTTTTTACTTCCCTTGGTGATCTCATCAGCTCTCATGGATTTAATTAGCCATCTCTAAATCACAGTTCTCTGATCCTGCCCCAAACTCGCTGCTAGTCTCCAATCTCACATTTCCAACTGCCTTTCAGACATCTTGAATTGGATATCTAGTAGACATCTTAAAGTCAATATGTCCAAAATGTCCCCTAACACCTCTCTCACCTGCCACCTTTCCTGTTACTATAGAGGGTAGCACTGTTTTCCTGGTCCCTGAGGCAACCTAGGAGTCATCCTGCATTCCTATCTTTCAACATCCCCCACACCCCACTTATCCAATCTATTGCTAAGGCCTGTTCTTATCATCTTTGCAACATTTCTCATGTGAGTCCGCTTCTCTCTTTGGCCATTCTCACCACTCTAATGCAAGACTTCATCACTTCGTGCTTGGATGATTGCAAAGGCCAGCTTGTGGGTCTGTGTGCCTCAAGTCTCTCCTCATTCTAATCTTCACTCTATTCAAACACTAAATTGATCAAGTCTAATCAGGTCTCAACCTAGTCAATAAACTTCAGGGGCTTTCTACTGCCTCCAAGATCAAATACAAAACTCACTATGCAAAGCCCTTCATCGTTTAGCCTTCTCCTGCCTTTCTAGTCTTCTTTCATCCAATGACACTGGCCCCCTCTCTGTTCCAAGAAGAATCCATTCCATTTCTGGGCTCTGGCAATTCTTTTTGGCCATCCCTCATGCTTAGAACACTCTCCCTCCTTCATACTGACTCCTTACCTCCCTGGCATCCTTTAAGTCCCAACTAAAATCCCATTTTCTACAGAAAGCATTCCTTCATGCCTCTTCATTCCAGTACCTTCTCTCTTGTCAATTATTTCCTATTTTTTCTATGTATAGCTAGTCTTGCAAAATTTTTTTTTGTTTGTTGTCTCACCTATTAGATTGTAAATGCTCTGAAGACATATATTGACATTTGCTTTTTTTTTTAATTCCCAGGGCTTGGTATACTGCACGGCACATAGTAGGTACTAAATCAATGTTTATTGATTGATTGGTTGTCTCTGGTGGGTCTGTCTGTGTTTGCTTGCCCTGGGGGTACTCAAATAACAAGATATCTGCCACTTCCTTTCTAAGAAGGATAGATCAGTTTGGGTTAGTTTCTGCTCCTGGAGTGACTCTGGCTTTGGGAATGAGAGAAACTTTAATTTTTAAACCCCCAAGTCTCTGAGTGGACAGGCTGGAGATATAATTAAGAATACTAGTAGCCTTTTTTGGCGGACAGGGACTGAACTGGCCTGCTGATCCATTTCATAGAATCAAGATGCTCTGTTCTATGCAGTATTGAATAAAAGCCTTCACTGAAATTTTTACTGCAATTTTACAGCATTCCTGAAGGATTGGAGACAGATTTGAAAGCTAAAACATTCAGACCATTGACAAATTCAGTGATATATTTGTTGTTTTCTTTGTTCCTATTTGTTACCTTTGCCTCTTGGAATGTACAGATAAAATCACCCATTTCTAAGCAATAAATAATCAGCTTGCAAGGTCAGCTACACAGTGAGTTCCTTACCCCATTCTTTATTCCTTCTTGATTCTCAAAGATCTCATAAGTATAGATTTGACAGTCGATGATACTTAAATCAGTGACATTGATGGTGAGCCAACAGTTGGCAAAATATGGCCCACAAATGGAAGTTCCAAAACGTTCATATCAGTATCCATGCTCCTACTAATGGATATGAAAAGAAGAGATTGCCAGTTGTTCCTTAAAATTTTATCCCATCAAGTTTGGCTTCAGTTATGTAAGGATTCCTGAGTTGGCTGTCTTTCATTTCTTTGGTGGTTGGTTTCCTACAACTCATCTATTTAGAAAGCAGTTGCTGCTAAATGGTAGGGCAAGTAGACAGGATAGCTTGATCATGTTTTCTGTCCAGCAAGTCCCATCTTAAGTCAGTGTGAGACCCAGGAATTCTAAAACGTGTTAATGAATTTTATCACTGGAACAGATTGTGCATTAAAGACATCATCAAGGATATTGACATGCAATGCACCAGTCACATAATAAGAGTGAAGGATAACAGATGGACATCTTTCCTGTTTGCTGTAGCATACATGAAATATTAAAAAATCCAAAGGAAGGCCTCTGAGGAATTGGATAAGTTCTCTATGCATAATTTATAGGAATACATGGAAAATAACTGTACAGGATGAAAAAAATGTGGAGGAGTTTGGCTCTGCATCCTTGAAAGGAGTGCCCTCAACAGATGCTGCAGTTGCTGACAAAGGATGAGAATGTTCCCATCAATAGTTATGAGCATTGTTTTGAGATAACTGACATTTACAGTTTCTGCCAACTAAGTTGTGCAAACATGCATATATATGTTACTTATCAACATAAGTGCTTTTAATTTATGGTTTTGTTTTTCTTCAGTACATTTTCTCTAGGCTCAGCATTTTAGAATGTTAACTTTGGAAGAAACTTTAGAGATCATTTCACCTAACTTTCTTACTTAATCATTGGAGAAACTCTGGCCTCTCTGGTGCCTAGATATCCTGAGGAACACAGTGGTTCCTATGGATACTCAAAACAAATATTTGATTTAAAAATATTCATGGGGCCGTAAGTAAAAAGAAATAAAATGATGAGGATAATATTCGTGAGAATAAAATAAATGCAATGTGTCTGATATAAAAACAATGAAGTAAGGTGTCTTTGATGAAATATAGCATTGGACTAATAATAGGTACTGATTTTATAGCACTTTCAGTTTTGCAAAATACTTTTCATGAGTTTTTTTCATGTTAAGCCATTTGATCCTCCCAACAAACCCAAGAGATAGGAGCTATTATTACCCTAATTTTATAGATGAGGAAACTGGGGTTGAGAGAGTTTAAATGGCATGCCCAGAGTCACATGGCTAGGAAGTGTCTAAGGTAGGATTTGAACTCAGCTCTTTCAGGCTCTTCATCCATTACTTTATCTACTGCATCACTCACCTGGCTAGCTCCTATTTTTAAAATAACTTCCAGTGGTTAATAAATTATGTCATAGTGATAAGAGAAAAGATGTTTTTATAGTTTTGAGCTCATCTATTTTGGGGAGGAAGGAAACCTGCCGGGCCACAGCATTTTTCAGACTTAGGAAAAGTTTCCCCTACTGAAGTCTCACTCTGCTCTCTCATCATGAGATGGGAGTGAGTCTGTGCTCTCCAGGGCAGTGTCAGCATCCTTCAAATGCTGAAAGATCCTTTCAAGCACCTTTTCAGGCCTGGTATTGGGCTATGTTTGGCCTTGCTAAATTCTGAGAGACTCAGCAGCAAGCAGCAAGTTGGCCCCAAAGTGATGCACTTGCTTTGGTCCTATTAACTCATCAAGGGCGGGGTGGGGGGAGGGTTTGGCAGCACTGTCAGTGTCAGCATCATGCATATGATGAAATCATGGATCCTTGAAAGTGAAAGCTATGAATAACTTAAAAATGTTAAGTTACCAAACCAAGATCTGTTTTCCCAACTCCCAGGCATCCACTTCCACTCACTAATTTGTTCTCCAGAGAGGTATCTCTGATATATAGTAGAAACAACAATGGGCTCGTAGAAGAGTAACAGATTTTCCAAACTTCCTATCTGACTGATCTTGGGAAAGTCACTTAGACTCTCCAAGCCTCAGTTTCCTTTTCTGTCAAATGTGACTGAGGAACTAAGGTCCTTTAAGTTTGAAATTTTTTATTGTCTTATCCTATTTAGGGAATGGGATCTTCTCAACATTCTAATTAATAAACCAATTAATATTAACAAAGAATGTATGATAGTATTCAGATTGCCCAAGTCACTTAAGCCACCTTCCTCCCTTTGTAAGTTGTTAGATTTTAAGTTTTAAAACTTGTTGTCATTTCAAGCCAGAGTAAAAAGCTCCTTCACCAATGTTTTTTAAAGCCTGTGTTTAAAAGCCTATCATTGATCTATCTTTAAACTTATTATAGATTTGAAGGGACCCTTTCTTATCTCCTAAGCTAATTCAGTTTTACCAAGTATGTACACATTTCTTGTGAACCAAGAATGAAGAGAATCTCAAAGTTGATAGGGATAACAAAAGTCATAGTATTATAGATATTGATCTAGAATGGAATTTAGAGGCCATCAAGTTCAACCATCTTCATTTTACATATTGGGAAACTGAGGCATAAGAGGGGTTATATGACTTGTCTATGGTTATAGGACTAGTAAATCTCTAAGGAAGAATTTGAACACAGGTTTTCTGATTTTAAGTCTGGTGCCCTATCCACTATACCATGCTGCCTTGAAAAGAAAGGAAAGGTTCTCTAATTCAATCTTTATCCAAATGATAAATCCTGTCTGATATATCTATGAAAAGTGGTTGTTCAACATCTTCTTGAAGACTAGAAATGAGGGGCTCCTACTTTGGCACTACTCATCTTTAGGAAGCCAGCCTTTCATCCTGTTTTATTTTCCAGCGGTACTTCCCTCTCCCCATTTATTTAAAGTCTACCTAGCCTTCAAGGCCCAGTTCAAGTCCCAAGCCCTCTGGGAAGGCCTCTCTGATCCCTCCAGCCCACTAAGCTCTTGCTTTCCTCTGAATTCCTCACATTTCCACCCACCCCCTCTCCTGTGGGAATTCATCACATCCTGCCTTGTGACAGCTCTTCTATTTCTGCCTAGTGCTATCTTCAGTGTTTCACATGAATATGAATATTCTTCAACTAGATTAGAAGCTCCCTGGGAGGAAAGCGTCTGCATATGATACCTTCTAGCATCCCCTCATGGTGCCTAGCACTTTGCTATGCAGTGGAAACAGGGCTGAACTTAGAGATATCTGATCTGAGTTCAGTTCCCAGCTCTCACTTACTGCCTGTGTGACCTTAGACAAGTCACTTTACTTACTATCCAGGCCTCAGTTTCCTCATTTGTGAAATGAGGTGTTTGATCTAGAGGATTTTTGATATCCCTTACAGCTCTAGCCTGATGATCTTATGAACTCCCTGGGCTTTAGCTTCCTTATCTCTAAAATGAAAGGGTTAAACCGGATAGTCTGTGAGGTCCTTTCTACTCAGTCCTATGACCCTGTGACCTCCTGGGTCTGTTTTCTCATTTATAAAATGATGGTTTAGATGGCCTCTGAAAGCCTTTCCATTGATAACTCTATGATCCTAGAACTTCTCTGGGTCTCAATGTCTTCACCTATAAAATCAGGGAGGGTGGACAAGATGACCTCTGAGGTCCCTTCTAGCCCTGGATTTTTTTTTTTTTGGAGAGGGAAAGGCAAGACAATTGGGATTAAGTGACTTGCCTAAGGTCATACAGCTAGAAAATGTCAAGTGTTTGAGAATGGATTTGAACTCAGATTCTCCTGGCTCCAGGGTCAGTGCCACCTAGCTGCCCCTCAGCTCTGGATTTTTGATCCCATACTTCCAGGACCTGGGATTTGCTGGTGTGGGACCTTGCCTCTATTCTCTCTGATCACAAACCAACCTTACCTACATTAATAGATGGCCTTCCAGCTTTGGGGGCTGAAAAATTGCCCTTTCCTACAGCCTTTCTGGTGCTGAGCCTCTTGGAATTTATCTGAGCTCATTTCAGAAACCCCATTTGTAGCCTTGCCAATAGAGAATGAGCTATCTCATTGCTCTGTGCTATCCAACCATTCGGCAGCTCAGGCTCATATCACACCACGGAGAGACACTGCAGGTGGACGCAAAGGGCGTGGACATAGTTGGTGAAAAATAAAATAGGGCAAATGAATGAACAAATAGCATAATAATAATAATCTCTATATCTGCAGTAGAACCTGGAGTTATGGCCTTTTGGAGACAGAGGAGAAAGGGCAGGTCCAGAGTAAAGGCAAGGGGTGGGCAGATGGCAGATCCTTCGAAGGGCTCACTCCTTGTTTTGCTCTGCATGCCTTTGATGTCATTTAGGCACCAGAATCGCTGCCTTTAGTGAAGCTTTGCTGGGAGTAGAGCCAGGAAAAGATTTGGCTGTTACTGACTGGTATTTATTATGGATGGATGATAAGTTGGGCCCAATACAGAACTCCTCCATTGCACCAGACTCATTTGGATTCTAGTTCACAGTCTGTCCAAAGTAGTCTGTTCCACACAGTACAGATTCAAATGCCTCACAGATAAACATCAATCACTTCTGTGGTTAGTTTTATTTTTAAACTTCAGTTCCTTTCTCTTGTCGTCCTTGGTTTTTCCATTCCATTCCTTTCCCCTACCTTCCTGTACATAGGTCTTCCATTTCACTACTCTGCTTGAAAACCTTCAATGGCTTCCAATTACCTAGAGGCTAAAATTCAAACTCCTTAGCCTGACAGTTAAAGCCTCCACCAATGGGCTCTAACCTACCTTTCCACTTTTATTTCTTATTACTCCTTTTCATACACTTCTTGTTGTTCAGTTGTTTCAGTAGTGTCTGACTCTTTGTGACCCCACGTGGGGCTTTCTTGGTAAAGATACTAGAGTTTCCTTCTCCAACTCATTTTACAGATGAGGAAACTGAGGCAAACAGGGCTAAGTGACTTATCCAGAGTCTTATAGCTACTAAGTGACTGACATTTGAACTCAGGAAGGTGAGTGTTCCTTACTTCAGACCTGGCACTCTATGTACTTTTGTACCACCTAGCTGAGTTCTCCAGCTAAATTGAACCAACCACACTTTTATTTTAAATGTTAAAATTTTTTATTGAGTTGTTTGTTTACTTTTAGTTTACAAGATTCAGTTCCAGAATCACTTGAGTTTCAGATTTTCTTCCTTTCCTTCCCCCCTCGCCCCATGGTAGCATACAATGTATAGGATATGCAAACTCTTTCACATTGTACAACGGTCTGGTTATATAGAAGCGTTGTAACCAATGGAGTGAACAATGGGGAAAAAGAAACAAAACCAAACATGGAGAAGAACATTAGCATATAGGTTGCTTCAGTGTCCATTTAAACTCTGGTCTTTCTAGATCGTTCTCTGAATGTAGACATCTCCTTCCATTCTGAGACTTGTAGAGTTGTCTTTTAACTGTGCCTTTCTGAGAAGAGTCTGGTTTATCAAGGTTGGTTGTCACACATATGTTGTATCTGTGACTGTGTACAAAATTTTCCTGGTTCTGCTCTTCTCACTTAGCATCAATTCGTATAAGCCTCTTTCTACTTCTCCCCATGTGCTCTATGTTCTTGATAAGTACTAAACAGAAATGTAGGGTAGTAGAGTGAGCATAAGACTTTGAGTCAGGATACCTGGTTTTGGATTCCAGCTCTGGCACTTCCTAGCTGTGTAACCACAGAAATCACATAATCTTTCTTTCTGTGCCTCAGTTTCTTCATCTGCAAAAGAAGTATTACCTATTTCCTAGGGTTGTTATTAGGAAAGTGCTTAGAGAGGTGACACCATCTAGTGGAAAGCATTTTCTATTTAGAGTCCAGTAGTAGAATGTAAGTGCCTTGAGGATGCAGATTGTATCAGCTGGCTCTTTGTAATCCCAATCCCTAAGCTTGTACACAGTAGATGCTTAATAAATACTTGTTGATTGGTTGGTTTGTTAAGAGTCATGCTGCTTTTTATTTCATATGGGATTCTGGATAATTCATTTCATGTCTTTAGATCTCACTTTCCTCATCTATCAATAGAGCGGGTTGGGTCACTAAACTTCTTCTTTTTCTTCTTCTTCTTCTTCTTCTTCTTCTTCTTCTTCTCCTTCTTTTTTGCTTTTTGGAGGAGGGAAGGCAGGGCAATTGTGGTTAAGTTACTTGTCATATGGCTAGTAAGTGTTAAGAGTCTGAGGCTGGATTTGAACTCAGATCTGGCTGATTCCAGGGCCAGTGCTCTACTCACTGTGCCATCTAGCCACCCCCACTAAGCTTCTTTCAAGCATTAAGTTCTATCTCATTCATCCTGCCACTTCCATCTCTGTGCAGGCTGACCTCTCTGCTTGGAACACACTCCCTCCTCCTATCTACTAGGGGGAATATTCCTCTTCCTTCAAGGCCTCAAGAATGACCTCGCCTCAAAGCCTTCTGTAAATGGTGCTGAAGGACTTCTCTCTCTTCATGGGGTCTTAGAATCACAGCTAGATATGAAAGGGACCTCAGAGGGATCTAGTCTGATCTCATTTTACAGGGAGGCATTTTACTGAGGCCCAGGGAGAATAAGTGATTTGTCCAAGGCCACATAGGTGGCAGGACCATAGGGGAAGGATTTGAATCCAGGTCAGAGTAAGTGCTCCTTCCTCCGTACTCTCTTACAGTTTTCTGTGTAGATCCCTGTCTTTATTCTTATCCTATCTTATCTCATATCTGTCTATACAATATATTTCCTCTACATTAGGCTGTAAGAACCTTGAGGACAAGCACTTTGGCCTTTGGATCTTTCCATCCTCAGTCCTAGCACAGAGTAGGCTCTTAAAAATAGCTTTTTGTGGGATTGAACAGAAGTAATGACCCAGAAACAGGACAGCCAGAATTCTGGGCCCCTAGCAGGTGGCAAGGCTGTCTGCTTGAGCTGCAACCAACTGGATCAACCACATTTTCTGCTCCAGGCTGAATGGCCTGTGGAAAAATATGGCATCTTCTTTCCATAGATCTGGGTCTGCTCTAATTATGCCTGTCTGGATGAGTAATGAGAAGGAATGTGTCACTCAAATAAACACATAGCATTTGTTTATTAAGCACCTACTGTGCGCTAGGCATTATGCTAAATCATGGGGATTCAAAGATAAGCAAAAGGCAATTTCTATTCTCAAGGAAACAACTGTGTACAAATAAGATTCTCTCTCTCCCCCTCCCCCATTTTCAGGTTTTCTTGGCAAAGATACTAGAGTGGTTTGCCATTTGTTTCTCCAACTCTTTTTACATATGAGAAAACTGAGGCAACAGGGTTAAGTGACCTTTCCAGGGTCATACAACTAGTGTTAGAAGCCAGATTTGAATCCAGGAAGATATATCTTCTTGACTTAAGGTCCAGCACTTTAACCACTGCATCATCTCACTGCCTTCACAAATAAGACATTCATAGGATAAATTGAGGCTAATCTCAGAGGGAAGGTTCTAAGATTAAAGAGGACTAGAAAAGGCCTTTTGCAGAAAGTTCAATTTTAACTGAGACTTGAAGTCAGGGAAACCAGGAGGTGGACCCGGAAATCTTTATTATTACATGGAGTGCACTGGGTTGGGGTGGGGGGCAGAGAATGAGATAACCTGGATAGATCATGCATTGTCACATATCAGGTTTGGGGATTTGAATGCACAGCCTTCATGTTTCTAGTCTCTTGCTTACACTCTGAACCATACACGGTGAATGAAGTAGAATGAGTACTCTATTTGGGTCAGATGACTTAGGCCCAGATTCCAGTTTTGATACTTGCAATATGTGTGACTTGGGCAGGTCTCTCTCATTAGGATGTCATTTGATGCTCACAACAATTCTGCGAGTCAGGTACTGTAGGTAATATTATCCCCATTTTACAGAGGAGAAAACTGAGTCTCAGAAAGGGAAGGTGACATAATGATGATGGCAGAATTAGACCTTAAATTCAGGTCTTCTTACTCTCATTCTAGGACTTCTTACACGAGATCTCACTGATATAGAAAGAAATCTCCAAATGTCTTACCCTAGAATCATTATATTCTATTGCACAATTAATTATCCGGGTAATTTTGCTGTGGATCTGTCCCTGGTACTGGAAAACTGGAAGAGCCTGGTATATTCCTGCTGCGATGAAACATTTACATAGTAATTTCTGCTTATGGGGAGTCCTCTGGGACTGTGATTTCATCAGTGCAGGGGGACTCCTAGTGTGGAAAACTCCTCCACTTATACAAATCAACAGCTCATTGGCAGCTAATAGTATTAACTAATTCCTGGGATCTTGAGATATTACAGAACTCATTATGTCAGAGGCAGCACATGAATCCAAGTAGTCCTGATCTTAAAGCCAGTATTCATTTACATGTTGCCTCCAATATTCATGTGTACACACACACACACACACACACCCCTCTATGAAACAAAGGCCCATCTCTTTTTTTATACCGGTATTCTCATGAGAGGTAAGAAATTTGTAGTTTCAGAAGAACTGAAAATGAATATCACCCTGTGGTAACACCAGAGTGCGATGGGAAAACACATGGCAAGCGTGTATAGGCTATAATACCCTACAAAGAAGGAATTACAAAAAGACAATCAGAGCAAAAGAAATAATGAAATGTGTGGACAGGAAAAGAAAATGAACCTGGTTATGTGGCAAGAGTGAGGATACTTTTGAGTTCTACTGGGATCTTTTCAATGTCAAGAAAAATAGATGAAAGCACCCAGCATGTTGGGTATATCATGGTAATGTTATGGGAAGACACGGACAGGATCCACAAAGGATGGTGAGGCATCAATAATTATAGTCCCTCTTACTGTATTAGTTATATCAGTGGGATCCATTTGAAAATTGCGTGTGTGTATGAATGTGTGTATATACGTATATGTATGTATATGTGTATATATGTATATAGGCATACACTTAATATTCAAACTAAGAATGGAACCTTGGGTGCATGTATTAAATGTTTGTCTTAGAAGTCCCCCAGTGCCTAGCATATAGTAGGTGCCTAATAAATGTTTGTTTGCTTGTTTGATTAAAGGATTAAAAAAGACCTGAACTTTATAACAGTTGTGAGGTGATCAGGACAGGTTTTATTATCCCTATTTTAGAGATGAAACTTAGGCTCAGAGTGGTTAAGTGATTTCACCATGGTCACAAAGCTAGTAGGTACCTGAGGTTGAATTCAAATCCAGGTGTTCTACACTCCAACTGTGATAGAAAAGAGGTAAGAAAGATGGAGACTGTGAGTCTGACAAAGTCCAAAAATACTATTAACTTCCTATTCCCTCAGGTCCATCTTTACAAGTCTTTTATGAAGCCATTGAATTATATCAAAGTTAGCCCCATTCCTGGTGCTTCAATTACTTGGGTGAATGAGGATGACTAACCACTTTCCTTTGAACTCCAAGTTCTTGGCATCACATGGCCTCTCTGAAGACTGACAAAGAGCGACTATTCTAAGCACAATTGTTCTTGAACCTGAGAGGAACAGAAGGATTTCTTTGATGAAGAAGCTATACCAGAATATGATGCCAGATCTGGATTCCTGTGAAGGCCAATAGTCATACCAAGGTTTTCTTGGGAGTTCAGGTATCCTGAACAGCACTGTAGGCTCTGATTACACTGGGGCCTCCCAAGGTCTTGGTTGTACAAGTAGGCTTTGCATGTCAAGCAGTATTTCTGAAGTCATGGGGTAAGAAGAAGGACCAGCCTCCATAGATAAGGCTATGGCTGCTTTGGGGAAAATGTCCTGTTTCTAAACAGTAGACAAGAAGTTTATATGAGTAGGATTTGTGAATATGGGACTGGCTCTACAATTAAGTTCTGGATAAAATAATGAAGAATAATGAAAATCATATAGGAAATCTGACAGTTGGACAATAACTCTGAAGAACACCATGAAGACCCAGGCAAGTCACAAAGGAATGGAAGACAGATTCCAGTTACTTTATATTAATTAAACTTATAAAACTAAGTCATTAGCTACAAAACAGGCAAACCAACCAAATCAAAACCCTGTAGGGATACATGAATCATCTCTCTGAAAATCACTCAGGCATATTGGAAACTCCTGTACAATTATAGAATTACAGTGAAAAGTAAAAATTCCAGTTAGTCATCCAACACCAAATATCCAGATGTATTTGTTGCCAAGGAACTCAAACATCTGAATGATTGGCTGAATTTTTCACTTTTCCTCTGAATCCTTTCACATCTGATCCATACATACTTAGTTGATAAGATTTGATCATGGAAAAGTGAGTTATGGTTCACTTGGTGGGGGGGGGCTCTTTGTTCTTATAAGTGATAAGGGTCTATTTCATGTCTGCTGAGACCCTTTATCCAAGAACCTCTAAAAACTTGAAATGAAAAACCTCAAAAATAGAATGAGGGCTTCTGGAAGAAAACAGAGAATCTAATTTATTCTATTCTACTAAAGACTTTGTGTCTGATTCATTGACAGATAATACTTTTATGTATTTATGTAATGGTTTAGACAATGGAAGGGAAAATAAAATTCTTAGATTCTGCTCCCCAAATTCTCACAACGGTTGCTGACAAAACTTGTGGAAGTCTGTTAATCTCTACCTCTCCCATGTGAGATAATCAATGGTCTACCCCCTACCATACTCATCAGAACTGTGAGGATTAAGTCCTGGGAACATCTGGAAAGAAAGGAACTTACACAGTGCAATCAATCAACACTCATTCAATAAGCATTTATTAAGAGTAGGAAACTAGTATTAGAGATGAAGGCTGAAGTGACAGAGAGCCCCAGCACAAAGCATTTATCAGATATTTAAATAAGAAATTTGAAAAAGTGTTCGATTAGGAGTCTCTCCCTTTTCTCAACCCCCTACCCCTTAAAAATGGAGTCATTAAGAAGCTATGGTCCCTGGGCCCACTAGTTTAATTTTTTTT
>CM053600.1:176735203-176758485 GCA_028646575.1 Pseudocheirus occidentalis
GTGACCATTATAATGACTTTGGCTTTCTGGTTTTGGGACTTGTCCTTCTGGTTTTGGGACTCAGTGTTATGGCTTCTGAATAAAGACCTTGGTTCTGCCTTCCATGTGGAGAGTTTGCTATATTTTGTGATCCAAAACTACACCAACATATTCATAACCATCATGGGTGTTGTGAATATCTCATTATTAATACACTGTTACAGATAGGCTATACATTAGGGAAAGACAAAAACCCTTCACAAAAGAAGGGAGAGAACATATTCTTGGATACTTCTATAAATCTTTTAGTATTTCATTTTGTTTTCTTGAAATTAGCTGAGTATATGAATATACAGGTCCCAAATCAAGTCAAGGAGGATTTATTAAGTGCCTACTTACAATGTGCCAGCCACCATGCTTGATATGAGAAAGGCAAAACATAGTCTCTGCCTTCAAGGAGCTCCCAGTCAAATCGGTATGACATTTCAAATACATTCCACTTTTAAATATATCCCTCTCCCATCTCCTATCCAGTGAGAAGTTCTTTGCGTGTAAAATACATCCAGAATAGCTACCTGGCAATCTGAAAGAGGACTCTGCATAAACAGAGGTGTGTGGTGGTGGTAGTTGTGGTGAGGACATATTGCCCTCTAGGAATATACAACAAATGGAAAAGACCACATGCAAAATACTAGGTTAAAAAAAGATACAGATAGAGTAGGTGGAAGGTAACCTGAAAGGGGAGGGCACTAGCAGCTGGGGGACTAGGAAAGACCTCCTGGAGTAGGATTTGAGCTGAGTCTTGAAGAAAGTCAATGAAGCTATGAAATAGAGGTGAGGGGGTAGAGCGTTCCAGGCACGGGAACAACCAGTACTAAGGCCCCACATAGAGAGAGATTGAATTAGGTACAGTCTCTTCCTCCCACCATGAGCAAAGGGCTTCATGCTGCTGCAGAGAATACAGAACTTTCCTATATGTGGAAACCTCTGCCCCTTACATGATCACAACATGAAGAAGAATGGGAAAGTGGGAATAAATACTCAGGGGCTCCTCCATATCCTCTCTTCCTAGGGCCTTGGCCCAAACTCCTCTTGGCTCCATTCATTACAATGTCCAGCCATTGGCATTGTTAAAAGTCCAAAGCATTGTAGTCAGCTTGGAAATCAAGAGAAAGAAGAGGCCACTGTTACTTAATCATTCCAAGCATTCTGAAGCACCTACTATGGACCATTCAATGTGCTAAGCACCGAGGATACCAAGACAATACGACATGGGGTTTACAGCAGCCTCATCTGGCCAGTGGTGCTCCTGTCTAAAATGAGCTTGTTCTTCTACTTTTCATAATTTAATTAAATTAATTAAAAGAGCATTTATATGATGGACCTGGTAGGAATTAGGCATACAAAGGTAGAAAGGAAAAGTCCCTGACTTTTAGGGTCATACACTATTTGGGGTGGGAGGGAAGACATGTACATAAAAAATTAAGTACAGAATACAAATTATTTTCTGGAGCCAGGTTGTTACTGGGAATGCTAAGAAAGCTAATTGTATCTTTTAGGCCACAAGATGATATACCCCCAAATGAACCAATTAGTCTTCTGACAGGAATAATTTTCATCTGTTCTGATGTCACAGTGTGCTAGAGTTTAATGGCTTCTGAATATGTGATATTTGTTCACTGCTGGTAACTTCCTTTCTCTAGGCTATAGTTTTCTCTTCCATAAAATAAGTGAGTTGGACTCAGTGACCTCAAGCCTCCTTTCAGCTTTTAGTCTAAGGTACTCTCTGATACTAGCGGGCTGTGGACTCCTGGGAAGACATGGAGTCACTGCCAATGGCCCATAAATCTGCCACGTTCCCTAAGTACTGTCATTTTTCAAATGTCTGTGTATACTGCTGTGATAAATGAAACACACACTCATTTTAAAAGCATTACTAAATTCCCATTTGCATTTTGTTAGCATTCATTTTCCCAATCAAGCGGTACTAATAGTACAACTGCTGTTATCAAAATGAGGGAGTTGGACCAGCTGTCCTTTGAGGTCCCTTCCATTTCTCCCTCTGTGACTTCAGGTTCTTGTGAAACAGTTTGAAATCAGGGACTAAAATGGGATCCCCATATTTGAAAAGGTTGGATCCACTGGTCTGGGAAGGAGTCCTGAACATGGAGTCAAAGAAACCATTTGTTTGCTCTTTTGCTTCAGACAAGATATTTAAGTTTTTTGAGCCTCAGTTTTTTCAGGGCATAGAGATGGAATAGTATTTGAAGAATTGTCCAGCCCTTTCAATAATCCCACATTAATCACTATTGCAAAAATCCAGCTTTTTCACACCAATTAGCCTGTAAAGAAGCACTGAGCTAAGTCCTGGTGATATAAAGATGGGCAAAAGACCACCTCTGTTCTCAATTCATCATCAAGAATGGTGAGATCGAGAATAGGTCATTGGGTTTGGCAATTAAGATGTCATGTTGTCTCCTCTATTAGCTTAAAGTCTAATTCAGGAGGTGGCATGAAAATAATCTTTGGCCAGTGAGTTCATCAGTTAATCAGCCAATAAGCATTTATAAAGAATCATGACTGCAAGTCATGAGCCACTATAATCTTGGAGGAGTTACATTAAGTGGAAATTGTAGAGGCTTCCTATAGAGGGTAGAATTTTAGCTTGGACTTGAAGGAGGCCAGGGAAGCCAGGAGACAGACAATTCCAGGAATAGGGTGGGGGGGGGGGAAATAATGAAAATTCACAATCAGGAGATGAGGTATCTTGTGTGAGGAGCTGCAAGGAGGCCAGGCTCATTGGATCAAAGAGTTTGTGGTGGAGAGTAAGTTTAAGAAGCATAGAAAAGTAGGAGGGAACCAGGTTATCAAAGATTTTGAAAGCCAAACAGAGGCTTTTATATTTTATTCTGGAAGTGATAGGGAGCCATTGGAGTTCATTGGCATGGTCAGATATTCACTTTAAGAAGACTAATTAGACAGTGGAGTGGAGATCATACTAGAGTAGGGAGAAGTGTGAGACAGGCAGATGAGCAAGTAGGCTATTGCAATGATAAAGGCCTGCATCACGGTAGTGGCAGTGGCAGAGAAGAGAAGGTGCAATAGGAAGTATGCCATGAAGGTAAAACTGACAGGACTTGGCAACAGATTGGATATTGGAGGAGAGAAAGCATGAGATGATGTCAATGAAGACATTTAAATTGTGAATCTGGGTGCCCAGGAGAATGATAGTGCCCTCAACAGTAATAAGCAAGTTAGGAAGATGAAAGGATTTTAGGGAAAAGATGATGAGTTTAAATTTGGGCATGTTGAGTGCTACCTATTTACAGACACCCAGTCTGATACATCTAATACAAGTCTAGGAAGAGAAGTTAGGGGCTGTATGGGTAGATTTCAAATTACCAGCATAGAGATGATAATTGAATCATGGAACTGATAAGATCCTTAAGTGAAACAGTATAAGGAAGGGGAGAAGAGATGAGAGCCCAATACAGAACCCTGTAAGACACCCATTGTTAGAGGGTGGATTGGCTTGGATGAAGATCCAGCAAAGGAGTTTGAGAAAGAGTAGTGAGACAGATAGGAGAAGAATCCAAATAGTGTCATGAAAACCTAGAGAAAAGAAAGAATCAAGAAGAGGGTCATTGACAGTGTCAAAGGCTGAAGAGAGATCAAGAAGGATGAGGATTGAGAAAAGGCCATTGGATTGGTTAATTAAGAAGTAATTGTTAACTTTGAAGAGAGTAACTTTGGTTGAATGATGAGGTTGGAAGCCAGACTTCCAAGGGTTAAGAAGAGAATGAGAGGAGAGGAAGTGGAGATATTGATGACAGGTAGCTTTCTTAAGTTTATATACAAAAGAGAGGAGAGATATTGGATGATCGCTAGTAAGGATGCATGAAATAAGGGCTTTTTGAGGATGGGAGAGACATGGGCATTGATTGTAAATGGTCTTCTCAAGAAATTTAACCACAAAAGGCTCTAAATTGATACCAGCAAGAGGGATGGGAAAGTTTCATAGTGAAAATAGGGGAGGGAGGGGGCCATGTACAGTAACAAAAACCAGAGTAAAGCCTTATACATGTTGGATGGATCACCCAGGGGGATGTATGAAAATACATGTGTAAGCATCTTACAGAAAGAGAAGACCCTTGCAGTCTGTCCTGGTTAATAGAATACCCATATTGAAGAGATCAGGAATCACAATGTCAACAGCACCATTACTGCTCATGATTATAATGAATAACAACATCACCACCTCGCTTTGACAGGACACTTTAAAATTTGCAATGTTCCTTTTGTACATTCCCTATATAGTGTCTGGCACATAGTAAACCCTTAATGAATTCTAATTGATTGGTTGATCTCATATCAGCCTTCTCTAAGTCCATGAGATAGATGCCATTATCATCCCCATACTGAGGCTCAGGGAGATCAAGAGTCTTCTCAAGGTCATGTAATTACTGAGTAACTTGGACCAGATATGACCTAGCTCTTCCTAGTTCCAAAGTCCCATATTCTGTACTTGAGCTCACCTAAGTATGCAAGTGAAGTCATGGAAAACACACTCTCCCAATGTTACGACAAGCCAAGAGCACAGGCATAATTCTCTGCTTTCTCAACATCTTCTCATACCTAATTCTTCATGGAATGAACACCCAGCAGAGTTAGCTGGAATGTCGTTTATTAAATTTGGCTACATATATGATCTCTCTAGCAGCAGATCAGTTCCTCTCCAAGGTTGGTTGGATGATTTAAAGCAGAACATTCTGGTGCAGTTTAGGACGATGGTGATTAGGATGATAGAAATGATGGAGGTGGTGAGTGGGATGATGATGGTAGTAATAGTGGTGGGGGGATGGTGGGGATTATGGGGATGGGAATAGTGGTGACTTATTACAGTGAGGATGAAAGGGCGATTGGAAAGTCAGTGGCAGAGATGGCGATTAGGACGGGGACGGTTATATGGGCATACTACAAACAGTAGACAGTGTCTATGCAAATACTGATGCACTCAAACTTATTTTATTGGGAAAGGTCATTGGTTGTCATTTTTTAACCTGGAATTGTGTTTGTAATCCTTCTAAAATTTCAAAAACATGAGAGGGAGAGAGGGAGAGAGAGAGACAGAGACAGAGAGACAGAGAGAGAGACAGAGACAGAGAGAGAGAGACAGAGACAGAGACAGAGAGAGACAGAGACAGAGAGAGAGAGACAGAGAGAGAGACAGAGAGAAAGAGACAGAGAGAGACAGGGAGAGAGAGACAGAGAGAGAGAGAGATGGAGAGAGAACAAATAGCACAGGAAAGAAAGACCTCATGATACAACCACTATCAAATGTTAAGTAGCTTGGAGACACGGTTACTAAACATTTTGCTATGGCATTTTCAATTTGGAAAAGGATGAGTTGCTTTCTCTAATATTACTCCCTAAGGCTGTATCTATAACACTGCATCAAGCCCCCAAACTCAATAAATTCAAACAACAGTCGATAAACTCTTTAAGAATACAAACATTTAAGAAAAATACATCTCTAATACCTAGCAAAATGTCTTGCATATTATAGGTGCTTAATAAATGTTTCCTAAATTTATTAAATACACCAAATACGAAGCAGTGGGAAGGCAACTAATTTGAAAATTAGAGAACATGGTTCAAATCCCAATTCTACCACTAACTAGTGGGCAAAAGCCCTTAATCTCCCTGGGCCTCAACTCCCAGTGAAATGAGAACATTAGATTAGTTGATGCCCGTCAAACTCTAAAATCTAAGTGTTTATGACCTCAGTACATATGTATATGTATACATATATGTATGTATATATGTTTATATATAAATATATTTCAATTTCCATCAGATCTATAATGTGGCAGAATTATTCTCTCACCCCCATTTTTCACTGAGACCAGTCACTAAGTGATCTTTCTAACAAGACGGCTACGTGCCAATCATCATTGAAGACTCAGAAATGCCATTTTCAAATGCAAACATTGAAAACTGTGAAATGGGTTTAAAAATAGAACATGGTGAGAAGTAGTTCTTGCTGTGACAATTTTCAGAAGGCAGTGCTAAGATAAACACTGGCCCAGCTTTATTTTAAGAGGAAGACACCAAATGGGATAGCCAGTGTCAACTGCAGCATCAGAATGCTTCCCCGCCAGTTGGTTTTCCAGTGACTCTGAAAGGAAAAAAACCTCAAGGGCTCTATTTCAGTTGAAAAGAAAAAGAGGAAGAGCCCCTACCAAACTAGACAGGACCAAACCAGGTCCTGCTGTTAAATAACTGGAGCAGAAAATCAACAGGGAGCCTTGACTTAAATCTCTGGAAGAAAATTTAGCCTTTTGCTAAATCCTTTTTTAGCACAAATAAGATTTTTTTTTAGTTTGTTTCAAGAGATGGCACAAAATATTAAAGATTCAGTAAAAAAGATGAACGCACCCACCACTGCTAGAGAATTGCATGAGAAATACTTTTTATGTGTGATACAGCTAGAAACTGAACAAGAGCGGGTGGATATCTATAAGTGGAACTGGGTTCTGATCTTGGTTTTGCCAAGTTATTTCATTGGCTACTCACCAAGCAGTCACTCACATGATATGCTAGGCACGAACTGGTTGAGTGATCTTGGGTATGTCACTTTCCTCTCTGAGTCTCAACTTTTCTGATGCATAATTGAGACATTTCTAATTCTGTTATTTTATAAATAGGGATAATCGAATGCCTCATAGACCATCTAGTCCACGCACTTCTCATTTTGACATACAGATAAGGAAATTGAGGCTTGAGACTTTAAATGGCTTGCCCAGCTTTTGAACTTAAATATTTCTTGATTCAGTGGCAAAATCAGGGTTTGAATCTAGGACTCCTGCTTCCAAATCCAGCTTTTCTTTCCATAGTATCATGGATACCTCCCCCATAATTCCTGTACTACCTACCTCTCAGGCTTCAAATGCAACAACATGCCTAAGGTACTTTGTAATCCTTAAAATATACAAATGCCAGCCATTATTATTCTAAGACCTCAAGTTATTAACTTATGGAAAATCACGTTAGGGGCGTAAAACAGATTTTTTAAAAAGGCATTAATAGATTAGTTAGTTTATAGTTCTGTTGTGAATGATAATAGCTTGTTAGCTAAAGTAAGATTCTGCACTTAAGTTGTCAAGTGTGTTAAATAACTGAGCCTCATAGGCCCTGATTGGAGAAGTTTAAATACACTCAAGAAAGTTTTTTCCAGGAAATTTGTTCCAGTAAATGAAACAAGTTGCAATTTCTATCTGCTCAGTTCCTATAACTTTAAAGTGGGCATAGTAGGAGCACTTATGTCCCAGGTTTGTGGTGCAAATCACATTAGAAAATATGGTAAAATGCTTTGCAAAACATATACAAATAATGGCTGTGATTAGAGCTGTGAAGGAGAGACTGTTTGATTGTGAACTCCTTGTGGGAGGGAATTATTTTTTTTTGCCTCTTTCTGTATCCCTGGCACTTAGCGCAATTTCTGGCCCATGAGTAGGTTTAATAAATGTTTATTGACTAATATTTATGTAGTATTTTGCAAACAAAGAACAGTACTTTTCCATCCATTATCTCATATGGGCCTCAGGACACCCTCTGGGAGTTAGTTAGGTGTTATGATCCCCAATTTACAAATGAGGAATCTATGTCTCAGAGAGGCAATTCACCCAGGGGGGTACTTAGTAGATGTAAGACCTTGGGCAAGAGAAAAGGTGGACAAGTCGATCTCTAAGGTTCCTTCCATTAGGGCTGTCCCAACTGCAGACCTAGCACACTATTTATTTTGCTAGTTTGCCTCAAGCACATCTCAGGAATGTATTTGTCAATAGGTTTTCAACTCAATTTAATAAATATCTGCTAAACCTCTACCATGTGCAGGGTTCTAAGCTAGACCTGAAAAACCAGAGACAAAAAGAAAACAGACCCTTCCTTCAATGAGTTTACATTTCAATTTTTATTTTTTGGGGGGTATGTGTTGTATTACATAGAATATTACCTTCTTGCCCATGAATGGGACAGTCATGCAGAATCATGCCACCAGCACTTATTAGAGAAGAGGTTTGAGCCCAGATCTTTCCATCTCTGAGGTAGGTTCTTGTATCCCACTGTCTCTTTTAATAACTACATTGGTTTATATACAAATAGAAAACTTTAAATGATGATGATGATGAATAAGAACAAAGATAAGCCATAACCTCTCTGAACCCCAGTGTCTTTCATAACAGCTCTGAGGACACTTCCAGCTCTAAATCTATGATATTACACATGTCTTTTGACTTCCCTGTGTGAGTCACTGGCCTTTCTTCGAGTATCTTACATGGTGAGGGGGGAGGAAGAACATCTCTGCATCAGGCTTTCTAGTTCACAAAATCCTTCTTTGCACTTCAAACCTTAAAATGACCCTGGGAGATAAGCAAGGCGGGTCTTATGCACATTTTGCAGATGAGAAAGCTGAAGCTCAAAGAAGTCTACTCTTCAAGTCTCCTGACTCCCAAGCTAGGACTCATCCCACCCTCCCACATGCTTTCTGCCTAACAGCAAGCTCAAGAGGAGAAGAATAGTGGTAGGGGGTGACAGAAGGGCAATCTTTTGCATGTTTTCTCTTCCATTAGATTATGAGCTCCTTGAGGGCAGGAACTGTTTTTTTGCCTCATTTCATATCCCCATCTCTTAGCATAGTGTAGGCACCTAATAAATGCTCATTGTCTGACTGATGCTTCAAGAATCTGTGTTGTTATCTGGGCGGACACTCCCTGTACCAATTTTACTCCTTCATGCCCTCTCTATGAGATTGGTCTTTATGAGCTGCTGTGGCTTAACAGTCCTTCCCTCTTTGACCAAGCTGGTCATGAAACTCATGAAACTTTGATAATTTGGTTCAGATGTAGACATTTTGGTTCATTGCCGAGCCCATAAATGAAATCCTTTTGACTTGGCAGGATATTTAAGAGTTTGCCCTCTGCTCACCAAACCTTTGAGAATCCAGGGCCTCCTGTGCCCTAGTGGAAAGAATGTTTGATTTGGAATCAGAGGAGCTAGATTCAAATCCTGGCTTTGCCACTCACCACGTGTGACGTTGAGCAAATCACATCCCTTCTCTGGTCTTCAGTTTCTTCAGCTATAAATTGAGGGGGTTTGATCACATGACCTCAAATATTCTTTCTGACTCTAACTTTATGATTCCATGATTCTTTAAGGCCCTTCAATAGACTTTGGCGAGAAGAATTAATCATGGAGGGTGGATTTAGTTAAACGATTGTTTGGAGAAGCAGAAAAAGAAGAGCATTCCCATTCTGGATGGTATCTCACTTCATTATCCTCAACCTCTCTCTTCTTCCAGTACCTGCTTCGTAATTGATTCAGAATGCTTGCTGGTTTACTTACCAACAGATCAATCAATAAACAAGCAGAAAAGTCTAAATATCTCTTCCTTATGGCAGCCTTCCAAATACTTGAAAACAGCAATTATGTCTACTAAGTCTTCTCTCCTCCAGGTTAAGCATTTCCTTTTCCTTAATTCTATTATTCTATAAGTGTGGATAATCAAATAGAATGTAGACTTAGAGCTACAAGAGACCTTAAAGGTCATCCAGTCCAGACTCTTCTTCGTTTTACCACTCAGGAATCTGAGGCTCAGAGAGGTTACATGGAGGCATTTGTGGACTGAGCGGCAGAGTCAGGAGCTGAACCTTGAAGGCCCTCTATACTCCAAATCCATTGCTTTTTCCACTGTACCCCTGGTACCTTACCAATTATTCCTGTACTCTCTACTTGCCAGGCTTGTTGTGATGCTCATATGAGATAGTAAAAGTATAACGTACTTTGCAATCCTTAAAGTATTATATAAATTTAAGCTATTATTATTCTTGGACTTTAATTGATTAGCTTATCAGGAGCTTAAAAAAATCAATATTAAGGCCCTTTACCATTCTGGTTGTCCTCTGGATTTTCTCCAGATATTTAATGTCCTTCCTAAAATGTGGTGTCCAGAAAGGAACACATTTCTTCAGCTGTGGTCTGACCAGGCAGAGGAGAGAGGGACTATATAACCTTCTGTGTTCTCTACTGTATGCCTCTAATTCTGTCTGAGACAAAATTCAGTGGTTGGTTGTTTTTTTTTTTGGAGGGAGGGAGTGGCCATTTCTAACTCTTAACTCATGCCAACTGTTAAAACTCACCCTCTAATTTTAGGTGAACTTTAATCATTCCCCAGGAAAGGGCAGGGTAGAGTATGTTCGAACTATGACCTCCTGGCCTGGCTATTATACTTCCTTGAGCTTGATTGCATTAATTTTTGAGGCTACCATATCCCTTTATTACTCCTCCAGCTTGCTAAATGAGTCAATAATAACCAAAAAACCCCAATTTTTTTGATTGGACACTATTTAACCACATTCAGCTCATCTTCAGCTTACAAAGTTGATCATTTTGAAACTGAGTATAAAACTTTACATTTATCTCTATTGAATTTTATACAGAAATCCTTGAGAGTAGTAGTTGTTTCTTTTTCTGAGCTGCATCCCCAATGCCAGGATTGCTGATTGATTGATTACATTTGGCCCATTGGTCAAGCCTATTAAGATCAAATTAAGTACTTTCACCCCAGTGTGCTTTCCATTCTTCCACCTTGTCTTTTTAGCCATCTTGTTAGATTGCTGTGATTAATATGGCCTTAGTGAATTGGATAAGCCAAGTGAACTAGATGTGATTATCTAGACCTTTCTCTTTTGTGCTTCTACTAAGGGGAAAGTGTAGCCTAGCATACAAAGTGTTTACCTTGGAGACAGGAAGACTTGGCTTCAGATTCTGCCTCTTTATGATTATGTCTAAATCATTACACTTTTGTGGGTCTTAGCTTCCACATCTGTGAATTGGGGTAACACCTACCTTACAGGGTTATTGTGAAGACCAAATGAAATGATGAATGTAAAGCATGCTGCCAGCTTGGAAGAGTTCTAAAATGCCAGCTACTATGACTGTCATTCTTTCCCATGTACAGATGGCTTTAGATGACAGAGAAGGTGGTGGTGATTTGGCAGTCACTGGATTAGGTTAATCTCATCTCTGTAGATGACTCAGTGAGATACGTCAGGCATTCCACATTTCATTTTGGCATGTGAATCATTTGAATGGAATGGAATCTCTCTATTGATCTTTGGATAATTGCTGAATATCCCTTTCCTTTTGTGTTGTGTCATTTCTGCTTGGATTTATCTGCTTATTGCAGACAAATTGAAATATAAAGTTCACCATATTTATTTCTGCTTCCTTTGAATTTTTTTTTTACATATGAGCTTTTTCATTTGAGGAAACAATTGATGCTGTGTGCACAATAAAGCTTCCCCCCCCCCCTTTCTCTCTCTCTTTCTGTCTCTTAACTCTTTGGCACAGAATGAAAAGAGCATTCATCAGTAGTCCTCGATGAAACCATGTGGAAATTTGACTTTTGCTCTTAAAAAAAAAAGATGGTGTAAAGAAGGAGAAACATCACCTTGGGAGTAAAGGCATCAGTGAGGGGCTTAGGGATTGCTTTGATTTTATGAGATGCTTTCTGAGAGCTTTTCTATTGGGCCTCGAAATCAAACATATATTGTTTAGCAAGAGACCTTTTGCTTGAATAGTTCACAAAAGGCCTTTGCAGACTGAATGAGCAAAACACCTTAGTTTCCTCTCTCCTCAGGAGGCCTTTCTCAAAGAGGGCATAGATCCCTAAGACCTTGGTGAGGCAAGCGATGGATTAACCAAGGCATTTTCTGTTCTTGGTTCAAGGACTGAAGATCCAGCAAAGTAACAGCAAGAAGTAAGTCTTAAGGTGTGGGGTGGCCCTGCCTCACTATTAGATGGGTTCAGACCCTAACTCTGGCTGCTCACACAACCTGTGTGACCTTGGATAAATTATTCCTACTTCTCTAGAACTCTGTTTCTTCATCTGTAAAATGAGGGAGCTGGACTTGACAGCTTTTTCCAGATTCAAATCTGAGTCTACGATTATGAATTCACATGCTCTAAAATTCTTATTTGGCAATATAGTAGCAGCTTAGATTTTTTTAATCTAATTTTTAAAAATTTGAGTTCCAAATTCTATTCATCCCTCCTTTCCCTCACCCTTCCTTGAGATGCTAAGAACATTTTATATGCTTGCTTGTATATGTAATATATAACATGTAACATCGAATCTATAAGGATAAACATGTGCAATTATATAAAATATTTACATATGAGTCATTTTACACAAGAAGACTCAAATAAAAGAAGGTGACAAATAACATGCTCTGTCTGTATTCAGTCACTAACACTTCTTCCTCTGGAGGCAGATTCTATGCTTCATTATTAGTCCTTTGGGATTGTCTTGCATAACTGCATTGCTGAGAATAGCTAAGTCATTCATGGTTCTTCATTGTATGATGCTATTGTTACCATGTGCAGTGTTCTCCTGGTTTTGTTCACTTCGCTGTGCATCAGTGCATGTAAGTACTTCCAGGATTTTCTGAAATCATCCTGCTTGTCTTTTCTTATAGCACAATAATATTCTATGATAATCATATATTACACTTTGTTTAGTCATTCCCCAACTGACATGTATCCCTTCAATTTCCAATTCTTTGCCACCACAAAAAGAGCTGCTCTAAATATTTTTGTAAAAATAGATCCTTTTCCCCTTTTTGGGATGTCTTTAGAAACAGTCTGGATTTTTAAAGATGCATCCCTGAAGAGAGAGATGAAGCAGGACTTATGAATTATGATGCTGAAACAGATCAGTACTGAGGACCGGGTATCCACTCTAATCTCTGTTGGTTGTTGGGTTTCCCTATCTGTTTATCTTACCAGTTATAAGGAGTGAGACTTTAGCCCACTGGGGAACAAATTCAGTGCAATTTGGCAACTAGGTTTTTTTTTCTGTTTAGAATGAGAGAGGGCAGGGCAGTTGGGGTTAAGTTGGGGTTAAGCTGGGGTTAAGCCCAAGGTAACACAGCTAGTTTTGTGTTGTGTCTGAGGCTAGATTTGAACTCAGGTCCTCCTGACTCCAGGGCCGGTGCTCTATTCACTGCACTATCTACCCACCCCCAAATCTGGCAACCATTTATTAAGCACTAGCTTTATGCCAATCACTGTGTACATATATAATATAGATTCATATATATACATGTATATTTCTAACGTATAATATTTTATTTTCCCCCAATTACATGTTAAAACAATTATTTTAACATTTGGTTTTTTTTTAAGTTTTGAGTTCCAAACTCTATTCCTTTCCCTTCCCTGAGACAGTAAACAATCAGATATAGGTTTTGTATACATCTTAGCCACACACACAGACACACACACACACACACCAGGGGTAGCTAAGTGGCACAGTAGATAAAGCACTAAGCTTGGAATGAGGAAGATTCATCTTCCTGAGTTCAAATCTGGCCTCAGACACTGACTAGCTGTGTTACCAGCAAGTCATTGTTTGCCCCAGTTTCCTCATCTGTAAAATGAGCTGGAGAAGGAAACGGCCAACCACTCTCGCATGTCTGCCAAGAAAACCCCCAAATGAAGTCACAAAGGGTCAGACTTGACTGAAACAAGTGAACAGCAATTGTTTCATTTGTATGTATACAAATTTAATTTGTGTGAAACAATGTGTGTTCATACACACATTAAAATAAATACAAAATAAAATAAATATAAGATAATTTCCAAAATACATACAATATGGATAATTTCTTGGACTGAGGCAGGACTGAGGTGTAGGTTTGAGGGCAAGGAGAGTCCTAACAGTTGAGGATAATCAAGGAAATTCTCTTGTAGGGAGAGGCCCACCATAGTTTAGTAAAAAGAATACCAGCTCAAGGATTGAAGGAGCTAGCTTTAAAAATGGCCTTTGCTGTTGACTTCCTTCAGGACCTTGGGCTCTGGTTCCCTCATCTGTGAAATGAGGGGGTTCAATTCTTTAGTCTCTGAAGTCCTTTCCACTGCTAAGTCATATAATCCTATGATAGCTAACATTTATGGAGCACTTTAAGGTTTGTGAAGCACTTTATGCATTAATTTTGTGTGATCATCACAATTCTGTGAATATTGTCCCCACTTTACAGACAAGGAAACCAACGTGGTAAGCACACTCATATAACTAGCAAGTGTCTGGGGGCAGGATTCAAACACAGGTTTTCCTGACCCCCATTCTTTACTCTTTACACTGTGCCTCCTGGCAACTCCCAAACAGATAGGTTAATTGCCTAGCCTATGATCAGAGTGCTTAGGGCTTTCCAAGGAAGAGTGGAGGAGAGAGAGCATTCCAAGGCTTAGGGTTAGCCAGTGCAGAGGTATAGGACACAGGGGATAGAATTCTGTGAATGAGGACTGACCCATATGACCATCATGGAGTGGGCAAGATGGGATAATGGGCAATCAACCCATTATTCTTGAATGTATACTGGAAAGATAGATGGGAATGAAAATGTGAAGGACTTTGAACAACAAATGTCTCTTCATTTGAGCTTCATCTTAGAGGCTACAGGTAGAAATTTTAAGATCAGAGACCAATTTAACTGTAAGCAAGCAGCCCTAGAGCTGTGTGGGATTACAACCATGTAGTCTGATTAGAAGGCATACCCTCCAAGGACAGAGACTAGTTTTGCTTTTTCTTTCTATTGTTCAGTGCTTAGCACAGTGCCTAGCACATACCAAGTGTTTAATAAATGTGTATCAACTCACTGATTGGTCTGACTATTGGGCTATAGTCTTCATATCCTTATTTAGCAAAAACTGCTGGGAAAACTGGAAAACAATAATGCAGAAACTAGGTAGAGAACAACATCTTCCACTGTACAGCTGGATAAGGTCAAAATGGGGTGCATGATTTACATGTAAAAGATGATATTATAAGCAAATTAAGAGATCAGTGAATAGTTTATCTGTCAAATTTATGGATAAGGAAAGAATTTAGGACCAATGAAGACAGAGAGAGCATTACAAAATGCAAAATAGATAATTTGATTATATAAAATTTAAAAAAATTTGCACAAACAAAACCAATGCAAACAAAATTATAAGGAACCAGAAAACTGGGGAGGGGGAAAAATTTGCAACAAGTATTTATGACAAAGGCCTCATTTCTCAAATATATAGAGAACTTAGTCAAATTTATAAAAATATAAGTAATTCCCCAATTGATAAAGGATATGAACAGGTATTTTTCGGACAAAGAAGTCAAACTATCTATAGTCATATGAAAAAATGCTCTAAATCACTATTGATCAGAGAAATGCAAATTAAAACAATTCTGAAGTACCACTTCATACATATCATATTGGCTAATATGACAAAAAAAGGAAAATGTTGGATGTTGGAGGAGATGTGGAAAAACTGGGATTACTAATGCACTGTTGGTGGAGTTGTGAACTGATCCAACCATTCTGGAGAACAATTTGACACTATAAGAAAAGGATTATAAAACTATATATACTCTTTGATCTAGCAACAGCACTTCTAAGTCTATATCCCAAAGAGACCATAAAAAAGGCGGAAATGATTTATTTGTACAAAAATATTTATAATAGCTCTTTTTTTGAATTATTTTATTTATTTTCTTGTTTACATCATTCATTTCCACAAGATTTTGAGTTATGAATTTTCTCCCTGTCTTTCCCCTACCCACAACCCCAAAACAGAGATCCCATTGTAAAGCCCCTCCCCCAGTCAGCTCTCTCCTATGTCCTCCCCCATTGCCCCTCTACCTTTCCGGTAGGGCAGGATGGGTCTCCCTACCCCAGTGCCTGTATCTGTTACTTCCTAGTTGCATGTAGTTAATAATAATAAGAATTATTTATATATATATATAAATATATATATTAACATTTGATTGTAGAACTTTAAATTCTAGATTCTTTCGGTTCCTCCCTCATCACCCATCCCCACTGGAAGGACAAGAAATTCCATACAGGCGGTACATGTGTAATTACGCATAACATCTTCACAGTGGACATATTATGAGAGACTGATTATATGTCCCTCCTTCCTATCTCATCTCCCCCCCCCCATTCTCTACCCTGTCCCTGTCTCTTTACAAAAGGATGTAATAGCTCTTTTTTAAGGTGACTTAGAATTGGAAATTGATAGGATATCTGTCTATCAATTGGGGAATGTCTAAACAAGCTGTGGTATATAAGTGTAATGGAATATCATTGGGCTATAAGAAATGACAAGCAGGATGATTTCAGAAAAACTGGAAAGACTTACATGAACTGATGCATAATAAAGTGAACAGAAACAGGAGAATGTTATACACAGTGACGGCAATACTGTTTGATGAAGAATTGTGAATGACTTAGCTATTCTCAACAATACAATGATCCAAGACAATCCCAAAGGACTAATGCTAAAGCCTACTATCTGCCTCCAGAGAAAGAACTGATATTGTTTGAATGCAGATTGAAGCAGGCTATTTTCACTTTCTTTCATTTTGTCTTTCGGGTCTTCTTGTACAAAATGACTAATATGGAAATGTTATACATAGTTGCACAGAACCCATCAGATTGCTTCCCATCTTATGGAGGATGGCAGAGAGGGATAGAATTTGGATCTCAAAACTTTAAATAAAAATGTTAAAAAAAAAGAAGAAAACTCAGCCTCCAAAGGGAACCTTGCTGACTGTGGTCTGGCATGAGGGGACCCAGAAACAGCAGGATCCTAATCCATTATTGGAACAATTTGCTCCATTGATGAGTTTTCTTGAATGATACCATCTCAGGGAAAACCGAATGTCTAAAAGACATTCTCTTTTTCACTGATTTCAGGCTCACCACTCTTTCCCAGGCTTGAACTGTTTTCTTATTTTAAATGAAATCTGTGCACGAAAAAGCCAGCATAAGCCAACAGAAAAGGAGGACAAAAAGAGGAAGTCAATTTATATTTTAGCCTTTTCTACAGAAGTGTCATAAATCCATCTTGGCTGGGGAAAAATGCTGTTTAGTTTAAGAATTTAAAAATGAAAAGAAAATTGACTCCAGGTCTATGGTCTCCAGGATATTTGGATATTTCTTTCAAAATCAAGTTAAACTATAGAGTAATTACTTTCCAATTTGTGAGTTGTCCGGTTTGAATTTTATTTTAAATGAAAATGTCATGTGCGCATTAAGATATTTCTAGCACAGCAGGCCAACCAGCAGAAATGCCTGATTTTTCAGAGGTGGGGAGTTTTCTCTGAGTGTTAAAGTCACAATATTATTGACAGTTAACCTAGTTTAATAAAAGTTGTTGAAATTAACCGGATCATGAAATAATAGCCTAAGCAGAATTTCCACAGGCCTGCCTGGATCTCAGTACTGAAGCACAGAGACCGAGGGCATTCTGTGGGTTGGTAATTTTGTCCCTACTGGATCAGCATCTTGGGATTATAACATTATAGATACTGGAGTGGAGGGAAACTTAGAATGCTGTTGAGTCCAAACCCTTCCTTTATGGGAAAGTGAGGTCCATAAAAAGAAAGTACAGAATCATAGGAGCTGGAATGGTCCCTAAAGGCCAGCGAGTCCATTTTATAGTTGAGGAAACTGAGGTTCTGATATAAAATATCAGAATAACTAAGTCACATTGGGTAAGAGTCACCTAGCTTCTAAGTTCCTTCATCAGTAAAACTGAGATATTACGTGTCTTAACTACATCTCTAGAGGCAGTCAGTGGCACAGTAAAGAGAGTGTTGGTTTTAAAGGAGGGAAGACTTGAGGATGCATCTTCCTTTAGATACTTAATAACTCTATGACCCCAGACAAGTCATTTCGATTCTCTGCTCCTGTTCTATGAAAAGGAGATAATGAATGATAGCACCTTTCTCCCAGGGTTGTTGTGAAAACAAAATGGGATAACATATATAAAGTGTTTGGTAAACCTTAAAATACTATATAAATTCCAGCTATCATTTTTATAACATTATTACTTTAGAGATATTGTGAAGAGTGTGCTCTCTACAATTCAAAGTACTCCTGAAGTATGCACTGTTGTTGGGCATGGTCTACTGAAGCCATGGTGATAGCTATTGAAGGCTTCCTGACCATGAGGCTTCTGAAGTAAGGGAACTAGTATGGAGCAACACACCTATGCAGTCAAGGATCTCAGACTCATACCCAGGTCTTCTGCTTCTTTACCCTCTCTTACTGTGCCTAATGGGCTAAATCAGACTGCTCTAAGCATTAAATCATGGCAGAGCAAGGGACTTTTAATTGTTACCCAGTCTCTTCCCTGTTCTGTAAGAACAATAGCTCATCTATTCCTGACAGAAGGTAAAAAAAAATTCAAGGCTTCCCCCCCCACACAACATTTGTTGAGCCACTGGGGCAGAGGAGGCCTGTGCTGCTAGTTGATAAAACAATGCATGGGAAATACTTTGGCCCCATCCTTGTCTTTGAAGAGTTGAGATTCTCTTTGGAAGGTTCTCTGCTACAAAAGGGCAATGGGGTTTTTTTAAAGTGACAAGCACAAATTAATAGATTGTAAACAATGCCCTTGCTGCTGCTTATTGATTATACCAATCAATAAGTCAATCACTTAGCATTTATTAAATCTCATCCATATTCCTGACTCTGCTGAGTGAATTGGTAATTTTAGAGGGAGGTACATTTGTACTTTGGATTTGGGTATGGGGCAAAGAAAGCTTCAAGTTCAAGATAGACTTTGACCAGACCTCTGAATGGGTCCAAAAGAGAATAATCAGAGTTAAGTGGAGCTGATATTATGTTGGTAGTAGTTGCTAAAAAATATGTGTGTGTGTGTGTGTGTGTGTGTGTGTGTGTGTGTGTGTGTGTGAGAGAGAGAGAGAGAGAGAGAGAGAGAGAGAGAGAGAGAGAGAGAGTCATAGCTGCCTAGTAGATTATCAGCTCCTTGAGGGTAAAGACTGTTCCACCTTTATATTTGCTTGCTTTGCACAGTTGATGGCACACTGTAGACGCTTAACAAATGCTTCCTGAATTGAAGTGAACTGAATTATAAGAAATAGGAGAGAAAACTTATTTGACAAAGCTAGACTAGTGCCTCACACCCAGTAGATGCTCAATATGTGTTTATTGATTGGAATGAAATTGAACCAAGTAAAAAAACAGCATTCAGGTCCGTGCATTAGCAGGGTGGTCATCTGTGGGAAAAGGATTGATATGAAGTGAAGGGTATTGATAAGATCCTATCTGCCCTGTGGCCTGAGAGGAAGCAAACTTTAGTTGTTCCACAAAATACTGAAATAATTATATTGTTGACAATGATATTGAATTATTTCAAAACTTTGGTCATTCTACAATATAGTGAAATAATTATACTGTTAATAATAATATTGAAATAATTATTTAAAAACTTTGGTTGTTTCACAACATATTGAAATAGTTATATGTTGAGAGTCATCATGGTATGGTGGAACCAGGAAGACATGTGTTCAGTAAGTTCTGACAGCTTTCTGGCTGTGTGATCCTGGAAAAATCACTGGGTGTTTCTGTACCTCAGCTCCCTCATCTGCAAAAAGAAGGGGTTAAACTGGATGTTCTCTGAAATCTCTTCTGTGCTAGGTCTCAATCGTGTGAAACTTCTTAGCCCAGCATTTCATACCCTCCTCCATAGTTTGGCTCTAGCCAAGCTTTCCATCCTCATTTGACACTACTCCCATTCCCCAGCTAGGAAGTAGGAGGCTTGGTCCTCTACCTCATAGAGGTTTTCTAGTCTCACCATCTCACTTTGCAGATGAAGATCCTGAGCTCCAGAGAAGGGAAGGACTTGCCCAAGGTCACACAGTGAGAGCAGAGCAAGCACCTAAACGCTAGTCTGGGTTTATTTAAGCATAGGTTGGTGAATATTTGTTGGGTATGTTGGAGGAGGGATTCTTTTTTGAATACAGTTTGGGCTAGGTGTCTACTGAAGGCCCTTCCAACTCTGAGATTCTGTGACTCCCACCAGCATGCTTTGCTGCCTGTAATTATTTTTTCTGTTTTCTCCCACCTCCATGAATCCATGCAGGCTTTCATATACACCTGGCATGGGATCTCGCCACATCTTTACCTACTGATTCCAGTCTCTTCTTTCAAGAATCAAATTAGAAACAATCCATACCCTCAAAGAGCTTATGTTCTAATCAAGGAATTTGTAAATAACTAGGAATACACAAGATTTATATAGAGTAAATGAAAGCGATCTGAGGGTAGAAGATACTAATAGTTGGGGGAGGGATCAGCAAAGACTTCCTGAGGAAAGTGAGATTTGACCTGAGTCTTGGAGTCATAGCTAATGAGAGAGAATTCCAAGCACTTTATAGATATCACACGTGCCCCTCACAACAACCTTGTGGGATAGGTACTATTATTATTCCCCTTTTAGAGACAAGGAAACTGAGTCAGAGAGAGGTAAAGGACCTAGGGTCATACAGCTAGTAAGGGTCTGAGGCTGTGTTTGAACTCAGTTCTTTCTGATTCTAAATCCAGGGCTCTCTATTCATTGGGTTACCTAGTTGCCTTTACAATTTGTTGACAACATAGGCAAGAAGCATAATGTTAATGTTTTCTCAATGTGGAATAGCATCAAATAACTATTTTTTGTTGGGAGAAGGAAATATATTGAAATTTGGCACCCCCACCTTTTCTCCCAACATCCAATTGAACTTAAAATGCTCAAAACACTCAACTGCAAATGAAAACATACTTTTACTAAAGCAGATTTTCATTCTGGAGATTATAAATAAAAGTTGTAAGAAAAAGAAAAGAAACCCCACCAATGAATCTATTGATCTCAATTTTTTATGTAGGACATGATAGAACCAAGATTCAGAATTAGAACGGTCTTGAAAGGTCTTCTAATCCATCCTCTTATTTTATGGAGGACCAGCGAGGAGAGACCAGACAGCTAATGGGTGGCAGAGTCCTCTCATTCCCAATCCATCATTCTTTCCACTGCTTCCCACTATCAATAAGTAAGCATTTATTGTCTACTATACTCCAGGTACTGTGCTATGCACTAGGGGTACAAAGGCAGAACACACTCCCTAAACTCAAGGAACTCACAGTCTAATGGGGGAAATAATATATACTAATAAGATGTACCTACACACAAGTATTTACAAATTTCCTGCCCTTTGACATCATTGCCCCTTGGGGTGGTCCCCCAGAGCTAAAGCACGCTTCAACCGCAAGATTCCTTGCTGAACATCAGTGCTTCTAGTTCAACCAGGGCTGAAAGACCTGGGCATATGTGTATCCATATCCCAAAGGGTGTCCACCATTTCAGGAATGAGACCTGCTCCATCCATTGATACAGAAGGCATTGAATTTCTCTTAGAAATGAAACTGATCACAGACCATAGAGTAATTAACCAAAAAATCTCACAAAACCCCCCAAAACTCATTGTCTGCTTTAATTGCAATTCCTTCTCTGTAACTACAGTCAATGACACTTTTAATTAATTACTGCAGGAACTTCATTCCTATTCAGAGTAACAGTCTTACATTTGCTTTCTTCCCTCCTTTATTAATTATCACTGTGGCTCTGTACTCACATAACCCCTACCCTGGAAGCTGTGAAGACACTGCATAAGGTCAAAGAGCACCCAATATGCATATAAGAGAAACACACTTAACCTCCCATGACAAATGCCCGTTTTGAAGGGGTGGCAGCTTGGAAACAAGAATTAAACAAAGCTGCTCTTGCTCCCTGAAAAAAACTCTTCTCAGATTCCCATAGGTGAGCCCCATTGGAAATGTTGGGTTTTATTTTTTCCTACTCACAAGTATCTTCAACTCCCCAATAGTCTCTCCCCTCCCTGTGCCCTTTCCCAGGTGTTTTTGGTCTTAATTTGGTCTGCTGCACAGCCAAACTGTCTGCTGGAGGTCTCAGTGCAGTGTTAATGCTCTTTTTTTTTTGCTTGTCTTCTGGGCTGTGTTAGATTCCAGCAGTATGTTATGAAGATTATACAATTGTGACTGGATTTGACTTATACCAGAAATTCAGGGGTGGTACAACTTTAGAAAAAGTATGAACGTAATAGACCACAATAACAACGAGCAAAAATCACATGATTATTTCAATTGATGCAAAGCTTCTAATGAGGTAAAATACCCATTTCTATTAAAACACTAGAAAACATAGAAATACATAGGCTAGGTTGGTCTTTAGTCCGATCTTATATAGTTTCATGATTTTTTTCCTCTCAAATCTTAAACCATTTAGAGATTTACTTTCTTTCCTAGTATCATAGGATTATAGATTTAGAAAGGTAAGGGACCTTCCAAGTTACTTAGTTCTATCCCTTCAGTTCAGTGCAGAAAACTGAGACCCAGAGATATGAAGTAATTTGCCCAAAGTTATACAGTTAATTAGCAAGCTAGTATTTAAACTCATCTTCATGAATTCAGATCCAGCCCTCAGATACTTACTAGCTGTGTGACCCTGGACAAGTCACTTAACCCTGTTTGCCTCAGTTCCTTCATCTGTAAAATAAGTTGGAAAAGGAAATGGCAAATCATTCCAGTATCTTTGCCAAGAAAACCCCAAAACAGGGGCAGGGAGAGTTGGACATGACTGAAAATGACTGAACAATAAAATTTGAACTCATGTCACGCAATTCTAAATTCTGCTCTCCTTCCATTTTGCTAGAGTATTAAAACAGCCTCCAAGCTCACTTGCCTTTAAAGCTTATATGATTGGAACAAAATTAGTCTCTTCTAAACATCTTCTTTCTATCCTGGTAATAATTAAATGACTCTGGAGGCATTTTTTAAAGCACCTACTCCATGCCAGTCTCTGTGTTATATTATGGAGATACATATACAAAAGACAATAATCCCTGCCCTCAGTGGGATTGCACTCCACTGGGACATACCATACCTAAGCAGATAGGTCAACATGAGAAAATGTGAGGAGGGATAGGGCACAAACTAGGGAAACTGAGAAAGGCTCCCCCTCCCATTCCCAGTCTTTTCCCCCTTCCTTTGTTGTACGTGTTTCTTAGCTACTGATAACTATTGTCATCATCTGTTAGCATAACCCAATGTCACAAGGCATTTTTTTTAAAATTTATTTTCTTGGTTACATCATTCATTTCCACAAGGTTTTGAGTTAGAGATTTTCTCCCCTTTTTGCTCCTACCCCCCAGCCCAGAACATTGATCCCACAGTAAGGCCCCTCCCACAATTTGTTCCCTTTTATGCCCTCCTCCAACACCCCTCTAGCTTTCTAGCAGGGCAGGGAGGGGCTCCCTGACCCGGTCTCTAAATGTATTATTTCCCAGTTGCATTTGATTGTATAGCTTTAAATACTAGATTCTTGCAATTCCTCCC
>CM053600.1:176758985-176807310 GCA_028646575.1 Pseudocheirus occidentalis
ATATATATATATATGTATGTATGTATATGTATATATATGTATATATACACACATTTACACATGTATACACATATACATGTAAATGTATATGTAGATAAATGTCTATGTGCATATAGATACATACATATACATGCATATAATATATATGTACATATAAAACTCTATTCCAATATGATTCTATGTACTTTATATTATGCATTCAAAAATACTGTTAATAGAAGCCCATAGACTTCACCAGACTCTCATATATGTGTCTATGGCATACAAAAAAATTAATAAGAACCCCTGATCTAGTCCAATCTCTCATTCTCTAAAAGAGGCAGCACTGAATCTTGGAGAGGTCATGGGTTTGTGGGATCATAGATCAGAATTGGAGAGGACCCCAGAAGTCACCTAGTTCAACACCCATTTTACATCTGAGAAAACCAAGACCAAGGGAGGTGAAGACCTGTGCAAGGTCATCTCACTAGTAAAGCAGCAGAATCAGCATTTGAACCCTGGTTCACCGACTATATCTTTCCTCCTTGGACTAGATTATATACTCTGATAGTGTAAAACAATTATACACACACACACACACAGACACACACACACATAGATACTATATGGGTATATATACTGTATATATATATATCAGACTATACGTATATGTGTATGTATGTGCATATATGTATGTGTGTGTATATGTATACACACTCATCAGAAGGCAATCTGATTCCTGCTCCAGTCAAAGCATCTACTCAATCAATTTAGACTATATCTACTTATTACTGAAAGATTAAATAGGCATGACCGCCTAGAGAGTATATTTCCTTAGTAATGATTTTATTTTGTTTTTCATCTAGGACTGTGATTTCTTTCATTCCTAGTGCAGAAACTCACTTCATTAATGCATATTAGCATCTCCTTGGTAATTTATGGACTTGAGAATGGGAAGTTAAGTGACTTACCCAGGGTCACATGGACAAGTATAACAAAACTCTAACCCAAGTCTTCCTAATGCTATCTACGGTACTATACCATGCTATTCCTTATCTTACAACCTTACTGATAATCTTTAAATGATTTGTTGGTACTCTAACCTAATTTTTCCATATATATAAAAGGTATAATAATTCAGTGAGGCTCAAATGAAATATTGACCGTAAAGGACTTTGTAAACATTAAAAAGCAAGAGGTAAAAGTCAATGTTTATTGTTCTTTCTACTGAGACAAAAACTCCCACAAGGTTAATCCATAACGTACAATCCTTCCTCATTTTTACAGAATCTCAGAATCCTATTATTGAGAGACAGTGTAGTATTGACCAAAAAGGAAGTGAATGGGGATTTAGAAAACTGAGATTCACATCCCAACTCTTCTCCTTATACCCCAGAAGGCAGAACTAGAGAGAAGTACCAAAGAGTCAAATTTAGGCTTTATGGAAAGAAAAAATTTTTAGCTCTTAGAGCAGTCCAAAAGGTGAATGGATTACATGCAAAAGGAATGGAATTCCCCCCTCCCTGAAGGTCTTGGAACAAATGGGGATTTTCAGTGATATAGTTGGCTAAATGAGATCCATTCTAATTCTTTGATTCTATCCATTGATTCAGAGTTATGATGAGACAGCCTCTTCATACATAAAAAATATCCATATAAAATATGTAGATTTCATCTGAAAGCAGTTTTTCTAATTATTCTTGCTCTGTAGGAAAAAAAATAGTATGCCTCCTCTAATTTACACTCAAATAGACCAGATTATATACTGTAAAATTTTCTCCAGTTCTCACTTATAAAGTTTTCCTGTGTAATGTATTCTGGTTAAACTTCCATGATTTTCAATTTTCCTCCAAAGGAATCTTCCTGTTTTGAAGTTTACTCTACTGACATGCATAAAATATGATCCTTATTAGTTTGGGCCTGAGTGGTGAAGTATAAGGGGCAGCTACAAGAAGCAAAACAGAATAGGAAATGGTGAGGCACAATGGAGAGAACTCCGCCTGGAGTTGGTGGTTCTGGGTCCGAATCCCACTTTTTGACACTTAGAGCCTATGCTGCTTTGGACATGTCATTCTATCTTCTGGGCCTTAGTTTCAACATCAGTAGAAAATTGGGGAGGGGATTAGCAGGCTATATGACTTTGAAGGTACCTGTAAGCCCTGGGCCTAAGATCCTATTTCCTTACCAAGTTCATGGTTCTTAAGAAGATAACTATGGACTTTTCTAGAAGAAACATATTAAATTATATTCAGATTGTTAGCATAAGCCATTATCTCTCACTCAGAGATTATATGAAGCTGGTCCTAGAATATAGGGTGGTGGGCAGGTAAAGTAGGTGTGGGTGTCTCTTTCCTCATGAAAAACAAAAGGAAGTTTTAAAAAATGAGTGTTCTTAAAATGATATGGGGATGAGCCTCAGGGCTGGATGTGTGTTGTGGGGGCTAAAACACTGATGGCATAAAATCAAACGTGACAAAAGAAATCTTCTGCCCTTACACCCTAAACCTCATATGCCTCACCTTCCTTTGGTACATGCCCTAACTTTTACAGATGAAGAATCTGAGGCCCAGATTAGTGAAGGAACTTACCCAGGGTTATACAGGGAGGTTCCAGAGGTGGCATTGGGTTTCCAACCCAGATCTTTTGATTCTAGAACAAATATTTTTTTCCACTGACCATGGAACCAGATTTCTGCTTCTATGGCCAAAAATACTAAGGTGAGGAGTGTGGAGAAGTAGAACCCAAGGCCTTAGATGGTATTCCCAGCTACTGTCCTGTTTTCTTTGCGGGGAGGAGGAGGGAGGAGCACAGGAAGTTTCTTCTCCTCCCACTGAAGCCCTGCCTCCCGGGGTTGGACAAGGGCTGAGATTAGTTTTCTTTCTCCCTCTTGCTCAGCCCTTCAGCTCCCAAAGCCCACACAGTGTTGTGGAAGTTAGGGTTTTGGCTGGTGTTAAGGAGGAATTCTTTTTCTTTCTTTTTTTGGTGAATAGTAGAAGAACTTAGCTAGAAGCCGAGGGTTCCCAGCTGGAGAGAGCTAGTCCAGTTGAAGAATTGGCTGGGTTGGCCGATTCAGCTGTCCAAGTGCGAAGCTAAGTGCTTGAAAGAGGATTGTTGCTGCGCTAGAATTAACAGTAAGTGAGAGAATGCCAAAGAGTGCAGGGCAGGGTCTGGCTCCCAGGGCTGGAGGGGCGACTGCAGAAATGGGTTTGATTTGGGGAGCAAGAGTGGGAGATTTAGGGCTCGAGGTCCGTCTGCAAGAGGGATTTGCTGCTGGCTATTATTGCACAAAGGCGCAAGAAAGCAGGGCTCAGGAAGACTGCCTTTTAGCACTTCGGGGATACGGACAAATGCCTGTCCACTTTGAGTAACCAGATGTCATAGAGAGGCTTGAATCAACGAGAGACCAAGGTTTACAGGGAAAAGTAGGCTGTGCTTGAGGAATAGGAGAGAAAAAGGAAGGGGGAGAGAGAGGGAGGGGACTAGAGATAAGAAGGAGGAAAGGGGAAAGAGACTGAGGGAGAGACAAAGAGAGAGACAGAGAGAGATAGAGGGAGCAACAGAGGAAAGAAAGGAAGAAAGAAAGAAACAAAGCAAGAAAGAAACAAAGAAAGAAAAAGAAAGAAAGAAAGAATATAATGAAAAAAAGGAGAGGGAAAGAGGGATCAGAGTGAGGAAGGGAGATGAGAGAGAAAGCAGCAGAAAGACAGGGAGTTACAAAGAGTCAAACAGAAAGAGATGTTGAAAAAGAGGGAGAAAAAGAGATGGGGTGAGGAGAGGAGAGGAGAGACACAGACAGAGAGACAGAGAAAGGGAGAGAGATGGTGGAGGTAGCAATCAGAAGTAGAGTTTGGGAGATTGGGGAAGGTGTTACTTCTTTAACTGTGTTCACAGTGATAGCCTAGAACTTTAAACTCCAAAGAGCCCAGAAAATGTTGATAGAAAGAAGTAAAAAGCTTTCCTAATGGGAAGGGCTTTATTCCAGGGGGCACAGAGTGTAATGGAAGAATGGATGGAGTGGGAAAGGAAACAAATAGTAAATAATAAATGAGCTTCCAAAGAAGCTTCAGTTGGGGACAGATGCCCTGGAAGGAGAATTTGGAAAGGAAGCCATCAAGTTTTCAATTCCTTTTTGTGCTAGTGGCCTGCCCCCATCCCCAATGACAACTTGCCCAGACTGGAGACTGCTTCAGGGATGTTCCAGTCCTTGATGCATGTTCTAAATATCAACGCTGTGCCAGATTCGGGGTCCTATTGTGCCAAACCTTGGCAATGAAGCCACAGTACAGTTGGTGCAAGGAATTCTGGGATGTCTGAAAGTGACATGAGTGGAAGGACTCACATCCCATCTCTCTTTAATGCCCTATTGTCCAGAAAACTGGCCCTACAAGTCAGCTACTTGGTAGGTATACAGACAAATAATCCAAGTGGTGCTCTGAAACAATCGTTCCTTTAGATGGCCTATGTAATTTACTTCCCCAACGCCCAGTTAGACTGAGAGGGTCAAAGTGCAAAGCAATAGGAATAGAGATGGGTAGGAAGAAGCAGGTTGATGGGAATCAACCAAGCTCGTTTTTATTTCCACCCAGCCTGAAATCTAACCTCAAATGAGAGCAAGAATAATCAAAGAAGCACCATAACCCTCTGTTCCATTCTGTCTGAATTCATGAATAAATGAATGGAAACTTGGTTTTAGGACTGTGTGCATATACTTGGAAACTCAGGACTCCCTTTGCTAGAGTAGAGACTACTACCTGTCCCATTCATTCTTTGGGTGGGGTTTAAAGGGATGTGCAAAGCCAAGGTAGAAATGTTATCCGAGTGGTCAAGGACTTGGCATAGGGGCAAATATTATCTGTACTAGTTTCTTAAAGATTTATGACTTTTCAAATGACACCATGTACTCTCTAAAGACAGGGATATTCTAATTTACACCAGTTGAGAACACAGAAAGTTAAGGGTTTTTTTAAAGTTTATTAGCTTTTACTGACAACCACAAAAACCAATGTCATTTTAAAAAATAAACTTGGGGTATGGGGGTCTATTTAATTATTTTTTTCCACTTTAGTAATCATCTGGTACGACAGTCATGGCCCAGAGGTATATTTATCTTGGGCTTTCTGACCCAAATTACAAAGAAACAATAAGCTTAAGCTGGGGCTCAGGTGGGGTTCAGATAGATGTGAGGTCAGGCTTCTTTTTCACAATTACGACAGAAGTGAAAGGATCTTTATTTGCTCTTTCCAAACTACAACCTCACAAGAATATGTACATTGGTAGAAGTGATTGGGGGTGTGGTGATCAGAGTAGGAGAGGGGTTCAAGTATAATCAGGCTAGTTGGAAGGATGTGCAATCTAGCCAATGATCTGTTTGTTTCACCTTTCAAAAATGTCCTTAATATTTAAAAGTGTTTCTCAGTCCGTCTTGTCACTATTATGTCAGAGGGTTTCCCCAGTGGTAATTCTCATCTGGTCTGTGTACAAAGAGAAAACAACTTTAATTTTGTCATATGAGTAGCATGACATTTTCTCTTAATTTAGAAAATGTCTGAGAGCCAAACATATGACCCTCTGTCTTAAACACCTGTTTACACAACTGTAAGACTGCAAAAGAAGTGCTGGGACCACATGTGTCCATTGTGATCCTCTAAGGCGGGGTTTCATAATCTGGGGTCTGTGAACTTCTTTTCTTATCTTGATAGTTATATTTCAGTATAATTGCTTTTCTTTGTAATTCTATATACTTTGATGCATTTAAAACCATTTGTCTGAGAAGGGGTGCATAGGCTATAGCAGACTGCCAGATGGATTCATGACATAAAAATCATTAAGAACCTCTTCCATTAGTAATTGCTCAAGCCTCCCTGGGTAATACTCGAATTGACCCAGAACCATGAACTTAACAAGGGCCCCAGAAAAGGGAGATAAAGTTTGGTTGGAGGGCACAAAGAGGGGAGGGGGATAGTAAGAGATGTCAGCAAGAAAATGAAAATTGAGTTATTCCAATCAGCAACTTAGGGAAAGTAGAGGGTCTTCGCTTATATACATGCAAGATCTACAGAAAGTATAATGAATTATGACTAGGCAGTAGGGCAAAATAAAGGGATTCATTTTTTACTGTTGAATATTAGCTGGGAGTTAGATCTGTTATTAATGGAAAGAGACTAGAAATCAATAATGCTTCACAATTACTGAGCTACTGAAATGCTTTTTAAAATTATTCTTTCACAAGAAAAGTAAAGAAAAAGGATATGGAAAGCTAAGCAGTGATGAAGACATCGAAATAATTGTTGATCAAAACCAGGTAAGTGGATGCTTCCATTGGTTTCTTTTTGCTTGTTCTATATTCCTGAATGTTGTTGACATCCCTGATAACGCCTAAGGTCCTTCTACACGCGAAATCAATGGGGTGTGTGTCTATGTCTGTGTCCATGTCTGTGTCTGTGTCTGTGTCTGTGTGTCTATTTGTCTATGTATGTGTGTGTTACAGTTCATTTGCCTTGGTCATTATAAACCTTCTCCTCTATCTATGACCTTCCTAGCAAGATGGGTTCTGAGACCATCCTTCGATAGGCTGCCTGGGTCAATGACCACCTACAAAATGGTCTGTGGATGAATATTTTGCAAAACAGAGGCAAAACAGCTTAAGAGAAATTTTGAAGAGTCAGCTAATAAACTGAGCCTAAACATGGATGGTAACTGTGGAATGAATTAGATGAAAATGGAAAAAGGAAGCTTACTTCCAGAATACTTTCTAGAGGATTAGATTGTGTCTAAAGTCCTTCCCAGCTCTAGAGCTATGCAACCACAATGATATGATAATACATTGTACTCTCATCATTTTTCTTGCTTGATTCTCACAATAACCTTATGAAATAGGCATGGCAGGTGTCATTTCTTTCTTCTCCTCTCTTTTCTTTTCTCTTCTTTTTTAGACCAGACAAGTGACTTCTTTGGCATAGGGAACTCCTAGTAAGGAAACTCCCTCTACCAATGTAGACTGCCACCTGCTCTGCCTTAATGCATCTTTAGTATGGTACATAAAAAGGGATACAAGGGAGATTATTGTATTAATCAGGACCCCAAATTCACACCAGAAGGCCTGGGAGTAGGACAACATATGCTCCCACTGTGGAGATTTACTTGGGGACACTGAGGGATTAAGCCAGGATGTGTCAGAGCTGCCACTTAACTTACCTACTCTTGCCTCTGAGGCCAGATTTATATCCACCGCACATATTCCTCCATTCATGGGATGATTATTTTCAAGATAATAAAACTGTAATTTAGAGAGGGCCGTATACCTAGTAAATGTAAGAATATATAACAGAACCCAAGTCTCTTGATTTTCATTCTACTGTATTACTCGAGATCACATATAGAGAACTAACTTAGAAAAAGCAAAGCCAGGCAGAGAAGGCAAAATAATTATTGACAGTGACCCATTAAAGGGCTTGTCAAATATTATAGCTGCTTTTTGAAAGCAAAAAAAGTGAAAAACTAAGATGATTATTTTTTAATTGCCTGCATGAACTTTCTTAGATAAAATGGTTGATAACACCATGAATTTAAAGGTAAATTAGAGGCTCTTGGAAAGCTTTTTAGGCTTCCCATTATTTGAAAAGCCTCTAACTGATTTTATACAAGCACATAAGGTGAAATGAAAACTGGCTAACAGCCCATAAACAATGACATGCTAAGTAATGAGCAGTGTCCAGCACAGGGCTGTGGGAATCGGCACCAGCCCAGCTTCTGACATCTCTGTTAAGGAAATTGGAGACAGGGCAAGCAGCAAAGGTTTTTGGTGGGGAGGAGGCCCAGAAGCTAGAACTGTTGCCAGCCCAAATGAAGAGAGAGAAATGGTTTGATGAACGTAAAAGAGGTCTCACAGCTCAGGGCTGATAAAGGGAATGCTCAAACCAGAGGCATGCTTGAGGGAAGGAGGCCAAGATGTCCTATTCACTGAGCCTGATGGGACCAATATAAAATGAGCCACCATGGTATGAGAGAGCATGGGAGAAGGGAAGATCTCGAGGCAGAAGACTGGGTTTGCGTTCTGGTTCTGCCATTTACTGTCCATTTGACTTTGAGCAGGACTCAATCTCTCTGAACCACACATTACTCATCTTTAAGTTAGTGGATTTGAACTAGATGGCCTCCCTTTGATTTCTAGAAACTTTAAATAGTCATGGTTGAAAGAAATGGGGGAGCAGGTGAAGTTGACTGGAAGAGCCCAGTGGGACCATTGTCGATAACCAAACCATTGATCAACCTGAGGTGGTTTTCCTGGAAAGACTGGTCATGTCATGGGATCATAAACATGGAGTCATAAGTCACCTAGTCCAACCTAATAATTTTACAGATGAGGAAACTGAGGCCTAAGGGACTATAGAAACCTTGCCCAAGTTGACTTGGTGACAAAGTTAGGATTCCAACTCAGGTCTTCTAACTCCAGCTCTCTATCCATTACAGCATAGAAGGAACTGTGAGGAGTGAGGCTACCTTGGCACAGGCTTGTCAGCTAACCTCATCTTACTCAGAGTCATCTAAGCAATCATTTTGACCCCCACCTTCTTCTATATGCTCAGTTCTTCTTAACCTACTTGCCCTTTTCTCCCGACAGAATGGCTCCTGAGTCTAGCAGGGAGGGAAATATGCATTTGGCCTTGTGTTTCTGTCACCTAGAACCAAATTATCTTTTTAATTAATGAGGCAAGTAGCAGCAAAGGTTTTTACTAGAGCTTGAGTACTAGGGGCTGGCCTATTAACTATCATTTTAATTATGCTTGAATAATGACTTAGAGGCATGTACTTTCCTCCTCCCATTGGTACTGGTGGGAACTGGGGGCTCTAATTAATAGATTAGTCCTCAGAACTCTCCCCTTGGGAAAAGAAAAGAAAAGAAAAGAAAAGAAAAGAGAAGAAAAGAAAAGAAAAGAAAAGAGAAGAAAAGAAAAGAAAAGAAAAGAAAAGAAAAGAAAAGAAAAGAAAAGAAAAGAAAAGAAAAGAAAAGAAAAGAAAAGAAAAGAAAAGAAAAGAAAAGAAAACCCATGATACAGATGCATTAGATATTTCATATATTTGTGTCAGAGGCAGTTGGGAAGGTTGTGGTGGGGCAAGGTAAGGATAATTACTTGTCTATAAAACATAACATAATCAAAATATGTCTTTCTTCAGTTTTCCCCCTGCAATCATCTAGAAGGTGAGTTCTTAATTATTCTTGATTTTCTTTAGCATCTGGGACTCAGGAGCTCTGTTTTCTTAAATACTTGGTTTAACTAAACATCTTGGTCCAAAATCTAGAGAGATACTGTGAAGATTCCAGAAATGGAGAAACCAAGGGTGCCCTTCCCAAAGGCATCCCTCTATAGCAAAACTCACGTGCTCTCTTATTGCGAGAGGGGCTAAAGAGGAGTTTCTTTTTTTTGCTTCTTCCGAATCTCGCACCTATGTCACTTCCTTCACCTGGATCTCAGGTGGTGGAATAAGACTGACACATTGTCCTGTCATTTAGGGCTTTCTCTGTGCTGTTGGGTTCATGCTTGCTAGATGGCAGTTGGACACTATCTTTGCTCAGACCTTCGTGTTTGGACATTTAAAACCTTAGTAATGACGTACATGGTTTGGCTTTCAGGTCACTGTTAGCATGAGACTTATCCTATCCTCATCTGGGATGTCTGTCTCCCACTGAAGTTATAAGAAAACCTTAAGAGAACCAGCGGTACTCAACCTGTGGGTTATGTTCAGTTTGTAACAATGAAAACACATCCTGCATAGCAGATATTCACATTATGATTCATAACAGTAGCAAAATGACAGGTATGAAGTAGCAATGAAAATAATTTTATGATTGGGGATCACCACAACACAAGGAACTGTATTAAAGGGTCACGCCATTAGGAAGGTTGAGAACCATTGTGCAAGAGGAAGTAAAAGCAAAATGGATACCCTGAAGTAAAATATTTGGTAAATTACTAATTAGCACACGGGTGCCCATGTGTGTTTAAAGACTTGGCCTGTGATTTCATCAGTGGAGGGAACTTCCCTTGAATACAAAAAAATCCCTTCACCAATGCAGCTTGTTAACTCCTCAGTAGTATATACTCCTAGGGAGTAGCCTGGGCCAATTTAGTGGCTTGTCCAGGGTCACAGAGCCAGTTTTATCAGAGGAAGGATTTAAACGTAGGTCTTATATGCATATATAGATATAGACATCCAAAGCATATAAAACTATGCTTCCCCTATATGTTTCTTGGGAGAAAACCACCCTCTTAGGTTATATGCATCTATGAGCCAGGTGACGAGCATTTCCTAAACACTTACTATGGGCCAGGCACTGTCCCAAAAGCTTAAAATGCAAAGACATCCCCTCCACAAAGACAGTCCCCTCATCCCAAGAAGTATACATTTGAAAGAAAGAGATAACATGGAAATATCTAGGTATGTACAGACTAAATTCATAGTATGTGAAGGAAATCTGAAAGGAGAAGGCTTATAAAGATGAGAAAAGATGGAAGGAGGAAGGGAGGAGTGTTTGGAAGAAAGAGGAGAGAAAAGACACAGAGAGACAGATGAAAAAGATCCAAAGATAAGTGACAGAGAGATTTTGTTTTTCCAAATGATATATTTGCTTCATTAAATTTATATACCATAAAATGGAAACCATACACCAGCTTCTTGCATTTTCAGCATTCAGTCTGTTCTCCCGTATTCATCTGGGAACAGCCTGGTGAAGTATGAGCCTGCACTGACCACTCCCACAGGCCATGCCCATAGAAAACCCAGAGACATTAAATAAAATAATTGGAAATTGAGGTTGGGCAGAAGTCCCCTGCTCTCATTATCTAAATAGTCATTCCAAAGCTCTCTCTGCACAAAAATGTGCAAGCTGTCAGAGCAAGAGGCTGCACTGGCATGGCCTTTACTTCCTCGAAGACACTCAGATTTACTCACTAAATAAAGTAATAAGAGAAGTCACGGCCAAGAAACCTTCCGTGGATTTTTGCTTCCCTGAAAGCCTTGACCTGGGCAAAAAAGGCATATTTTCCCATCAACACAATAAACATTTATTAAGCACCTACTATATACAAGGCCTCATGTTAAGTGATAGGCATACAAAGAGAAAAATTAAAGTCCCTGTCCTCATTCTAGAGGGGAGGAGGAATATGCATATAAACAGGGAGATATAGGGCTGTGTGTGTGTAGAGAGATACACAGATACATAGATTAGATAGGTAGAGAGAGAGAGAGATGGATATAGATGGATAGATAAATAGAGATAGATAGATAGATAGATGTAGAACTTCAGAAGGAGGGAAGCAGTCTATAATTGGGCTTCCTATAGGAAATAGTATGTGAGCTGAGCCTTGACTCTATATTGTAACTGGGTGGGAAAAAATCATAGTAGAAATGTGTCAGACTGGCCTCAGGACAGCAGGGCTTCTGTCTATTCTTGGTGAGATTGCCTTGTCCCAGTATCACACAAATGCCCATGAAATATTCCTGAGCACACTTTCCATGAGAACCAGTGGACTATGCCATCAGGAGCAGCATAATAGATAGCTAGCCATAAGAAAACAAATGTTTTTTTCATCAGAACCATGACCTAATGTTCACACCACAACCTGAGAGGTTTTTAAAGGGAAAACAGGGGCCATGAATCAAAGGGGAAAGTGTTGAATTAAAATCATAAAGAATCCAAAGATGAGCTAGGATGGCCTGACATCAAACAAATCAACTTTAAATATTGTCTTTTGGCTTGCTAGGGTAAATAGAACAAAAGTAATTTCCCTTATCAATCTTGATTAGGAATGCAATGTTCATTTTTTCCTGATGACAGCCATTTTGTTTTAGGTCTTAGTGTCTTCTGACCAGAAAAGTCAGAGTAGTTGAGGTCTCTGGGCTCAGTGGCGATGAGCACATTTAGAAGAATGAAAGCAAACCTCATGCTGAATAAATCAGTCGTATTCTGTGGACAGTATTTTGATTTATAGCTAACATAATTCAAAGCTTAAATACAGTCCAGTTCAATGTTATGAAGTCCCTACTAAGTGTTATTAAGTCCCTATTATTTTCCAAGTTCTATGTAAGCAACACAAAGAAAAAGATGAAAGAGCTTTTGCCCTCAAGAAGCTTACAGTCTATTGGAGGATGCAAAATGTTCATAAATAAATACATAAATAATATGTACAAAGTTATTGGGGAGCATTAATGACTGGGAATCAGGAAAAGTAGGAAGTGGCATCTGGCCTGAGCTTTAGAGGAAACTTGAGAGTATAAGACATGGAGATCATGTGGGAATGAATTCTAGGCATGGAGTGGGGTGAGGGTGAGGTGGGTAACCAATGCTACAATGTACAGAGATGGGAGATAGAGTCTTGACTTGGGAGAATAACTAGAAGAGTCATTTGGATGGACCACAAGGAAGCAATGTAGGGAACCATAGATGAAGAATATAAATCTGGAAAGATAGGTGGGAGCCAGGCTGAATGAAAATTTAAAAGTCAGCCTGAGGACTTTGTTTTCTTTTTAGAAGCCATAGGGAGCCAGTCAACTTTCGTGACTAAGAGAATTATACAGAACAATTACGCAAAGACTTTGCATTTTAGGAATATCCTTTGGCATATCATGAAGAAGAGATTAAGATAAAGAGAGATTTGAGACAAGGAGACCAAGGGAGGGGTGATGAGTTTGACCAAGGATGGTGGTTGTGTGAGTCACAAGAAGGAAGGAGACACATGTAATATGTGAATGACAAAATGTGGCAACACTAGATTGGATAGATGGGGACGAGAGAAGAGCTGAGAATGCCAGTGAGGCTGTGCATTTGGGGAACTGAAAAGATGGTGGTACCCTGACAGAAATAAGGAGGATGGGGGAACTGAATGTGTTTTTAACTAAGATTGGCCAGGTTTCATGTGACTTTATCATGGGTGAGAAATACAGGCAGGAAATTAGCAACCGTGTATATGTGTGTGTGTGTGTTATAATGAATAAGCGAGTGAATGAATGGACAATGAATGAAAAAGTATTTGCTTGTCACTTACTATGTGCCAAGCTAGGTAATACGAATAACACCAGATTTTTCAAATATACTATATATTGTGCTGAACTGGATTGAATTCTTTCTATGACATGACACAATGAGCATGTTCAGAAGGGAAGTGATATTCCTAAGAGAACACTGTTAGGCAGAGAATGACTGTGCATTCTTTATGTAAGTGGGGCATGACAAAGAAGGCAAAGAGATGCCTTTTGCAAAATTTTTATCTGTCATCCTCCCATTGAGCATCTTCATACACATCTGAAAACAGAACTGAAAGTGAAACTATATATATGCCAACCTATTCCCAAACCCTCAAGTAAGCAATAGAATGTAAAGGCTAGAAAAGAACTATGTTATCTAGTCCAATCCCCTCATTTTATAGAGGAAGAGACTGACCCTCAAAGAAGGCAAACACTCATCCACACAAACACTGGCAGAGCCAGGAATAAATAGAATCTGAGTCTCACGTGCCTAATCCAGTAATCGTTCTGTTCAACCATTTCACCTATGGAATTCTGAAACCTCTGTTTTACATAGAGAAGACACTGAGATGGTAGATATTTTATTTGGTCTGGGCACACAATGCTTAGCATATTTTCTGTAGACAAGGGACACAGAATGAAACTGAGGGAATGATAACTACTTCAATTATCTCTCAATGTGTCACAACCCTCCTAATCCCACCTGACATAATCTTTTCTTGCTAGCTTGCTCATATATGTCTATCTCCCTAGCTATTAGTGACCTTCCCAATATTACATTGTATGTGTACAGTATAAATGTATATATGTAGGTGTAGATATACATCCATGTAAATATACACATATGCATAAATGTATATATGTGTGTGTGTGTGTGTGTGTAAATATGCTGTATAATTGTGTTTCTGGGTGTGTGTCCCTGAAAGTACAGATTATTTCATTCACTTTATCCGTAACCCAAGCACTTAACACAGGACCTCCTGGCACATAGTAGGTATTTCCATTTAAATTAAAATACTGCCATTAAAATGGCCACATGTCATTTACCTTATTATAGGATACATACAAACGATGACCAGCAGGAACAAATCAGAAGGTTAGCAGTGGCTTCTGCTCTGGGTCAAAAGATAGAAAACCAGGGCCAATAAGCATTTTCAAAAGGACTGGATTTATAATCTACTGTAAGCTTTGGATGGTTATGGGTTCTCTTTTTAATTTTTTTAAGTTATGGGATTAAAAAAGCATTTCCATAACATAATATAATTTAAAAAAAGATTGCACATGAAACAAAATCTATTAGTGCATACTCTAGGTATCTGGGATACTTTTGTCAGCACTAGCAAATGAGGAAGTAACTTGGTTAAAACAAAAAGCTAGAACCAGATACAAAGAATCCAAACTCTAGGAATGTCAGCTGGGAATAGGAAAATATGGAAGCTAGCACTGATGTGTACATTGCAACGTCACATATGTTGGCACAATCAATGCTTTATGCCATCTATCACTGTTTTACTTGTGGTTTCCAGTTTGTCATTTGGAGGAGATGGCTAGAAGAAAGGATATAAGCCTCCTTAAAAAGAGAAAAAGAAGGGAAATATATTGATTCGGTGAAGAGATAAGATAGTAGATAGGCAGATAGATATATTTATATGTATTGTGTGTATGCATATATATGTATACACACACACACACACACATATATAAACACTTTATATTACCAGCACTTTTCTAGTGTGAATAGACACAAAGGATCTCCTCCTCCTACTACTTTTCCTTCTCTGTTTCATCATCATCATCCTCTTCCTCCTCCTTCTTTTTCTTCCCAAACAACTTGTTTCTGTCTTGACTTCATGTATACTAAAAGGGATGATGATAATATGGGGAGTATAATTGTTATCTCATTTAATAATATCTGGCATGACTGCTTTTGCTTTTTCTTCCTTCCTTTCTCTTTCTTTCTCTCTTTTTTCTTCTTTCCTTCTTCCCTTCATTCCTCCCTTCTTCCTTTATTTCTTTCCTTCTTTCCTTTCTTCCTTCCTTCCTTTCTTCTTCCCTCCCTCCCTCCAGCCCTCCCTCCCTCCTTCCTTCCCTTCCTCCTTCCTTCCTTACTTCCTTCTTTCCTTCCTTCCTTCCTTCCTTCCTTTCTTTCTTTCTTTCTTCCTTTCTTCCTTTCTTCCTTCCTTTCTTCCTTTCTTTTCTTTCTTTCTTTCCCTACGTGCAGGCTTACCTAAAAACTGCAGCCCAGATCCTGCTCTCTCTCTCTCTGTCTCATTTTCTTTTTGCCTCTGATGTAAAGCTATAAAAGATGAAAACCAAATTCTGACATTGCACTCTCCTGATAGATTTCTGGGTGCCACATGTATGAGCAGCAGAGATGGGCTAAGGAACAGTCAGAAACAGTTACAGAGAGGCAGTTTAAGGCCCAATGTCAGAATAAACTTCCTGGGCATCGGATCTAGTCAAAACTAGAATGGGTCACCTTGGGAGGAGGTGATTTCACCCTCACTGGAGGTCTTCAAACAAAGGCTGGATGACCACTATAAAGTCTGCTGTAGGATATTTGAGTTTTAAGTAACCTTAGAGTCCTATGCCTCATTTTTTTAGATTAGGAAACTATATCTGAGAGAGACTGACTTATTTAAGGTCAAATAGTGAAGGACATAGGGCAGATTTCAGTCCAGATACTCTAGCTCCAAATCCCATGCTTCATCTTATTCATATGATCATATATTTGAAGCTGGAGAACACCTGAAAGGCTGCCTTGTTTAATCTTATCATTTTAGAGATCAAAGAGGGCTTGGTGACTTGCTTGGGGTGACAGTAAGTAAGTATAAGAGGCAGGATTTGAACTGGGGTTTTTCTAACCTCCTTACCATACTCAGTAACAGTTTGGATTGAATGACCACCTGGGTCCTTTCTAGCTCTGAGATCCAATGAGTCAGAGACTCTTCTTTGTTCTACTTTAAGCATGTTCCTTGGGGGCCTATCAGTTTTATTGGGTGATGGCCCCTGTACCCTCCTATTTCTACCTAATCAGCGTCTTCTTGAGCAAAGATTGAAAAAAAGGAGTGTCATTAAAATAAACTTCTGCAGTCCTCTGTCCTAGAGGAGAATAAAGCTTTTCAGGATGGGCCCCTGTATCTGAAATGAGCAAAACAATAAACAAAAGGGAAGCATCATGGTCTGATCAACCCTGATTTGTGTGTATGAATGTGTGTGTGTGTCTGTGTGTGTTTCCTACTAATGAATGTTGTATGAGGAAAAAAACAGCTTTATATGGGGTTAGCTGAAAAAAATAACTGGGGAATCCAAGTGTCCACTCTGTGTCTTTGCTCCTAAATGTTTCTTATTTGTGTCTGGATAGACAGGCAAACTTTATGTTCCTAACAAATTAGAACAAACAGCCACAATCCTGCACAGAGAACACATTTCAGGCTTTATTTGTCTAGATACAAAGAATTCGGTGGATGTATCTTTTGACATCATCCTGCCTTCTAGTTTGCTGGGGCTGATTCTAAAATTGTGGCTTAGTTCTAGAAAAGTAGAGAAAAACCAGTATTAAAATGATATTTGCTACCTACTGGAACACTTTTCAGAACCAATCAGGAGGCCTTCAATGCCCAGGGTTAAAGGTGACAGAGAAGGAAATTTAGAGAATATGACTCTTTTCTGTAAGCATGCAGAGATGGTGCGATCTAATCACAAGAGCCCTGGACTAGAAGTCAGAATCCCCATGCTTTTTTTGGTGTGTCTCCCACTCACTAGCCAGGTGCCCTTGGGTCAATCACTCATCCTCTTCAAGCCTTTGTCATTGCTAAATCGTCTCAGTCATGTCCAACCCTATTTGGGGCTTTCTTGGCAAAGATATTGGAGTGGTTTGCCATTTCTTTCTTCAGCTCATTTTACAGATGAGGAAACTGAGGCAAGTCAAGGTTAAGTGATTTGACCAGGGTCACACAGCTAGTAAGTGTTGGAGGCTGAACTTGAATTGTAAGCCTTAGTTTCCTCTTTAAGTAAACTGAGAATAATATTGGCTATAATGGCTAGCTCACAGAACTGTTGTGGGTATTAGGTGAAATAATGCACATGAAAGTACTCTGAATCAATCAGTGGGCATTTATTATGCACCTATGATGTACTGGGCATGATATGCCTCAGGAATGCAAAGACAAAGAATGAAAGAATCTCTACTCTCAAACACCTCTGAAATGTTATATAAATTTCAAGTGTTATCATCATGATCCTTTTCATTAGCATCATCACAATTGAGAATGAGTGTGGTCTAGGGGATAGAAGGCCTATTTTACAGACTAAAAGACCTGGGTTCAAGTTCATACTCTCACACAGAATGTCTTCGTGCCTCTAAAAAAACCCCATTAACCTCCAAGTTCCCTTGGCAACCCTATAACACTTTAAGTCCTGAAGAAGGTGCCAGCCTGCATTGGTAGAGGGCACTATCCCACCAGAAGTTCCCTAGAACAATGAAAATGCAGATAAGAACCCCCAAAACTTACCATCAGTATTCCAGTGTACACTGCTTACCTCTCAGTGCTCTGTGCTTTCAGGTCTCAGACTTTTGGGTCCCAGGAGCCCCTTACACTCTTAAAAATTATCAAAGACCAGGGGCAGCTAGGTGGACTGTGAATAGAGCACCAGCCCTAAAGTTAGGAGGATCTGAGTTCAAATCCAACCTCAGACACTTGACATTTAATTAGCTGTGTGACCCCAATTGCCTTGCCTTCCCCCCTCCAAAAAATTATCAAAGACCCTCTCCCAAAGAACTTTTATTTGTCTGAGTTTTGTCTATATTTCCCAAGTAGAAATTTAAATATCTTAGCATTATTATTAAAATAATTTTGACCTTTCAAGACTACCCCAGAAACAGATACGTTTTTGCCTTCCTCTGTGATCTCTTCCACCCTCAAATCCCCATAGACTTTGTTTAGCTTTCTTTTTAGAAACATTGTGTCTTGTGCCATAGTTATTTTTGCCCTTCCAAGACTGCAAGCTCTTTGAGGGCAGGGAACATGCCTTGTTGTTGTACTCTATATAACACTTAACATCCTGCATTGCACATGGGCAGCTATGCAGCATAGTGGATAGAGTGCTGCATGGAGTCAGGAAAACCCGAGTTCATATTTACTCAATATTTACTAGATGTGTGAACCTGGGAAAATCACAATCTCTTTCAGTATCAGTTTCTTCATTTGTAAAATGGGGAATAATAGTAGCATCTACCTTGCAGAATAATTATTTGGACCAATGAGGTAATATTTGTAAAGCTCTTTGCAAATCTTCAAGTGCTGGGTAAATACTAGCTATTATTATTATGTTTGTTTAATTATTATCTTTTGAGTCAAATTGAATGGCCATTCTTTCTTTTTTCAAGTTGGCCTTGGCACCATCCAGTATAAGATCTTGTTCTTTCTAAGAGTAAGATGTTCAGAATTAGAAGAAGAAGAACAATGATAATAATGTTATCTTGAATAGAATGTAATCTTCTTGAGGACAGGGACTATTTTATTGTTGTCTGCATCTTCAGCACCTAAGACAGTTCCTGGCACATAGTTGGTATGGTTTGCAAAGTACTTTCAAGCTTTGGATCTTTACAACAACTTTGTCAGGCAGGAATGGCAGATGAAATTGCTCCATTTTACATATGAAGAAAACAAGGATAAGAGAAATAAAATAACTTGCCAAAAGTCACAGAACTAGTAAGTAATAAAGCTGGGGCCTTGTCCCAGGTCTTCTGACTCCTATCATGTCTAACCAACTTCCATGGAGACTTTTTCACTGTCCAGGAGATAGCAGGTAGCTATCACACATTTCCCTGTCTAATAAGATGGAGAGAGAACAAGGGAGAATCAAGAGGAGGGGAGTTAAGTTGACAGTAAGAGTGTGAATGATTCTTCTGTGGTTCTCTTATTTCTCATTCTTTCTGCCTCTCCTTCCTTTTAATCTCTCTCATTAGAATTCCTATTCCTACAGACTGAGCTCAGCTCAGATAATCACTGTCAGGGGTTATCTATGACAGTGGAAATTAAGATGTGAATGATCAATGAAAGAAGGATAAAAGAGAGAAAGAAGTAAAGAGGAGAAAGAAAAAGGGGGAAAGAGAGAAAAGAGAAAGAAGGAAAAGAGGGAATGCTAGGCATCATAGACTTAAACAAGGGTATGCTTGGGGTGACTAGGTGGAGCAGTGAATAGAACACCGACCCTGGAGTCAGAAGGACCTGAGTTCAAATCCAACCTCAGACACTTAACACAAAAACTAGCCATGTGATCTTGGGCAAGTCACTTAACCCCAACTGCCCTCCAAAAAAGCAAAAAAAAAAAAAACAAAAAAACCAAGGGTGTGCTCAAATCAGCTCCAACCAGTGAAAGCTGATTGTTAAAATTTCAATGTGAGCATTTGCACCTCAGAAATAGGAAAGTGCTACAAGTCAGAACTTGATTTGTTGATTGTCTAGATTTAAGAATGTATAAATACTACAGATTAAGTTTTAAAAGTGTCTGCATACATTTTTTTCCAGAAATGTCATTGTCAACCATTTACAAGCTCACTGATGGAAGCCTTTTAGAACACAGGGGAAAGATAATTAACTTTAAGGAATTGGTGGAATGTAGGAGGAAAATGTTTTTCACAAGGGACCTCCAGGTGATCTTTCCCTTCTCTAGGCTGTTGTAAGTGTCCTCCTGCTCTTCCTGACTAGTGGGAAGTAAAGCATATGGAAAAAGCATGGCTTATACACTGTACACTTGCCTTCCTCACCTCTATAGGTGGTTCTTTACCACACAAGATTCAATAAAACCAGAGTCATCTCTAGGGAAAAAAGCATGAGTTGACACAGTGAATATAGGAAACACCCAAGAAAGGTTTCATTGATTGCAGTATAAAGGAAGAGTGGAAGGAACGATTGGAGAAAGTAGTTAAGATAAATTCATTTGGGGGGGGGGCAAGGCAGTCCTTCAATGTAATACCAAAAAAAATCCAGAAATGTGCTTAATACCTAACACAAAATAGGAATTAAAAACACACTCAAAATAAAATGACATGTGTTGACGTGCTGCACGTAAAAATGATAAACTATGCAACAATAATCGGCAAGATAGTAATCCCAAAACCTAATTTTTCCATTTGGAAGATGAATATGGGAGGGCGACATCTCATTGAGATTTAACATTGATTTAATCTAAGCACACTCAGGAATTTTTAAGAGGACTCATATGCACATTATACTTTAAAATAAGAGTTTTATGCCATTTATCGGTTCTGATTTTACCCTCACACCAGTCACTTAGCATTCTAGCTAGAATATCTACATTAGAGTCTACATTTTAACACAAGGCCTTTCTTCCTGCCTGCCTTCTTTCTCTTTCTTTTTTATTCCTTCATTTTCTTCATTCTTTCTTACTTTCCTTCATTTCTTTCTTAAACCTTCCCCTTCTTATGTTTCTCCTTTTTCTTCCTCTTTCTCTTTCCTTCTTTTTCTTTTTACTTCTTTCCCTTTCACTCTCTTTCCTTTCCTTTCTCCTCTCTCTGTCTGTCTCAGTCTCTCTGTCTCTGTCTCTCTCTGATTCTGTCTCTCTCTCTGTCTCTCTCTGTCTCTGTCTCTGTCTCTCTCTCTGTCGCTCTCTCTCTCTCTCTCTCTCTGTCTCTCTCTCTGTCTGTCTGTCTCTCTCTCTCTCTCCCCCCACACACCTTCTTTCTCTCTTTTCTTATGTCATGGATTTTTTGAAGTTATCATGATAGGCTTCCAAATTTTTTTATAAAAAGGAAAAAATATAATAAATGTTGCAATGAACCCCCCCAATATGGTGGAATTTACATATGGTATATTTCAGCTTGGACTTTGGTACTCTTTACTGGACCCAGGAAGAGTGAGTTTCTTCACTATAACTATATAACTGGTCTGGAATTTAGCATCCAGTTACCTTCTTTATCCACTTAAAAGTGGTTACAAACCAAATACTTTTAAAGGACCCTACAGAAGAGAAATGCCCTCATGAAGGACTGGCACAAAGTTTCTCTGCATCAGTTCTTTGAAAGAAAAAAGACTATATTTGGGGAAACTTTATCCTAAAGTAAGCAAAAAAAAATGATGGCCTCAAATTAGAACATAAATTATTTTCTGGTTTTGATCATCACAGTGAAAGAGATTGGAGGCCATCTGTTTCTTCTCAACTCTCTGCTACTGCACCTAGAAGTTTGAAAATGGGTATCTCACATTTTTATAGCATTTTATAGTTTATAAAGCATTTTTCATCACAACAAACTTGTAAAGTACATAATGTGAGTGTCATTATCCCCATTTTATAGATAAGAAAACTGGAGATCAGAGAGATTAAACCATAGCATTCCAGGGATGGAAAAGAACCACAGAGATTATCTAAACCAATACCTTCATTTTTATTGATGGGGAAATTGAAGTTCAGAAATGTTACTCCATAAAAATCTAATAGTAAGAAACAGAGCCAGTGACTTTACATGATTGCATATGTATGACCTACATCTGATTGCGTACTGTCTCAGGAAGAGGAAGCGGGAGAAGCAGGAGGGAAGGAGGAAGGAAAAGACAGAATTTGGAACTCAAAACTTCAAAAAAACCATAAATATTAAAAATTGTTTTAATATGTAATTGGGAGAAAACAAAATATACTAAATTTGAAGAAACAGAGCCAAAATTTAAACCCAGATCTTCTGGCTCTCATTTTCCTGCACCCTCTCAGTTCCATGTCTGTGTTTTTGTTTCTTTCTTTTCCCAGATTTGTCAACAGTGTCAACAAGCACTTATTAAGCACTTACTGTATGCCAGGTCCTGAGCTGAGCTTGTGGTGCTATATATGCCTTCCCCATTCAGTACAATATACAAATCCTGTTTGGGAGGAGGAGTGGGAACATGATGGTGGTTCATGATGGATCCTGACACTGTGTAGACGAGTCTGACAGAATCACAAGCCTGTCAAGCCTGTATTCCTTTTTATAGGTCATTGTTTTTCTTGCCAAAAAAGAAAGCTCTTCTCAATTCTAGGAGGTTTCTCTGCCATTGTTGAGGTGGGGGTTGAGAGGGATAGACACCAGAGAAGGAAGCTGCCACCTCCTCTTGCTATCAGATGATCTAGGACCAAACAATCACTCCTAATCATTCATCCCAATTGTTATTTCTCTTTTCTGCCATTGTTCACCCTCACTACTCCTTTGGCCAAATTATCTCATTCCCGAAATTTGTGAATAAGAGACTTGTCTGGGGGGGGATGGAGGGAGAGAGTACCACCATCTCTGCTTTGTGCTGGGTGATATGCTTAGAGGGGACAATTATTCATCACAGCTTTCCCTAACAAAGCAATCTCATTTGTAGAATCTGTGAACATCTGGCTGATTGCCATCAACTGCACAACCAAGAGTAGAGGTAATTTTACTTCTTTTATGGTATAAGGTTACTAGTAAGTAGTTCCTTCTCTTGGCTCTTGCCTTCAGTCCTTAATCTCTCAGGGTGTCAAAAGAAAGTACAACACATTGGTCCTTTGTGAATGATGTGAGAGGGTTCTGTAGCAGGGAGTAGTCTCAGATCAGTTGCTCAAATGCATTTGGGATCAATGTGACAGGCTAGTCCAGGACAAAACATGCATTGCAAATGAAAGGCTACATAGAGCAGTAGACAGGCAAGTTGATTTAGGAGATGCTGTCATAAATCTACACCCAGTACATTGTAGTACAAGGAAAAAATCCATATTTTTTTTCAAAAAATTCTCATATTAGGCAGATTTATACTCTGATTTTTCAAATATTTTAGTTATTGGAAAACCTGGAAATGTAAAGTGACTTATATTTAGTCATCGAAACAGAATATCATCCGTGTTCTGAACTGAGTCTATTACTTTTATTTGCTGATCATTAATTATCCAATATAGTCTGCTTCAATGTAGATATATCCATAGGTAGGTTCTTTTTATTTCCTATGGGTCAAACTGATATTCAATGGATCATAGCCTTAGAACTGAGACCTTAGAGATCCCCTCATCTAACCCCCACATTTTACACGTGAGGGCCTGAGGCCCAGAGATTGTAGGTGCCATACTCAGAATCACACAGCTAGTAGGATTGAAGCCTGAGTCTTCTGGACTCCCAGGTCCAACATTTTATGCACTGTCTCATGAGGCCTCTCTTGAGCAGTCAATCCAATAAGCGTTTTTTGTAAGTGTCCATTTTGTTGGAGGCACTATGCTAGGTGTTGGGGAAAATGAAAACAATAACATTCCCTGTTGTTAAGAAGCTTACATTCTTTTGGAGAGAAACAATATGTAAGGGAATATGAGAAAAATGTCCATGAAAGCTGATTTGACTTCATGCTTCACTACACAAGGCATCTAAATGGATACTGGGAGTCATGTGAGACTTCCCCAAGACAAGGTTCGCTCAGTGTTCTGTAGGATTAACCTTAGAGGGAATGGAGACAGGCATATCAGGGTGATTGGGAGGGGGGAAGCTGGTAGATAAGCTTTCCAGACAAAATAGGTAAATTTGGCACCACTTATAAGTAACCAAAATGGATGGCCTCAGAGTCTGCTGGTGATCAGGGATGAATGGACTCCATCAGCAGATCATGGGATCACATATGGATTTAGATCTGGAAAGGACCTCAGAAATCATCTTGACCAACCCCTCTATTTTACTGATGAAGAAACTGAGATAATAGTAGGTCATGGAAATAGTGCTAGAGTTTGAGAATAAGGGATAACAGACAGGCAGCCCAACATTGGCACTAATGTCCTGGATGTTTGAAAAGAATCAGAGAAAGGCCTTCTGTTCAGCAGGAGGATATTCCAGGAGATATGGAGGAGAATCTCAGAGGATAGGAAGGGAAGGTACAAAGGAGCAGGGATGGCACCAGCAACGAAATTATTACCTATTGAAATAAGACATGGTCACCTGATTTCAAATATGGCACAAATGCCAGGCTTCAAAAGTAGGCTAAAATTTTGCTGTGCAACACATTTATCAAAGGCTTAGATGAAGGCATAATGAGCATTTCTGTCTAATTATCAGCTGACACAAAGCTGGGAGGGATGGGTAACACACTGGACGACAGTCAGGAGCCAAAAAGACCTTGGCAGTCTGTGGCATCAGGATGGAGCTTAGGAGATGAAATTTAATAGGAACAAATTTAAATATTTATACTTGGGCTCAAAGAAACAACTTCATAAGGACAAGACGGGAGATGAATCGTCAGACAGCAGTGTGTCTCAAAAGGATCTAGATTTTATAATGGGCTAGAAGCTCAATATTAGCCAACAGTATAAATTGGCAGCCAAAATGTCAACATGATCTTGGGTTGTGGTGAAAGGTCTAGAAAAAGAGCCATAAGTCCTACAGTAACCCTTTCCAGGTAAAATCACATCTAGAGTATCACACTCAGTTCTGGATGTTTACAGTAATTCATCAATAAAACTAGAGAGGGTCCAGACGAGAGCAACTAGAAAGATGATGGCTCTCAATTACATGCACTATGAGGAGAAAATAAAATGCCAAGGGATGTTTAGTGGGGAGAAGAGACTCAGGGGGAACATTACAGCTGTTTTCAGGGATTTGGAAGATTGTGATGTGGAAAAGGAATTAGGTGTGCTGTGCTTGGCCCCAAATGTAGATCTAAGGATAGTGGATGGAAATTAACAAGAGTAAAACTTAGGCTGGATGTCGGGAGAAGCTTCTGAATAATGAAAGCTGTTTCCAAGTAGGAAGAGTTGCCTGAGGAGGTGATAGAGCCCCCTCCCTTGCAGTCCTCAAGAGAAGGCTGAGTGTCGATTTATCAGGTGTGTTGGAGTGGGGACTCTTTATAGCGTGAATTCAGCTAGATACCTGCTCAAGGTTTCTTCCAGCACTGTGAAATTCTGTGACTTGGTGACGTATTTAGACATCCCTTTGAAATTCCAGGAAAGATTATTTTTTGAAAATTAGTTTAAGTGTCAAGGAAACATCTGCATATTTGTAAATTAAATGAATTTGTAACAGAAATGAACATTTCATTTGATTCCAGCTCTCCCCAGAGCAGAGCTGATATTTAAAGACAAAATTGTTCAGAGACTATAAATCCATGATTAACATTAAAGTTTTATTCCTCCCCTATTATGTTGTAAACTCCTTAAAGGCAGGGACTGGTCTTTACCTTTCTTTGTATTCCCTGAACTTTTACTGTGCCTGGCACTTAGTAGGTATGGACCCTGCCTCGTGTGACCATTTAAGTTTGTTGGCTTAACTGGCAAAATGGGACAAGTAATCTCATCTCCTTAGAATATAATTATGATGATTAAACAGAAAGATGTGGAAAGAAGGTGGAATAGCAACACAGCCTCTGAATGCTCTCTAGCAAGGGGGTAGGATTGTGGGAAAAGTAACACAGACCATCCGTAGCTTCAGAGTGGGGACAGAGTTTGCGAGGCATATTAAAAGAGAAGGGATCCCTAAAATCTGGAAGCAACCTTAGAGATCATCTACTCCAATCCTTTTATTGTACAGACAAGAAAGTTAAGACCTCAGAGAGGGGAAGCGATTTGCACTGAGGTCCACAGTGATACATAGGTACTGTAGCTTCAACTCCATTATTTATTCCATTAAAACATGCAGCTTCTCCTAAGACTAAAATTAATCATTATTTGGGGGTAACAGTTCTCTAGATTGATCCCAATGCTAAAGTCTGTAGAAATGTAATGAATTCCAGGGGAGAACTGGCCAGGAGAGCAAAACAAAGCAAAGGCACTGTGCTAGGTGTTGGGGAAAATGAAAACAATAACATTCCCTGTTGTTGAGGAGCTTACATTGTTCTGGAGAGCCATCCCAAAGTGTATGAGCTGCCTCTGGTGGTTAAGTCCCCCCTAGTCTTATAGCAAAGACTAGATGCCTACTTTTGAGGGAGTTGTAGAAGGGATGTTTGTTCTGGTTGCACTGGATGGATTCTGAGGTACCTTCCATCTCTGGGATAGTATCATGAAAATGCACATTAACCCTTTCAATACTCCTAACAACATGCCTGCCATTCAGCAAACTAGAACAATGATGGAAAAAGAGTAGAGTCCAAATGTTCAAATTCTGACACTAAGATTAAAACGGAGCCTGAACCAAATTAATTTTCTCATAGGCATTTTCTATTAAGAAGTTGTACTTCCTGGCTAGAAGTAAGCTTATGTTGAGGACTGTCGGGCTCTAATATCTTCGAGCTGACCTTGGAGTCAGGAAAGCCTGGGTTCAAGTCCAGCAGAAAACATGTACTAGAAAGCAATTTAGCCTCCCGTGGCTCATTTTCCTCACCTGTAAAATGAGAATGATTCTAAATCATTATAATTATAAATATATAAATTATAAGTAACCTCATGGCATCATTCTAAAGATCAAAGAAGAGAATGTGTGCAAAGCACTCAGTAAATGATGAGTGCCCAGTATTATTTTTATTGCCTATGCTGAAAGATAAGGTAGTTTGTTAAACATCCAAAAAGTATTGTTTGCAGAGAAGAAACTTACTTTAATTATAGTGATGTAGAAAAGACAAAATAAGCCCAAAGGGCTCAATTAAAAGGAGAAATTTGTTCTATTTATTCTTTTCTCTGTCCTCCCAAAAGAATGTGGCTCATGCACCCAGATGATGGCCACCACATGAAAGGGACTCCACTTGAATACCTCCAGTGATGGGAAATTCACTACCTCCTGAAGAATCTTAATCCCATTTAAATTTCTATAACTGGCAGGAAATTTTTCCTCATATTGAAGATGGAATCTGCTTCCCTGTATTTCCCACAGCCTCTCAGATTGCTAGAGTTGTCCAAAAAGGAATCAAGTGACAATAGAATGAACTAAATTGTTAAACATATATGACAGCCCTCCTTCACAACTTATGTGTTATTCACACAAAGTAAAATCCTATCTACTCAGCTAGGACTCTTTCCTTGTCTCCACATGTAGAAAAATGCCATTTCTGGTCAATACTCAGTGGGCCCATGGTTTGAGCATTTGTTGATTAGCTAGCCAGCCTAACTGTGCAATGAGAGGATATAGTTCATCTTGAAGGAATGTCAACCAGGTAGCCAGTCAACCCCCAAGAAGTGACCTTTTATGCAGACTAAAGTCCCTTCAGAACTCTTCTGTCAGACAAGTTTATCAAAAGAACCTGATAGACCTCTAGCTTATTAGCATCACCCTCTAGAAAGACTGTCAAAGAGCTGATGTCTCTATGCCTCTCCAGGCTTCACCCTGTCAGATCTCTGCCACTGCTACTTCCTTGGGGCTCTTGGACATGACATCTCAGATCCTTCCTCCTGGACTGCTAGCTGCTAATGCAGGAGAGGCTAACCAGAGCAGCCCATCCCATGCTATATCCCTGGGGCTTTTTGCTGGGATTCTATACCCAGATACCATGTGTCAGATCCTCGTGGGCTCTGTTTTTCTTTCATCCTTCTTTGTCTTTGCAATAAAAGTTATCAAATATACAAGGGTAAAGCTTACTTAGGGATCGGGGGAAGGAGCTCATGATTGAGAAAAGTTTACAGTGTCCTGAATGCACTATGCTAATATTACTCTGAATTGTGAATGATGTTTCTGACATATATAGGCTGTAAGTCAATCAATCATCAATTAATCACAAGTAAAAGTATACTATGGACTAGGTACTATGCTGAAGATGAGTGCTACAATGACCAAAATGAAATAGGTAGGGAACAACATATATATAGTAAATACAAAATAATTTCAAAAGGGAAAGAATGCTAATAGCTAGGAAGAATCAGGGAAGGTCTTGCGTAGGAAATGGCTTCTGAGCTGAACTTTGAAAGAAACCAGAGATCCCAATGGGGGAGGTAAAGAGAGAATGCATTCCAGAGATGGAGGGGTCACCCGTGAAAGATGACATCTCAGATCCAAGGAACAGCCAACAGACACATTTGACTAGAATGGAGAGTGTCACAAAAAATAATGGGAAATAAGCCTGGAATGCTAGGGTCTAGTAAGATTGTGGAGGGCCTTCAGTTCTATCTTATTTGTTATATGCTTATTTATACTTATTTTATCTTAGAAGTAATAGGGAATCATTGGAGACGTTTGAGTGGATAATGGAGGTGCCCAATAAAAATGCTTTCTAATTGCTTTAAATTCATGTACTCATATAGTCAGATCTCCATTTTTAATGACATTGATTTGACAGTTGAAGCAGGGAGACTAATCAGGAGACTATTCTAATAATCTGGGTGGGAGGTGATGTGAGCTTGAACTAGGGTCATGGTCATAGGAGTGGAAAGAAACAGACATAGAGAATAAATATTGTAGAGATAGAATTAATAAGATTTGGTAACTTAAAGGATGAGGGAGAAGAAAGTCAAAGGTTCTTTGTGACTAGCCTCAATACTATACTCAATAATTTCTCAATGCTTCTAAAACCTCTTTTCATTGGTGTAGGTAGTCCCTTCACCAGTACAGATTGTCACTCCTCTACTCCCTAGTAGATGGTCTTTGAGAGTTGCTTTTGCCAAAATAATCACTATCTATGACCAGCGTGGTGATGATCCCCTCCATACTTGGCTAGGTTGCTCTTTAGATGACAGTTGTGTGGTACATCACCATTAGAAAATACATACTCAGAGCCTATTTAGGTTGGCTAGGATGATCTTGAGCTTTCAATACGCTGGCATAGTCTTTGAGAACCCAGGGATTCTATTATCCATAATATCATCAGAGGAAGATTTTAGTTGAGGCAAGTCCTGCTAGTATATTTGTAAAGTGTTTAGCATAGTGCCTGGCATATAATAAGCCCTTGATATATGCTTATTGCCTTCTTTCCTTTCCTCCTTCCCTCCCTCCCTCCCTTCCTGCCTCCTTCCCTCCCTTCTTTCCTCGCTCCCTCCTTCCTTCCATGAGATAATGGTAGTAACAGGGTTAACAACATTCTGCTTTTGTATCAGATTGTTTTAAGGAAGGTCACAGCCATACTCTGGCAGGCAATGTTCTCTGGTTGAGATTCACAACATGTTGGTTTTTCTAGGGAAAGGCTTCATAAAATATCCTATTGTAATTTTTTTTACCTATGGTAAAATGGCCCTGCAAAGCAGGTTGATGCTGAGGTGTGTCTCTGAATTTTTATTTGAAATCATAGAAAACATGCCTTTGGAATTCATCCCTGGAAAGGAAAGACCCAAGGGTGGCCCACTTATGAGAATGAGGCTGAAAGGGGAGAGAGAAAATGAGACAAAGACATACACAAACACACACACAAAGGGAGAAAGAGGTGAATAAAGGTGGGAGAGAGAGAGAGAGAGAGAGAGAGAGAGAGAGAGAGAGAGAGAGAGAGGAAGAGAGAATTTTCAGGGAACAGAGGATTAAGACCTCCAGGTAAAGCTAGAGGAAGCACCAAGGCCTGGTAGTCTGGGTTAAGATAGCTCTGGAGTCAGAGAGCCAAGAGTCCTCTCTTCCCAGGAGTTTGGGGTCATGGGAATAGGAGGACCTTCCCCATCTTTGGCAACAGGTCAGAGTAAGCTAGCCCCCAAGTGACAGAGCTGGAGTAAGAGAAAGGATTTGCCCAGCTTCACACTCCCATATTCCATTTTGAAGACTGAGGAAGTAAATGCCAGAAGGAGGGGCAAGGCAATCACAGCCTCCCGCCCTAGAGCTAAGAAACTGGCACCCAGTTACTATCGGGGACAAGAAGGAGCAGAAGGAAGTTTGGCAGAAGGGAGCTAAGAAGGCTACGCAGATATCCTCCAGCTTGAGCCAAGGATGAGAATTCGCTATAAAAACCTAGGGAAAGTGTGAAATGATTAAGCTTTTCATCTGCTGTTTTACCTCTTCCCTTCCCATCCCTCGCCCCCATAATTGCATTTTTCCTTTTTAGTGCTTTAGTATAAATCCCCATTAAATCAGCCAAGATGTTGGTTTTCAGGGAAAGGAGGAGGAGCAAATGAAGCCCCAGCAGCCTTGAGGGGATCAGGAATTTTTAGATCCCCAGTTAAGTTAAGGGAAGCAGAAGCAGGTAGAAACCTAAGGTAGCCATCTTGGGCTAAGACCTAGGAGTGTTGAATGCCTTAGGGGCAAGATGTAAGCTACTTCAAAAAGAAGTCAGCTCCCTGGGACTAGAAGTCATGGATTTATATTTAGTACTAAAGGACCCTTAGAGACCACCAAAGTTAACCATCTTCATTCTGCAGATGAGGTTAAGGTTAAGTGGCATGCCCAAGGTCACACAGCTACTAGGTGTCTGAGGCAGAATTTGAACCCAAGATCCCATATCCAATGCATAGTTTCATTCTTTGTATTTGAATCCCTAGCACCCAGCATAGTACCTACCACTTGGTAGGTGTGTCATAAATACTTGCTGATTGATTAATAATGGGACTTCAGGGTACAAGAACCCCATTAATTACATCCAAGTTATTCTAAGACCTCACAAAAACCTGAAAGAGAATTCCCTTCAAGGCACAGCACATCAAAACAAATGTTTTATATATTCCTGATAGTAATTAAAGGCAAAATTTTTAATCTGCAATAGACTGAGATTGCTATAAGTACTTAAAAAATATATATGGATTGGGGAATGCTAATGAAGTAGGCAGAAACTGCACTTTACATGAATATTGGAAGACAAAAATCTCAGTCTATCTCATTGATAGAATAAAGAAACAAATCACAATTTTGAAATGCTCGATATTTGGGGAGTTCGAGTCCATATGCATTTATTAGCTGCCTACTACGTGAGAGGCACTAGGCTAGTGACTGAGGTGGGGGGAGGGGAGAGAAAGCCAACAGTTCCTGTCCATTGAAACCCAACTGGGAAGAGAAGGTGTAAACAGGAGACTATCACATAATTTGAAAGGCAGAAAACAGTAGCTACTAAGCAAGTGGAAAAGCTTCCCACAAAAAGGTGAAGCCCAAGTTTAGTCCTGAAGAAACTAAGGAAGACTGACTAGTTCGTTTGTATTCGTGACATACAGTTCTTTAGAGAAGCATCGTTTCTGTGGTAAAATTTAACTTCCTGTTAACAAAAGAAAACAAAACAAGAAAGTTCCTCTCCAGTCCCTCAAGCTTTCGATATCAATCACATTCTCGCTAGTAGCCTTGAAACTGCACAGACCAGAAAAAGCAACACATTGTACCCTCCTATGGTAGAAAGGAAATTCCCAGGGGTTATCTTAACACCTGAGCCTTCTGCAAAGGGCTTGAAGAATTTATAATGAGCCTTTAGTCGAAAAGTCACAGGACCCATCTCTCAGTAATGTCGAGAGACCCAATTAGTTTGAGCCAAGAGCCTGGGAAGTAGAGAGTTCTAACAATGTAAGGCATTATAAAGGCTCTCCAGCTTGGAAGTGAATTTTATGCCCTATCAATGACCAGGCCACTGCAAAAGTATTTCCTATGCTCCTGGTGGTCCAAGCCCTTCTCCTAGGAGGAATGATCCTTTTATCTGTGAAGAAGAAGCCTTACCCTATGAGTTCACAAATATAGGCTGGCTGCAGACTGTCTCAGAGCTCAGAATCACTTGCCATCTATTTTATTTAAATTAAAATTGATCATGTCTGCTGTGTATATGTGGAGTGCACATACGATCTTGGTTTTCAGACAGACTGGGGATGACCAAAAAGATTAAGACCTATGATTTCCCAGAAAGTTACCCTTAACACAAAGGCTTTTAACCTGAAGTCAATCGACCCGCATGGGGTCTGTAGGTAGAATTCAGGGGGATTGTGAACTTGTTTTTAAAAATATTTTGACAACCATTTCAATAAAATTAGTTTATTTTAAAATCCCATGTATTTTATTTTATGTATTTAAAAACATTGTTCTCAGAAAGGGTTGATAGGTTTCTCCAGATTGCTGTCAGAGATATCAAGACTGCAGAAAAGGTCACCAACATTCTCCTTGTCTTGTACCAAGACAACAAAGGTGAGGGAGGAAGGTACGTCACTTCTGCTTAGATTGCCCTGACCCTCTAATTGAGTATGGTTTCGTCCATCAAGAGAACTGAACTGTATTGTATTTTAATATGATTATTGCTAATATATTATAGTAACAGGGAAATGAGTGCTGGACATGATGGTGCTGCTGCTGAGAAGGCTAAGGCTGGGAGATTTGAGCTGTAGTGGAGCTAAGGCAGATTGGGCAACCACACCAAATGCAGCACCAGTATGGGGCAATGGGCTGCCTGAGGAGGGGGTCCTGAGGAGGTTTCAGGCCCAGGCCAGAAAAACAGAGCAAATTAAAGCTTTCCTCATGATCAGGATTAGGAATTACACCTGTGAGCGACTGCTGACCTTCCAGCTTGGGAGAGATAGGGAGACCCAGTCTCAAAAAAATAAATAAAATGACTGATGTGTATATAACACAGATGTGTATGTATATGTACATGTGCATGTACATGCAAATGGGTATGTACACATGTGTGTATAGTGTATGTGAATATGTGTGTATATATGTGTGTCTGTGTGGAGGGATAGAGACAGAGAGCTTTACCATTAAAAAGAATTGGGGATTTGGAGCAGAGTATTTTGGAGGTAGAGTCCACACCTGTAATTTATGAGCAGATAATGGTGCAATAGACAGAACACTTGTCCTGGAGTCAGGAAGACCTGAGTTCGAATCTGGTCTCAGAGACTTACTAGCTGTGTGACACTGGGCAAGTCATTTAAACCTGTTTGCCTCAGTTTCCTCATCTGCAAAATGAGAATAACAATAGTACCATCCTCTCAGGGTTGTTGTGAGGATCGAGTGAGATAAAAATTTTCTAGCTTATTATTATATGCACAGTGCCTGCTGCATAGTAGACTCTATAAACATTTATCATTATTATTATTATTATTATTATTAAATTAGCATAGGAAACTTCCAGTGGAGGAAATTATCTTTACCGCCTGATGTGTACTTTCTAGTCTTGGGCAGGTGCATGGGCCACTGAGAGATTAAAGGACCTGCCCAGAGTCACAAAGGCAGTGCATGTCAGGGGCCCAGCTTGAACCCAGGTCCCGTGGACACAAAGGCCAGCTCTCTATTCACCACATCAACTTAATTGCCTCCTTCAATGATCTTGATATCCCTAATGGAGTAATCAGATCTAGTGGGCTCGGGCAATGGTGCAGGTCCACCCACGTAGCTACTGTTTGGAATGTCTGCCACAAGCCCATCCCCAACACATCTGGTTTTCCCACTTTCGTAAGTAGGAGGTTATCATGCTCATTTTTAAGATGGGGAAAATGAGGCTCAGAGAAGGGAAGGGTTTAAGTATTACATGTACAAATCTGGTGTCTCTCAGTAGAAGGGAAGCGCCTTTAGGTCAGGGATGGGGTTTTGTTCTTGTCTTTGTATTCCCAGTGCCCAGCACTGTGCCGTACATCAATTGGTATTTAATCAATCTTTTAAATTAGATTGAATTTGTAGGATCATTGGGTCATGGATTTAGAGACAGAAAGGACTTCAGAGGTATATAGACTAACCTTCATTTTATGCATGAAAAAATAGAATTGAGAGAGGTGAATTAAATGGCAGGGTTCGGATTGGAATCAAGGTCCTCTAACTAAATTTAGGCTTCTTTCCACCATGGCTACACAGTCTCTTGGAACTGAATAGAATAGAATGGAATGGAATGGAATCTAACTGAGTTGAACTGAATTGAATTGAAGTAGACTAGACTTTCCTGGGCTAGATTGGATTGAATTGAATGGAAGTGAAATGAAATTAATTGCCCAAGAACACATGACCAGAAAGTAACAAAGTATTTTGTTTTGAACCCTGACCTAGTGAACTTTCTATTGCTACAAGATTCCTCTATTAATGTCTTTTTTCTTAATGACTAGCATATGTGAGGAATTCTGCAATAAGAGGAGTTTCATTTATATTAAAAATACAGACTCATTTCACCTGCTGACTTGTCTCTCTTCCCATGCTGGGAGGTCATGATTGCCAGAAATGGACAACACTGACTAATGAGAAAGGGCCATGCATTCAGTAATACTAAGACATGAAGAGCCCATAAAAATAAAGGCTGTCTTGTCCTCTTTCCCATTGTGTATTCCCCAAAGGCTGTTTTTGACTCTTAATTGGCCTGAAGATAAATCACACTGGAGAAATAAAATGGCTCATTTCACCAAGATCATCTCAACTCTAAATGGTCCAAAACTTCATTATCGAGGACAGATCTTTGCTTCCCACCATTGAAAGCTGACTTTTTGGGCTTGTGTTTCTACAGCTGAAATGGTAGCTCTATTCAGTATAGGCTCGAAAAAAGAAAACATGACCTTGAAGGTAGAAAGCTGGAGATTCAGGAGCCAAATGAAACTTACAACTTATTTCTCACCATCTGTTCAAAAACTTTGAAGAATCAAGGAAGCTTAGAAACACTTGATTTTTTTAAAAATATATTTTTAAGTTTTTAAGAAGTTTGAAATGAAAAATAGAGTTATTGAAATAAGCTATAACTTTTTACTGTCTTGTGATTATAGGTTGGTCTCAGACGAAATTAATCTGAGGCTCCCTTTGTGAAAGACTTCATTCCAACTTATGGCAATTATCCAATACATTTCCCAAATATTCATCTCTGCGGGGATACGATCATTTGTCAAATAACCACCAAATAGCTCCAGGATTTGGGGGTCCTCAGTTTATTAACTATACAATTCTCCTATTGGTCTTATGTAAATGAGCAGTCAGCTAGCATTTTTAAGCACCTACTATGTGCTGGGAATTTCACTAAGCACTAAGAAACAAGGTACAGAGGCAATCTATATCCTGGAGGCAAATTCATTATCTAGCAGCTATTCAAAGCCTCACAGTGTATCTGTCCTTGCCATTTATGACCTGCAAACTTGCCAAAATCTCTAAGAAGCATGTCCTTGCATATTTTTAAATCGGCCTGCAAATTTTTAAGCACTCTATAAATTTCAGTTATTATTTTTAAGGTGGGTAAAAATCAGAAACAGCTTTACTTGAAGCTTGAAGATCAGAGTTTAAACCCAAAATTTACTAGCTGTATGACAATGGAAAAAACAATTAAATTCTCTGTATGTCACTTTCCTTAACTGTAAAATAAGGAGGCATTGGGGGAGGAGGAGTGGACTAGATGTCTTCTGAGGTCTCTTCTAACTCTAAATCAATGAATCTATATGTATTATTGGAAAAGGAATGAAAAAGCCAAATTTATACAAAACATTAGAAGGCACAAAGCCTCTGGTGTGTTGGGGAGGTTTTCTATGGAAAATCTGTGGGAGAATGTAGACAAGCATCTGGAAGCATGAATACAGCTAAACGGGTTATATTATTGATAGAGGGAGAACCATACAGCAAAGATCACAGATCCATCAGCATGGTACATTGTTAGACTTGGAGTCTGGAGCACCTGTGTTTGAATCCAGGCTCAGAGACTTATTGTCTGTGTCCCAGGACAAGTCATTTAAATTCTCTCAATGTCAGTATCTTCATCTATAAGATAATATAACAACAGTACTTGCCTCACAGGGCTGTCACAATCATCAAATTAGACAGTCTGTGAAGTGATTCACAAACTTTAAGATGTTATATAAATGTATGCTAATTTTTATCATTAATAAAAAAGCAGCCTATAAGTAGTCTAAATAGCATTATTCATACAAAAGTGCACCATTTTAGGTTCTACATTAATCACTGGTCAGTTTTCATGAAGTTAATGAAAAAACTAGCATTTTGAAGATGGAACTTTGCCTGAGGACTGTGTGGTATACCTAGTTGGGCCACATCTCAAGTGTGACTCCAGATTAACATCCAGTTCTGGCCAGGCTAATGACCAAATAGCACTAACTTGAATTCCAAGGCAACAGACTTGGATTCAGATCCTTTCACTTCTAGCAATTCACTTTAAATATCTGAGCCTAAATTGCCTCATGTAGAAGTTTGGACTTTGTGGCTTCTGAGGTGCCTTCCAGCTCTGGATTGATTATCTGAGGAACTAAACAAAGGGGCAAGGGATTCAAGAATGGAAGTTAATGTAGAGTTGAGAGATGAGACCATCTGGCTACGGACTGGCTGACAAATTGGAATACTGGAAACTCCAAGGGAAAAGAGGTTGCTGAGTATTAGTGTTAAAGGTAGAGTCTAGAAGTACCACTGGGGAGCAAAGAGAATTTCAACTTTCCACTGCAACCAATGAGTGGAACAGCATAAGAGAAAATGTTGCCATTCCTAGAAGGATAATAAGGAAAGCATAGTCATAAGAAGGGAACCAGTTCTCAAAGATTGTAAAAAGATAGAAAGAGTGAGGAAGGAAGAGGTTTAAGATGAAAAGAATCCTTTGAATTATGGAGTAGGCATTACAGAGGGCACAAAGAAGTATATAAACTTAAGGAAAGGATATTCCATCTAGAGCCAGAAGGAACCTTAGAGGTTCCTTAGAGGTCTCCTCATCCAACCCTCTCATTTTATAGATGGGGAAACTGAGACCCAGGAAGGTCATATGAGTTGCTAGACAGAGTAATAATTCATATCAACATCATAAAATAAATGGTCCTCTGTCTTTAGTACTGGTATTCTTTGTTGTTGAAATGAAATGGATTGGAGAGCAGAGTGACTACCAACATGGAAATAAGTTAACAAAACATTTCAACAGTCCTGGTGAGAGATCTGAGCTAAGAGTTGCACCAATAAAAACAAAAGGGAGAGAAGTGAAAGTTGTACAAAGCAACATGTCTTGGCAACTAATTACAGGAGGAGGTTTGAAAGAAGGGTTAAGAATAATTCTCATGTTTGTAACCTGAGTGAACAGAAAGATAATGCCATCTTCATAAAAGGGGATCTTCAGAAGAGGAATTCAGTTCAGGAGAGGGGAAGATGATGAATTCAGTTTTAAACGTGTTGAAGTTGAGAGGATGAGATAAAGAGGCTCAGCAGCAGTTGAATGACAGGAGGACAGGAAAGAGAGGAGGCTGAGTGTAAAAATTTGAGTCATCTTCAAAATGATGATCTTGGAAGCCATGGGAGTAGAGATTACCAAAAAAAATTGTGTGTGTGTGTGTGTGTGTGATGAGAACTGAAGAGGATCATTTAAGAATGGTGTTCATTCATTTCAGTTGTGTCTGATTCTTCATGATCCCATTTGGGTGGGGTTTTCTCATCAGAGATACTGGAGTGTTTTGCCATTTCTTCTCCAGCTCATTTTACAGATGAGGAACTGAGGCAAGGAGGATTAAGGGACTCACCCAGGGTCACACAGCTAGGAAGTGTCTGAGGCTAGATCTGAGCTCATGAAGGTGAATCTTCCTGACTCCAGGCCCAGCACTCTATCCACTGCACCACTTTGCTACACCTTAAGGATGAACAACATACATAATGCAATGGAAAAAGCATTGAATTAAGAGTCAGAGGACACTGGGTTCAAATCAAAGTCTGCCACTTAGTATTTCTGAAGCTTTGAGCAGAGTACTTTTCTCTAGACCTTCACTTCCTCTATCAAGTAAAGAGGTTTTATTCAGTGGCATTTAAGGGCTCTTCCAACTCTAAATCAATAATCTTGTGTTTCCTTTTATAAACTACATCTAGTGGTTATACCAGTCATTTTTCTGAAGATATGGTCTCAATGGATTACAAATTCAAGAAATACCAAATTTCCTTCTTTTTTTCTCTTTTCTTTCTTTTTCCTTTCTATCCTTTCTTCCTCTCATGCTTTCACTCTTTCTCTTATTCTTTCTTTGTTCTTTTCCTCATTTTATTCTTTGTTCTTTCTTCCTCTCTTTTCTTTGTCTCTCTTTTTGTTCACAATGGAAGACCACCAGCTAACCATTGGACATCTCTATCTGCAAATCCCATGAGTATCTCATGAAAAGGTCCAAAACAACTCTCATAGCCACTTCCCTCAAAAACCTGAATCACAACAAAACTTCCCTGTTTTACCCAAAAGCATCTCCATTCTTCAAGTCACTAAGACTCTAAACTCCTTGTGGATAGGGACTGATTTTCTTTTTTTCTATGTATTTCTGGAGCCTTTCATTGTTTTGCAATTAGCATGAACTTAAATATTTCTTGACTTGGTTTGACTTCCTTGTTTCTTTCCTTCTCTATGTTTACTTTATTTTCTTCTTTCTTGGCCTCTATTTCCTTACTTTATCTCTTCCCTTTTTCTCTTTTTCCTTCCAACTTTTTTCTTTTTGCCTTCTTTCTTCTATTGACTTTTCTTTCTTTCCTTCCTTTATTCCTTCCTTCTCTTCGTTCCTTCCTTCCCTCTTTCCTTCCTTCCTTTCTTCGTTTCTTTCCTTTCTCCCTTTATTCCTTCCTTCTATTTCTTTCTTCCTTGTCCCTCTTTCTTCCTTTTCCCTTCTTTACGTTCCCCTCCCTTTCTTCCACTCTCTATAGTTCTAACTCAAATAATAACACTACAAACCACAGCTACAAATAGAGCCAAGTAATTTAATCTAAATCGAAGAGATACAATGGAATTAGAATAGGAGTAGCAGATTACAGGGTCTGTTTCCTATTTGTGTGAACATTAATTACGTTATTGTTGAAGTCTCTACAAATGAATATGTATACAGAGCAATTTGAATTTCATAAAAATAAATCTGATGTCAGCAAAAACCTATAAAATACCTTTGAATCCTGTGTTTGTAGGACTGCAGTAGAAATTCATTGGAATAAGTAACATTAAGAGCTTCATTAGCCTTTGGCTCCAAGTCATTGGCTATTTCTGTACTCCCAGAGGAAAGGTCAGGGAGACCAAGTCTTGTTTGTTTGGCTTGTGCCTCAGTGGCCCAGTTTCAGAGGAGAGAACTGGAAGTATAGTCCAGCTCATATATCTATATGATTTCTAAATGTATGCTATTATTTCTATTTCTGTAGAAATGAATTCATCCCTGACAGCAGGAAAGCATTGCTAAACCATCATTTCCTCTGCTCACCGCTGCTCATTGTATTCTTCTGTTTCTGAATTCCTACTTTTTTCTATTTCTTCTCTTGTGACTCTGAGTATATCTCTAACTTCTGCTTAATGCCTATAATCTACCACTTGGCTGACTTTTGAACTAGTAGACTGGGAAGAAGAACACTGGTGTTGATAAATACAAACAGGCATTGTATGGCTAAACACCCACCACACGCTCATGTCCCAAATCAAAAAGAAAAAGAAAAAAATGAGCAAGTCTGTGAATCAGGGTTCTGTTTATATACTTTTGTTGTGAATAATAATCATTTGATGGCTTAAGTAAGAGCCCAAGTTTTGATTACAGGCATTAGAAAACTTACAAAGTGTTGACTAAGTTTGGTTCCCTGGTGGGAAATGCCCAACTATGGTAATTCAAACACCTTTTCATTTATTTCTGAGGACAAATGTATTTAATAATGGAGTTGCATCTTACTTGAAAGAAAATATTAGCTTTGGCAATAGAGTTGCCAAATCACCCTAATTAAAGAGGATATCAATTCCTCTCTTTTTAGTTTTTAAGAGACATTGCTAGTTCATGACTCTCTACCCACTCCCAGGGTAGCCACATCTTTCTCTTCACCCTCTTTTTTTTAGGAATTAAATGATAGTATTTGATAATTTTGCTTTAATGCTTAGGGACTTTCAGTCCTTCCTCTAATAGGTGAATACATACATATATATGTATATACATATATATTATAAATCTTAATATATTTAGAAAGGAGAAGGGAAGGAGGGAGGAAAGGAGGGAGAAAGAGAGAGTCTATAAAACAGAGAATGACATCATCCCCTGTTCTCAAAGCGTCAATTAAATGATTTGCTTTGTTTGCACTGTCCATTAGTTTGCTATATCCTTCATTAGACTAGAAAGTCATCCAGGCTGGGGATCTGCCTGCCTACATATATTGCATAGCCCCATGCAACCAGGTACTGCTCAATCAATAATACTCACTGTTGGTGAAGTGGTCTTGCAGTGCCAATAATGTGCATTATAATTTGGTCGTTGATTTTTTTTCTCCTCTTATAAAATCTAGATACCCTTGAATGCTACCTCTCTTTGCCATTCATTTTATGTAACTCAATTGCAGAGTCTTCTTTCCCTGCCCTGTTATGTTAAGGAGAGAACTGATACTATATTTCTCCATGGATAAAAGAGAGATGAATTATCCTACCTCTTGCTTTAGTATTGACTTCCCCATAAAGATATAGTTTACAGAATCACAGAGTTGGAAGCCTATTCAGAAGCCGTGTAGCCTAAAACAATAAAATATAAACTCCTTGACAGAAAGGGCTCTTTCATTTTATCTCTGTATCCCCAGTGCCTAACAGCACCTGGCACATGGTAGCTGTTCATGGAAGCTTGTTTCATTGAATTAAATACCACGCATTTTTTGAAAAGATACTCTCCTCTACAATATGCCAGACTTAAGGTATTCTAGGAAGGGTAGAATTCCCTCCCTTCCAAAAGAGTCCGGTTTTGGATATCTACTTTTGGAATTTCTAGGAAGGTTTTTCTTTATATCAAACCTAAATTTTTCTCCTTGCAACTTCCTCCCATAGTTACTCATTCTGCCCTCTTGAGGCCAAGCAGCACAATTCTAATCCTTCTTCAATTGCCAAATGATAACCTCTTCACAATAGAAGCCTATATTCTTATTGCCTTACTGATACTGCAGTTTGGCTAAGCACTCTCTCCATCGTACCACTTCCCCAAAATCTCAAGGTTCATCCTTAGACCCAAAGAGCATGCAAGTGGTTGCTGGGTTGATTTCAGCTTGAAAAGAAGTCACTAGTAGATGTTTCCCAAGCATTTTTGTCTTTATTGGAGTCTTCAACATTTTTATCAATTCCTTTGGTGCAGTCATAGATGGTATGTTTATCAGATTTGTTTACTGTGTGAAGATGGGAGTGATAAGTATCTCCCTAGATGACAAAGTGAAAATCCACAAATAAACTGACCAGTGCATTTCAATAGCAATAAGTATAATGTTTTAAGCAAGTTTGTTTTAGTAATCTAATGAGTACAGGATTGAAAAGTAATTACTTTACAATACAATGTATAAAAAATGTCCAGGGATTTGAGTAGTCTGGAAACTCCAAATGAGTCAGGAGTGTGACATAACAGCCAGAAATGTGAACATGATCTTAAGCTGCATTAAGGGAGGAATAGCATCCAAAATGAGGGACGCGATGTTTCAGCTGCCCTCCACCCTGGACTGACAACATAGAAAGTACCAAGTTACCTTCTAAACACCACACTTTAGGAAGGACACTGACGAATTGGAGCTCATTTAGCGGAGGGTAATCAGAATGGTGAGAGAAGGAGAGATTGTGTGATATGTAGATCAGGTGAAGGAATTAAATGTGCTTAACAAGGAAGAGAAAGCTTAGGTCATCATCCTTTATTCAAATATTTGAAAAATAAATGAGAGAGGAATTAGACTTTGTAAGCTTGACTTCCAAGGGCAGAAAAAGTAGCAATGTATGGAAACTCTAGAGAAGTAGAGTTTGGCTTGATGTCAGGAAAGATGCTGATAGAACTTAAAATGGGTTGCCATAATAAGTCAATGAGCATTTATTAAGCACTTACCATATACCAAGCCCCATGCTAAGCACTGATGATCCAAAGATGGTCCCTGACTTCAAGAAGTTTACATTTTAATAGGGAGACAATGTTAAAACAACTATGTACTCATGATACATGAATATATACAAATATATGTGTATATACATACATAGTAAATGGGAGGTAATTACAGAGAGATGGCACTAGGAGTAGGAGGGTTGGAAAAAGTCTTCTGAAGAAGGTAGATTTTGAGCTAAGTCTTGAAGGGAACCCAGAAAGCCAGGAGCCAGAGGGAAGAATTCTACATTTGGGGGACAGGCAGTGAAACTAGGGTGTGGTGGGAAGAGCGGTGTTGCTAGATCATAGAGTACACAGAGAGGAAGTATAGGAAGACTAAAAAGATATGAAGGGGTCATATTGTAAAGGGCTTTAAGTCAGACAGAACATTTTATATTGATCCTAAAGGGAACAAGGAGGTATTGGCGTTTATTAAGTTTGGGTTTGGGTTTGGGTTTTGTGGGGTTTTGTGGGGGAGGGTTTGAGGCAAGGGTGGCATAGTGAGATCTGTGCTTTGGGAAAATTACTTTGACAGCTGAATGGAGGATGGATTAGAATCCTAGGATCATATAATCATAGGTTTATAGCTGGAATGGACCTCAGAGACCATCAGTTCCAACTCCATCATTTATAAGATAAGAAAACTGGGACCTAAACATATTGAACAGCTTCCCCAAAGTCACAGAGGCAGTAAGGTTTACCTGACCAGAGGTTCTGAATCTCTCCATGTCTCCATGGTCTTCATGAGTTACAGTTACAAGAAAGGGAAGATCCATTAGCTTGTGGGCAGCTATCTGGTCCTTAACCTCTCTTAGGCAGCCAGACTTGTCCTCAAGATTTAAGTCTATGATGCATGATTGAGTCTCTGCTCAAAGCCTTTTCAGCCTGGTAGGAATTGCCAAGCTCACCACTACGACCCCAGCGGAATTTTAAACCACAATACTTTGTTTGGCTTTGATTGCATCTTACTTGGATGAGGGAATCTTTGACATAGAGGAGGACATTCTGGGAATAGAGGACCTCTATTTAAATCCTATCTCTGATACTGACTACCTATGTGCTTAGGGCAAGGAAATTTATCTCCCTGGAATTGTTTCCTTATCTATAAATAGATCTCTCTAGATTCTAGCTCTAGAATTATGATCCTAACTCACTTCCCTTCTGGATCTCAGTTTCCTTATCTGTAAAATGAAGAGATAAAATAATATGGCCTCTGTTCCTTTTAGCTCTAGCTCTATGAGCCCATCTTTGCAAAAAGGAAAGGGAGGTGGAGACTCAGAACAATTGAGTATTTTGTTTAAAATCCTGACCTTGCCCCATTGTGTCCCCAACAAGAATCATAGTTCTGACTTGCCCATGTAAGAATGCATACCCTGTTGTTGTTGAGTTTTTTTTTATTTTGAGGGGATTGACAGTGCTGGGCTCTGGGGCCCCAGATGTCAAATGCTTGGCATGCCCTTCCTAGATTTCCTCATTGGGATTTTCCATATTCCAGAAGCAATATTGTACTCAAAATTCAGCCCATGTAAAACTTCCCAGAAAACTTGCACCCAAAATACAAAAATTGAGCTTCCCTATCTGGATTATGGGCAAAGTTTTTGACTAATGGAGCAGGAATTTCTGTCATCTTCATGATAATGCATTGCCAGGTAATTGTTGAATATTTAAATACTTTGAATAAATGAATTAAAAGCCAGTTTTCATTTTTGCATCGTTGTTCATCTGATTCGTTAGACAATTTCATTTTGGGAAGTAAGAAACTAGGAGAGCTTCATTATGCAGCCAATTAGCAATTCATTCACACAAAGAATAAATCTGGTATGACTAAGTGCATTCTGGGAGGCAGGATGAAAATACCTAGAATGGGAGATAGAATGAATGGTCTTGTGATCTGTTTCATGGTTGTGACCACTTTGGACACTCAACAAATGCTAGTAATAAAAATAAGGATCACAGCTGACATATGAATAGCACTTTACTGTTGATTATTACTAATAATAATAGCTAGCATTTATATGTCACTTTAAAGTTGGCAAAGCACTTTATAAATATTGTCTCATTGGATCTTCACCATGACCCAGTGGGGTAGATGCTGTCATTATCTCCATTTTATAGATGAGGGAACTGAGGCTTAAAGAGGGTAAGTGACTTGCCCAGGGACACACAGCTAACAAATGGCTGCTCTTTCAGATTCTCTGTACAGCACTTCATCCATTGCACCACCTACTTGCCTCAATAAACTATATTTACATGACCTCGTTGGGTCCTCACAACTCTTTTAGATAGTTACAACAGTTACACTTTCATTTTACAGATGAGGAAATCAAATTATTTCACCAGATCACACATAAGATCAAAGATTTAGAACTGGAAAGGACATTAGAGACTTGATTTTTAAATCCCTGATTTTATAGTTAAAGCAACTAAAACCTACAAAGATGAAATAATTTGCCCATGGTCACATTCATGCTCATCATCATAAGTGAGATTTGAACCCAGGTCCTTTGACTCTATAGTCAGTGATCTTTTTCTCTTTACCACACTGCATCAAATCAATTCCAGAATAAAAGGATCCAACAGTTGTAAAGGACTAAGCTCACCTCTTCCAACCCAAGTCTGAAGAAAGATCTTCACCACAATGCTCCCAATAAGTTTAAATCTAACTGGAAGACCCTTAATGATGAGAGAACTCACAAGCGGCCAAGGAATTCTTTTCACTTTGAAGTAGGTTGAATTATTGGGAAATCTCTCCTTGTAGCAAGCAGAAATCTGACTTTGTACAAGATGATGACGATGTACCAACCTTTAAATATTTTTAGATACCTACTATGTGCTAGGCACTATGTTAAGTCCTGGGATACAAAGACACAAATGAAATGGTCTTTGCCATCAAGGAGCTTACCTTCTATCAGGGAAATTAATTTAAATCACTACACCCCAATAAAATATTTCCTAGGATGCTAAGAGAACTGGCAGGTATGATTGCTGACCTGCTCTCCATGGTCACTTAAAGATTATGCAAAATGGGAGAGATGTGAGAGAATTTATGATGGGACAATTTGTCTCAGGTTTTAAAAAGAAGTAGGATCTGGAAACTAGACTTGTGGCTTTCATTTTTATTCCTGGCAAAAGTCTAGACTATGTTGTTAGAGGGTTGGCTGGTAGACATCTAGAAAAGGAAGTGCAGATGACGAGGAGTCAACACAGCTCCATCAAAAATAATCTGATCACATTAACCACTGTTGTTTGGATTATTAGGTTGATGAATCAGTAAAATGATGCAGAGTATATTTTAAATTCCATCAAAACTGTGACAGACCCTTTCATGTTATCCTTGTGAACAAGATAGAAAGATGAGGGTTAGATTATATTACATTGAGATGGATTTGGAACTGATTCTATAACTTGGACCCAAAAGAAATTATTAGCAAGTCAAGACATTCTTGCAAGGGGGTCTCCAGTGGAATACCCAGGGCATCTCTTCTCCATCCTGTGCTGTTGAATGTTTGTATCAGTGACTTGGACAAATCTACAGAAGGAGTTTTCAAATTTGTGAATGGCATTGAATTTGGAGGTATACCAGATATGTTGGAGGACTGACAGGGAAAGGTTAAAAATGCAAGATCATTGTTCGAATATAAGAAGAAATGGGATAGGAGCAAATGTAAAGTGCAACTTGAATGCAAAAAGTCAATTTTACAATTACAAGATCATTAGACAACTGTACCTGTAAAAATAATTTGAGAGCTTTAGTTAATTGTGTATTCTATATGAGTCAGCAAGATGAGATAGCAACCAAAAAAGAGCTAATGAAGATGTCCTTTAGGTTGTTTGACATGTGAGTCTGGATCTCAGAAGAGAGGTCAGGGCTTGAGATTTGGCAGTTCTCCATACAAAGGTTCTAGAACCACTCAGTCTCCCCTTCCCTACCTCGAACTCCCCTGAACCTACCACATCTTTATGTTTCACGTTTAGCATATGTGAGTGTACACACATGTACATGATGGTAAATTTCTTAAAGGCAGGAACCATTTTGTTTTGTCTTTGTATTTTCAGCATCTAACAGTGCCTGACATGTTGTAGGCACTAAATAAATGTTCATTGGTTGATTAATGACAGAATATTAGAGTTGGAAGTGGCCATCCAATCCAGCCCATACACAAAAAGAATGATAGTTGAAGCCATTGAAATAGATGAAATCCCAAAGGACAGAGCTTTAGAGAGAGAGAATGGAAGTGGGCTAAGGATACACCCTTGGGGAAGAAAAGAAAGAGCCAAGCATTTATTAAGCACCTACTGTGTCCCTGGAAGACTCTGTACTAAGAAAATGTTATCTCCTTCGATCTTCACCACAACGGTGGGGGGTGGGTACTATTTTATCTCCATTTAAAAGTTAAGGGAAGTAAATTTTTAAACCTCTAGACAGAAGTTAAGTGACTTGCCTGTGGTCACATGACTAGTAAGTATCTGAGGTCAGATTAAAACTCCAGTTTTCTTGACTCAAGATCTGTCTCCTGAACAACCTAACTGCCTCTGGTATTCCTTGTGGAACCTTTGCATTAAAGGGTTAAATAGGAGAAGCAAAAAAGTGAATGGTCAGAGAAGTAGGAGGAGAATCAGGATTGACATTCTTGGTGAAGTAAGCTCCTTAAAGATAGGAACTGTTTGATTTTTTTAATGTTTTAAAATAAAGATGGGAAAATGACAAAGCCAACTAATACATTGCCTCAGTCTGATGGTATATGCAATGTTACATCTCCATAGTCTGCTGCCTCTGCAAAGAAAAGAGTCTAGGCTAATGTAGGCCAGAATGACATTTGATTGTGTATCTGTCTTCCCTGTCACAGTGCTGTGTGACACTGTTTATATTCCCCACATCCCCCTAAGTCATTTTCATATGAAGTGTTATTATTAGTCATGATTCTCAGCTGGAGATAAATTACAATGCTACTCTAGATTTTCATGTTAACGCCTCCTTTCAAAGAGTCTTTGCCAGGCACCAATACATTGTTTCAGAACCCCTGAAAGGTAGGTAGATTGGGAGAACTGCATGAGAAATTTAAGACATCCACAAGTTGATTGGATTTCTCACTGTTAACTGCAAGATTCTGGACAGAGGCAAGAGTGAGAAAGCAAGGGTCCTGACTCTGCTCAGTCCCCTAAAGCAAGCTGTCTCTTCCAAGACCTTGTCTTCTGATCCTTTGAAAGTAAAATATATTTGACAATTTACTTCCTCACAACTTAACCTCTAAAGCTGTAGGTAACCGTGCCCTGAACTGCAGAGACAGTTGGGGACTGGGGCTTAATAGTTTAAGACAGGCAGGCCCTGGGCCTAGCAACCTGCTAGAGACAGCAGTTTCTGTTCATGAAGGCGGTCCATCTTCAGGAGAGGAGTTGCATCGCCTGCAGGTCAGTTTTTGAAATATATGCAGTGTCACCTAGCATACATTCAGAGAGGTCCCACGGGGCCTTATCCCAGACTCAAATGGGAATTTTCAGCTCAGCTAGGCCCTTTTAGGGAATATCCTCATATGCTGCCCCCAAGAATAATCTGGATGCTACTTTGTCATGCTCACAGATCATGCCTTTTGCAACACACCGTGCTTTGCCCTTTCTCTGTGAGCCTTCATTTGTCATGCCTGGGAAGAGAGGGCCCTCCTCCTACAGGACTTGATCAGTGAATGCATTTTTTAAGCTTAACCTTCTCCTGATCTATTAAAAGACCATCTCCAGGCTGGATTGATCATTTGGAACTACTTACACTGACAGGCATCTAAAGGAGCTCGAGGGCCACAAATGTGTGAAGAGTTTGGGTGCTGTTCTCTAATTTCAGAGGAATTAGCAGATTAAATACCTCCTAACAGATTGTACTTTCTTGGGAAGGAGGCTGCCTCATAATCTGCAAGAACTGAGTTCGACTTCAAGCCTCTGGCACATACTGGCTGTGTAATTCTGGACAAGTGGCTTAACCTCTCAGTCCCCAGGCAACTTTCTAAGGCTATGCATTGCAGAGACGGAGTTCCCTCATCAAGAGTTCCTATATTAATGGAATCACAGGTCCAGTCCTCCCCCATACATACACAGAAAAATCAGTTTGGGCTAAGGCTCAAATATTCAAATACTGAAAGAAGGGAAGATACCAAAGGCCTGGGGAAAATCTCACACATTGATAATAGTACAAAAGCGTGTGCATATGCATGTGCGCGCACATACACATGCACACACACACACACAATGCATAAACTATAAAGAATTTAGCAATTTCTAATTTTTAGCAGCCCACAAAAATCTTAATCCTGTAATAGGCATATGGCTTATGGTGGAATCTCTTTGCTTATATATTTTTCTACTTTTTAAATTATTTCTCTTGTATTAAGAAGCATTTGTTTTTCTCTCCCCTCTCCCACAAAAAAAAGATAAACAAAAACAAAACAAAACCCTTATAACAAATATGCATCATCATGCAAAACAACTTCACCGCGTCCGAAACTACAAATCTCGTTCTGGGCGTTGAAATCTCATCTCTGACACTTATAGTAGCTGAAAAATCTTAAGCAAGTTATTAACTTCCGGGGACTTTGTTTTTCTCATCAGCTAAATGGGATTGTACTTGCACTACCCTCACTGGTTACTGTGAGCACCAATTGAGGTTAGAGATGTAAAGTTCTTTGCAAACCTTAGTCATCACCACCATCACCACCACCACCACCATCACCACCACCACCATCACCACCACCACCATCATCACCACCACCATCACCACCATCACCACCACCACCACCATCACCACCACCACCACCAT
>CM053600.1:176807810-176844168 GCA_028646575.1 Pseudocheirus occidentalis
GAAGGAAGGAAGGAAGGAAGGAAGGAAGGAAGGAAGGAAGGAAGGAAGGAAGGAGGGAAGGAAGGAATAGAAAGGAGAGAGAGAGGGAAGAAGGAAAGGAGGAAAGAAACTTGTTTATAAAGCACTTGCTATTCCCTGAGGATAAAAATACAAAAATGAACTATGGGAAAATGTTTATAAATATTAGCAACTTGGAAGAAAATTCCCCCAGGGGAAAAAAGAATAGAGGGTCACTACCTTGGCCTACAAATGAACTACTTGCTGCACAGTGTTACAAATCATCTCTGCCCCACTTATTCAACAATCAATCAATCAAATGACTGATGTTGCACGGCCCCTTGTGTCTCACGTATCCAACAGACCATTCCAAGTCACTTTTGTGGACCAAAGCTAAGACTTTACTTTTAATGGTAAGTTTCCTTTTTATTCAGAGGAAGAATGTAGACTCAACTCTACTTGCCAAAGATGTTATTATTAATAATAATAAATATTGATAGCTAGCATTTACATAGTACTTTAATGTTTGCAAATCACTTTACAAATATTATCTCATTTTTTGGCATAACCACTCTGGGGCAGAGGTGCTATTATGATTCTCATTTTACAGATCAGAGAACTGAGACAGGCAGAGGCCAAATGACTTGCCAATGATCACCCAACTAGGGAGTATCTGAAGCTCATTTTGAATACAAGGTCCAGTGCTCTATCTACTGTACCACCAAACCATCCGTGATCTTTCATTGACATAAATAAGTGAATTAACTATGTCTTTTCTCAATACTGACAAACTCAGAGAAATTAAAGCAGTTCTTTTTTTTATTTGAAATTGGTTTTTTAAGTTGATTTATTTGTTTACTTTTAGTTTACAAGATTCAGTTCCACAATCCCTTGAGTTTCAAATTTTCTCCCCTCCATTTCCTCCCTCCCAATAACAGCTTGCAATCAAGTATAGGATCCAAGGCACTTCTTAATAATACTAACAATGGTTAGCATGTGGTACTTTTAAGGTTTGCAAGATGTATTATGAATATACGATATTTTTGTACTGTATACTTTTAGGATTAAAATACTTTTAGGATTTCTCACTTAAGCAGTGATAGTTTTCCCTCCATTGCCACAGATTGCAACCTTAGTTGTGCCTTAGTAAATTAGCGTTATGAGCTGCTGGAAATGAGCCTTTGTTCTCCTTAGCCAGGCTGGTCCTCAGACCCCAGACAGATGGAAAGTCAATCACCGGCCCACATTTGAAGCCATTCCTGCTGGGGAGAACTAGCCAGATCCTCTGCATTGCTGCACAGTCTTCAAAAGCTTAGCAAAATCATTGTGTCACGACTGGGCACCAGAGGAAGATGTTAAGTGAAGTCCGTCACTCCACGTGCATGGCACATCAACATCATTTCCCAATTATCTACATGATACTTCATCCCTAAGAATGGGGTTGATTAGCTTATCGTGCACAGAGCCTAGAGGCTTAGTAATTGGTCCAGTGTTGTTATGAGGAGATTGCTGGCAGCTGAATACTTCTTGCCGTGCCTTACTTATCAAGCAGCATGTGAAAGGAGATGAGGTATAGAGCTGCCAAGGCTAAGTATGTTAGCAAAGACTCCTTGTTTTCTGTTTTTCCAGGCTGCAGAAAGACTGAAGGGGAAAAAAGAGAGAAAAAGGTGAAGAGGGAGGAAGACAGAGACCAAGAGAAAAGGCAGAGACAGAGCTGGAGACAGGTAGACAAAAGATAGATAGAAAGGAGATGGGAAAGAGACTGAGAGACGGAGTCAGAGAAAGAGGAAGACCAAGAAGCAGAGACAAGGGCAGATGGATAGCAACAGAAACAGATAGAAAGAGAGACTAACCAAGACGGAGATAGAAGCAGAGAAGCAAAAACAGAAAGAGACAGAAAACAGAGGCAGAGGGCCCCTTAAGTGAATGGGGAGGGGGAAGGGGAAAGGGTATAAAATCTGCCAGAGATTGTACCTCCTAAAATTAAAAAGGCAAGAGTAATCCAGGGCTACATTCAGAAACAGAAACTAGAATCATTCAGCACTAACACTGCAAGTGACCCTAAAGATCACAGAATCCAACCCTGAGATTGGATTGGTGAGGAAACTGAGGCCCAGTGATTTGTCCCAACTGATACAGCCTGTTAGTGACAGAATCAGTTCTAGACCCTCAAGATCTCTCAGTCCACTGAATCTTCTTCCACTACAATCCCTATTCCATTATCTCTTCTGGGGCATCTTCTTTCTGTTGATTAGTGCAGAGTTAGGATGTAAAGAAAACATACTGCTGGAAGGAAATCTCTTTTTAATGAGGCAACAACTGAATGCATCCTGTGAATCAAATCCAGCTGTGCCCGTGTTTCCTGCCAGAGAGTGTAGGTGTTGGTGTGTTGAGGGATGGGCATGAATATAAATAGGAATGGATGTCAGAAAGCCCCATGGAAATAGTGTCTGTATCCAGATGAATTAGCAAAGATGTTCTCCCAGTATTCTAAGTGACATGCTGCCCTTGGCCACCATTATAACAGCAACTGACCAGGTCACCTCTTTGGCTTTTTGTCCACACATCTACTTGAGTTTTGATACAAAGTAGGTCTCAACTCACTGGAAGAGAAGCCTTGGGCTTTCAAGGGAGATAAAGAGGGGGCAAAAATGAGAGAAGACTGAAATAATGTAGTTCAGAATTGCCCTTAGCAGCCTCAGAAGTGGAATCCACAGGATCCAGCATGAAATTTCTTTACTTTTTCAGGAACACGTGTTTACATTAGAATTATGTGTTTGGGCCTCCTTAAGATGTGAGACACATACTGGATGACTGAGTATGTATCTTCAAAGATCTTAAGAAGCTAGCACGTTGGGATAAACCTAATAAGACAAAATGCCATGGAGATAAATGTAAAGACATACACTGAGTTGGGAAAAACAGCTCTCCATAGCAGCCATGTGAGGCAGGCATAACCAGCATTCTTACTCCTGTTTTACAAATGAAGAAACTGAGTTGAGAGAGGTCAACTTGACTTGCTGAGGATCACACAGCTGGTAATGTATCAGAAATAGAATTTGAACCTAGGGTTTTCTTATTCCAATTCCAGATATCTGGGATAGGTACAGAATATCTTTTCCAATTCTACTTCTCAAGGTCTAGAATACAGATTGTAAAGACAAGTAATTGGGAATAGCCTGAAAAGGTAGTCTCTGCTCAGACTGTGAAGGGATTTTAGGAATTTTGTATTGTGTCCTCAAGGTCCTAAGGAGTGATTTGTGATTTGTGAGCAAAAGAGTGCCATGGTCAGACTATTTTGACAGTTGAGATTATATAGAGGTTGGAATTAAGAGGAGAAAACAGAAGCAAAAAGACCATTGAGGAGACTATTGCAATATTCCAGGTAAGAAGTGATGACAGTCTTATTGAGGAGACTTCTAGACAAGTAGAGAGAAGGGAATTGCTGAGACAGATGTTACACAGGTGAAATTGAAAGACTTGGCCCCCATTTTCCATAGATCAGTATTTTCTTGATACCAGTTCATGACTAAGAGGTTCTCCTTGTACTTGTCATCCATCATCAGCTAAAAGAGGAGCTGGGATCAGTAATCAAAGCCAGGCTTATGATTGACATAACTTGATGGCCTCTGAGATTCCTTCCAGATCTAAATTTATTCTTATGAACTCATTTAGATTCTCCAGATCTCAGTTTCCTTATATGTAAAACTGAAAGGCTGGTCTGGTTGACCTCTGAGGTCCCTTCCAGCTCCAAATTTATGAGCTGATAAATACTATTTTTTTAAGAAGAAAGAAGACTCAGGTTTAAATTATATAGACAGAACCCTAGAAAACCAGATGGAGTGATCAGGGTATGAATGATTCTAAGGATAAAAGAGGGGTCAGGGATATTTGGGGTCAGAAAAATTTAGCATTGTTTCTAAAAGGGTAGAATTGTTATATCCGTTGTTATACAGAACAGGTGAAGCAGCATTCTAGCTTTGGAAACTTCAAAGATAGGTCAAATCTATAAACAGCCTCCTCTTGCTACCAACATTTTCCCTTATTCAGAAAATTGTTTCTTCCCAGTGCAGAAAATGCTTCCTCTCTTTCCTTTGGCAAAAAACCTATTGACTTCCTCCCACTGAAAACATGAAGCAAATTTCCTGCATTTTAGGATCAAATACAAACTCCTTTGTCAGGCTTTAAAAGCTAAACCCAACCTGTCTCCAACCAATATTTCCAGCCTTTGTTCCCCTCTTCATGCTCTTCAATCCAGCCAAATTGACTGTCCTGTTGTTCCTTCTATCTCGTGCCTTTGCATACTTACAAGGGGCTTCCCTGTCACCTCTGCCTCTTAGAATTCCTCCTTTTGGAAACTCAGCCAAAATGCTCTTTTAAGCAGCCTTTTGTAATCCCTGACCAAAGTACTAGAATGCCCCTCTCCCATTACTTTGTATTTATTTTGTATATAGTTATGGTGTATATACTTGTATTGTGCAAGTTGTTTCACCCGCTAGAATGGAAGCTCCTTAAGGGCAAATACTGTTTTATCTGTGTTTGTATCTTTACTGCCTGGCACATTGCTGTGTACATAGCAATGGTGATGGTGGTGGTGGTGGTGGTGGTGGTAGTAATAGTAGTAGTAGCAGTAGCAGTAGTAGCAGTAGCAGTAGTGGTAGCAGTAGTAGTAGTAGTAGTAGTAGTCGTAGTCGTAGTAGTAGTAGTAGTAGCAGCAGCAGCAGCAGCAGCAGTAGCGGTAGCAGTAGTAGTAGCAGCAGCAGAAGCAGAAGCAGAAGCAGCTAGTAGTAATATATGTCCCTAAGGTTTACAATGTGCTTTGCATCTTTGCATATATAAACTTATTTGATCCTCATGACCTTCAGAGGTAGGTGCTACTGTTCCCATTTTACAGATGAAAAAACTGAGACCCTGAATGAATGTTATTTTCCCAGAGTCACATAGCTAATAAGTACTTGAGACAGGTACTGCGGTCTTTCTGACTCCAGGTCCCATGCTCTATCCACTGAACCACCTAGCTATCTGGTAGGTACTTAAGGATCATTATTTGAAAATCAGGTGAATTTCTTCAACACTCTCATTTCTAAGCTTATTTGTGATGACTTTAGTGGCACAGTTAGGCATATTTCCTAATTTCTTCCTTAAAATTTCTTTAAATAAACTCAGTCTCTGTCCCTCATGCCCCCCATTATAGATTTAGTATGTCTGGAAAGGACTTCTCTCATATAACTCATCAAACCAACTGTAGCTCCAGTGTTTCCATTTTTGGTAAATGACGCCATTCTGTCCTGGACTTCAGCACTTTAACAAAGGAGTTGACACCTTTCAAATTGCTGTACCTCACTTTTGTGGGTACTTTGTGGTTGAATAAGTGATTTTGAGGTTTTTTGAGGGGAGGGGGCATTGAGGCATTGCTCAGGGTAAGACAGCTAGTAAATGTCTGCGGCTGGATTTGAACTCAGGTCATCCTAATTCCAGGGCTAGTGCTCTATCCACTGTGCCACCTAGCTACCCCACAGAATTGTTTTTAAATGAGGCAGCTAGGTGTCTCAGATATCTAATAGCTGTGTGACCCCGAACAAGTCACTTAGCCAGTCTCAGTTTCCTCATTTATAGAATGGGAATCATCGATCAGAGAGTTGCTTTGAGGATCCAATGTAAGAATATGTGAAAAGTGCTCTAAACCTTAAAGCATTATAGAAATGTAAGCTACTATTACTATTAATTTGTCATTAAAAGAAACTGTGGGGATACAATAGCATGTTGGGTGTCATGACCCAGCACCAATTTGGGTGTTTCCTAAGTCTCAGTCCTAGGTCTTTTTCTCTTCTTTCTCTCCCCTACTTCCTCTCCTTACTTCTACCTTAGAATTCTGGGCTTCCTTCAAGTCTCAGATCATGGAGCATCTCTCAGGGGAGCCCTTCTTCACCCTTTCTCCCTAGAAATTAACGGTCTCTGTTCAAATTATTCTTGTTCTATTTATAAACTTACATATTATATGGTTATATATTGCATGATTATAATAGAACAGTGACACGTAAGTATTATATTAAATCATAATATAATTATATTATAGTATAATTATAATGTTACATTATTATATGCTGTATACTATATATTATATTGCTCTCTTTCTATATTGTACCTTTTAGTAGAATGCAAGCACCTTAGAGTATTGAGTTTGCTTACTTTGTCTAGGGAGCTAAGTGGTATTGTAGAAAGATTACTGGCCTCAGAGCCATAAAAACCTGAGTTCCAGTTGCTCCTTGAACACTTATTAGCTGTGTAATTCTGGCCTAGACACTTAATTTTTCCCAGTCTCGGTTTTCACATCTGTAAAATGAAAATTATAACGGCCCCTGCCTCATGGAGGGTTGTTGGGGGGATCAAAAGGTTATGCCATGTCATATTTTAAAACTATATGGTTTAAAGCCACCAAATATTGTAGTTCTGTTTCATCATAGTTAGTTCAGTTCCTTGCATATAGTAAGGACTTAACAAATCTTTATAGGACAGCAAAGTGTCACAGTGGATAGAGCACTAGGCCTGGAGTCATGAAGACTTGAGTTCAAATATGGCCTTAGACAGTTATTAGCTGCATGACCCTAGTCAAGTCATTTAACCTTGTTTGCCTCCGTTTCCTCATCTGCAAAATGAACTGGAGAAGGAAATGACAAACCACCCCAGTATCTTTGCCAAGAGAACCCCAAATGGGGTCACAAAGAGATGGACAGAACTGAAACAAGAGAACAAACCTTCATTGAATTGGATTGGATGACACCAAGATGGTTGATAGTAGCTTTATATCCCCAGAACTTCATTCAGTATCTGACACATAGTAGGTACATAACAATTAATTAATTTAGTAAAAAATGTTTACTCTCTAGGAAAGCCCAGTTATTCACCTGTGTCCAGTCTGTTTAGATTCACAGGTAGAACTGTCCTCTCTTCTCTTTGCCTGTACAGATGCTTCCTTGTCCTTCCTCATAAATGTCACCTAGAAAGCAATAGATTATTTGGAAAACATCCTGGAGTTTGAAAATATCCAATTTCATTGCTCAGTATGGAGGAAAGAAAATGCTAATACAGTATAATGATTTGAATGGGAAAACATGACCACACAATCCAGGCTGAAAGTCAATGGAAGGAACATGCATGATGGGAACAGTAATGATAGATCAAAATATAACCAGATACCTAAGTAGTATTATAACTCAAGAATCCTGGTTTGCTTTCCACAAATATGTTGATTTTTATGTTAATTTTTCCACAAATATGTCAGTTCTTCTACTGACAATTTTGCAGTTAATAGAAATTATTATAATGAAACAATAACAATTCCAGGTACAAAGCCAAAAGTGAATTTCCACTTCCAATTAAATTTTCTCTAAGAAAATTAGCCAGAGATGCTTGTTTTTGCAAATGACATTGTGTTAATTTCAACAAGCCCCAGAACATTGCAAAACCTCCATTGCAAAGCAGTGACCACTCAAAATAATCTATCTAAAGAACCTCACTATCCACATAAGAAAAACTAAGTGGATGAAGAATGCCTGTTGTCCAGACAATAAAATGCAGTTAGATAACAAGCTCCTTCAGTGCATATATTTTGGACTCACACTGCACATAAACAATATTCAAAGCTCAGAACTGAACAGATATAGGAGAGCAGGGCGAATTAGAGAATAGTACAGTGCTTTTAATGATCCCCATGCTTTTCCTTGAAACAAAGGCCTATCTTTTAAACATAGATGTCATTGATATTACACCATGTGCTGCTACAAGTTAGGGATTATAAAATTGATTAAAATTGAGGGTCACCCAAAGGACAATGAAGAGGTCTATGGAGAGTGAGCAAACTGCACCCACATTGGCAACCAAGAATTGTGCAAGAGAAGTGACATAAAGGACATAATGTAGGGAGGATGGGGAAGAGAAAGTGGGTTAGTCAAATGATGAGAGCAAGGGACAGATATTGGAGAGTCATGTGTTCCATAGGAACCCATACAGTTTCAAGAGAACAAGAGATAGCTGCTTCTCAGAACCTTGGACAGGTCCCCCAATGTGGATTTAGGAGAGCATGTGGACCATAGTCTCTCAGGATAGGCAGGCATGGTTGGATTGTGCTTTACTTCTTTGGAAAGAGTATCACTATTAAAGAGCTCACACACAGGCTATCCAAGTGCCAAAGTGTCAAAGTTAAAAAAGTAGGCAGTTTTTAATGAGGAAAGAATGCTTAACAAGCTCATTTGCCCTTCACAGAAAAGTGTATCTATTCCAGGCTACTGAGAGAATTATTTTATGAGTTCTGTAGCAGAAAAAAGAATATCTATTTCCATGTAATGGAGATTAATACTTTTCACATATTCAAGGAAGATGAAGGATCCTGGCTCTCATATAAAAGCTAGGAATCAGAATAAATTAAGTTTCTTGCAGAAACAAGATTTTTAAAAATATGTTTTTGATCAAGGTTCTTTTCTCCTATTTGTAATGGATAAAAAACAAGTTCAGAAAAGGAGAATATAATTTTCTAAGCAACTTTAACTTTGATTAAGAGAAAAAATATGCATAGGCTCAAATGTCAGAGACTTAAAGGAAATTATTGAGGTCCAAATAAAACCAGGCAGCAAGTCTTAAAATAAAAATCTGAAGACTTGTGGGTGGAGGCAGTGTTTTGAAGGGCTTTCTGTCTGACCCCAGGGAACAAAACTGGAAGTAGTGGATAGATGAGGTGGATGGATAGAGTCGAGCTTGTCATAAGGAAAAACTTATCAGTTAATGGTCTCCAAACATGAAATGGCTGCCCAGAAAAAGTGTTGGTTCTTTCTCACTAGAAGTCTCCAAACAAAGGCTGGAAAGCCATTTGTCAGATGACCTGTAGAAAGTATTCTTATTGAAGAATTGGTTGAACTAGATTACTTTGAAAGTCCATTCCAACACTGAGATTCTTGGATTCTGTGATTTCTAAAATGTATCTAGAACTTGAATAAATTTAGGAGTTTAGAACTATAAGAATAATAGGATCTTCATATCCTGTGCTTCTCTTCAGCTTTGGATTTAAAATGATCCATTGCATTATTTAGCAGGTTAAAATGAATTCAAGCATAATCTCTTTGGAATGCTAATTTAATTGCTTCTAATATAACCTGATGGTTCCAAGAAAAGAATTGGAGAGATTAACAGAAAACTAGTTTATATGAGGATCAAGAGAATTTCACTCACACTTTGCCATCTTTATTACCATATCCATTTCTCTGTCCATTGATCATCACCTAGAATATGCATCGTAGACATATTGGCAGTGTTGAATTTATAATCAGTTCTACTCAATCCTTTGTAGATGGATTCAATGATTGATTATGTATGAAAAGTATATGGTCTCTGAGGTTGCCTATAGGACTTCAGAATTGAAAATGAGTCATGAATTCATTTATGATTCATCGGACAATCCAGCAAATAAATTTGTTAAGTAGCAAGAAGGGAGTGGCTGGGTAGAGTAGTGGCTAGAGTAGTGGCTGGAGTGGTGGACTTGGTTTCAGGAAGTCATTGGTATGAATCTTGCTTCAGATAGTTACTATCTAGGCAAATTACTTAACTGTTTTCAGTCTGTTCCTCTGCAAAATGGGATTAATGATACTTCTAATACTTAACTCACAGACTTGTTTTGGAACTCAAAAGAGATGTTATATGGAAATAACTTTATAAAAAGCATTATAGTTTGTTATGTTTTTTAATTTTTAAAAATTAGGTTTTTTTAATTCACATGAAATCTCTTCTTAAACCTTAAAAGTTTCCATTTAGAATATTTTTTAAAATTTATCCCTGAAGAAACCTAGGATTGGATATATTTTCCTGTTAGTCCTCCCTTTGTATACATAAACTCTTACACAAAGTTCTGTAAATTCACTACTGCCTTTAAAGTATCTTTGGGTGGGACCCCAGAGACCATTAACCCAGCCCCCTCTTTTTATAGATGAAGAAACCAAGAATCAGAAAGCTGAGGTGGCTTACACAAGATCATGCTGGGAGTAAAGAATCATAGGCAGGATCTGAACCCAGGCTGTCTGGAGCCAAGTCTAGCACTGATTCCACTGCACAATATATGCAAAGACATACCATGACTATTTCTTCAATAAAAACAAAGAATGACAGAAAGAGGTTTGTTACAATTAGTTATATATATATATATTATGACTATATATTATGATATCTATAATATAATACATATAATATACATAATATAATTTAATTGAAAGCAGAAATGCACTTTGGGCTTTGTACCTAGAATTGCTATTGTGTCATTATAATAATAATATGTACAATTATATATACATATATATATAAAATATATAGGGGGAGAGAGCACTACATATGAGTGATTTCTACTGGCACTTTTCTTCCTTTGTAAGGGGAGATCAGATTATCTAATGGGAGGAGGTAAATATCACAGAAGGCAAGGTCATGCCCTCTTCAAAATGTGCTGATGCACTAAAATGGCAGAATACATGAACATACACACACATGTTCTCATTATATATGTGTTGATACAGATACATTGTGTATATGTATATAACATATATATGTAAACATATATGTATTCCTATGTGGAAGCAGGAGGTTCAATAAATCCTTGGGATTTACACAGCATGGGATATAACTCATTTAAAAATCTATTGCAGCATTTACTTCATTCAATAAGTATTTACTTCCAAGTACTGGGTTAGGCACTAGGGAGACACAGATGAAAACCAAACTGTTCCTCCCCTCAAGGAGCTTCTATTCCACCAGGAGGAAATAACATGTACAAAAATCATTAAATGCAAAGTACATAGTGTGGAGGGGGTAGAGAGAGAGCTCACCAATAATTTACAGGAATCAGGAAAGTTTTCTTGTAGGAAGAAACCCTTGGATTTAGCCTTGAATGGAGCTAACAGTTCCCATAGGCAAAAATGGAAAAGGAAAGTATTTCAGGTAAAGGGAACACAGCTGGTACAAAAGGAGAGAGGTAGGAAATAGAATATAATCTATAAGGAAGAGCAGTAGGTCAGTTTGGATAGAATGAATGGTATATAAGAACATGTAAAAGCCTGAAAAGGTAGCTTGGAGCCAGATTGTGAAGACCTTTAAATGCTAAGCAAAGTAGTTAGCATTTAACTCTGGAAGATGTAGGAAACCATTGAATCTTCTCGAGCAAAGAAGTGACCTGATCAGAACTATGCTTTAGTAAGATCATTTTGGTGGCTAGGTGGAGAATAGGTGAAAGGGAGAAGAGACTTGGCACAGGAAGACAAATTAAGGGACTGTCACAGTAGTCTAAGAGAAAGGTGATCAAGGCTTGAATTATTTGAAATCCACTGCAAGTATTATCACAAATTCCTATCTTAGGCACAAAAATTAGCAATTTCAGACAACCAGAGAACAGTGAACTTGTGCACCCTGAGCATCTTGCTTCAGAACAATAAGACAGAAATACCCGGGACAGAGAAATTGGTTGATTTCAAACAGCTGTTGGGGAATCCAGGTAGACTGAGTCATTTTTCTAGTCCATACATTTAAAAACTAATTGAAGACTCTGAAGTATAAGACTAAGTAAACTTGCTGTTCAGGACAGATCACTTTTCTTACTTGGCAAGCTTCTAAGAAGGAAATTAGTCAAGATCTGGCAGATATTTTCTTAACAAATACAGATCATCCAGGGCAGAACAAAGGCAAGAGAAAAGTTCTGGCCACAACTTTGTCTGAGCTCTTTATGGAAAAAACTGAATTAGGAAGCACTTGAGCAAAAGACCAGAGTAACTGGGATGAGTGGATTGGTCATGTTGGGGCAAGTACTCTAATTCCAGTGAAACAGAATCATTTTCCCCTAAGACTTAACTTAGATGCTACCTACAGAGGAGAACCCAGAGAATAGTCATGACTAGGAGGGAAGGAAGGAGACCTTGGTCCAGAATTATAAGCAACAGGTTGGCAAATATCAGACTTTTTCTGGGAACTGAAACAATTTCAAGAGTCAGGCTAATAATAATAGCAGATATGGACATAGACATAGATGGATATAGATACAGATACAGATATAGATATAGATATAGATGAATAGATAGACATACTGACTGATGGATGGACTGATGGATGGATAGATAGATAGATAGATTATATAACTTTAAAGCTTGCAAAATGCTGTGTATAACTTATCTAATTTTAGCCTCCTAACAACCCTATGAAGTAGATAATATTAGGTACCAAAATCCTCATTTTATAGATGGAGACATTGAGACCCAGAGAGGTAACGTGACTTAAGGTCATAGACCAAGACCTGGGAAGTTCAGAGATGATCTAGTCTGAACTTCTCATTTTACAGAGGAGAAAACTGAGGCAGAGGATGAATGAATTGCCCCAGGACACCTAGGTAATAAGCTGTAGTCCTGAGATTTGAATCTAAGCCATTGATCTTTCCATTGTATTATGAAAAAGAACAGGATGGTAATGGTAGAACTAGAATCTTCCATCCCCTGAAAAAAATCTCTAGAACTCTGGAATAACAACTGTATTGCCAACTCTGGCTATTTTGGCCATACTTTTTTCTTTATTTTTGGAGGGGGGAAGGTAGGGCAATTAGGGTTAGGTGACTTGCCCAAGGTCACATGGCTAGCCTTTTGTGCTACGTATCTGAAGCCAGATTTGAACTCGGGTCCTCCTGACTCCAGAGCCGGTTCTCTATTCACTATACCACCTAGCTGCCCCTTGGCCATACTTTCACCTCAAGGTCCCAGAGCACAATACCCCTGTACTAGCCTCCAAGTAGAAGCAAATCTGTCCTAACGCCCATCTAGCTAAAGAGTCATCTGCCACACAAGAAGGGCACACTTCCAGTTTTCTAGGTGTCTGGGAAAGTTTCCCTGACCCACAGCTATCTCACACCAACTACTGCTATATCAGGAGTGTGCACAAGTTGGACGGTGACCATATTTTCCTAGCATTTTCCACGTCCTTTAATAAGATTCTAAACAATGAAATAATTGCTAGATGAAAAATTGGGAAAGTGGGAAGAAAGCCTTGACCTTTAGAATATTTTAGTGTTCCTAAGCTTCTCTTTTTCTATTGTGTTACAAGACATGCCAGCTTTTAATTATCTGAGATATTAGACAAAGAATCAAAAATCCCACCTTCTCTTTAATGAGCAGATGCAATCATTGTACACTCAACCAGCAGAAGTTCCCTGAACAGCATCTTGAAAAGTAAACACGATGAAGCTGCAGTGTTCTTTTTCCTACCCAATGATAGAGGCCCCACCTACAGCCATCACAATTCTATTCACTGAATGCTTTTTAAGCTCCTTCATGCATGCAGGCTTTTCTAGGTACTCAAAATCAGAAGTGTCAAATACAAAGTGTGACTCCTCTTCAGTGAGAACCAGATTGAAATGTCATTGAGAAATATTTGACAAGATAAATAAAAAATGCAGTAAAACATAGATTATATTGCATTTTAAAGCTAAGTCAATATGAAACCTGTAGAGATCCTTATATATAGATAAGTGGCCCTATTTCTGTTTGAGTCTGTTGCCACTCCCATAGAGAATACAGAATGATGTATCCTCTTTTAGTCTCATCTATACTGTGGGAAGGCAGGGGCTGTTTTGCTTTTGTTTGTACGTTACCATTACCTACCTACAAATACAAATTTAGAGCTAGAAGGGACCATTGAGACCATTTGGTCCAACCACTCCATTGTACTGTAGTAACTGAAACACAGAAGTTAAGTGACTTGCCCAAGGTCACAACAGTCACTAAATGTCTGGATCAGGCTTTGAATTCAGTTCCTCTGATTCTATGTTCTTATTTTTTCTATTCTGCCATTATGTCTAGAGTGCATAATAAACACTGGTAGAATTTAGTTGAATTGAATTTCCTAAGGTACACAATGAAAGACCTCATTTAGGTAGCCAGGAGCTAAATTCTTTTAGAGCATTATCAATGGTAGTCAATATTCCGGTAAAATCTTGTTTACTTTAGACCCTACTAATAATTCAGAAGTTAAGGTAAATGAACTGATACTTAGACTTTAGGTAGTTTATGAGGAAGGGCTTCATAAGCAAATAGAGTAAATAAGGTGGAGGGAAGTATTGAGCCTCCTAAAGAGAACAAACAACATTTAATTGTTAACCTGGAAAATGAGGGTAACAAAGGAGCCTCTCTGCTTATGAAAGCAGTACCCTGCCTCCACTTGGCAACACTTTGTTGGCTCTTGGTTAATGTTTCTCTTTGTACCTAATGGTTCTGAAAACTTCACTTCTTGAAAAAAAAATAATCTATAATTGAACTTTTTTGTTCATCCAAATTGGTCTCTCAAATTGACCCAAAGCAATGAGATCATGCTGGCATTATGCACTTGGCCAGTGCAAATAGTGCTGAATAAGACAGGGTGAGGAAGTCAGTTTAAAAACCCTCTTTGTAAACTCAAAAGAATATGACTCTTTTAATGGGGGGTTAACCAGAACAGTTCAGTGGTTAACGTGTCAAATTGAAGATCTAATGACCAGGCAATCAGTAAACATTTATTAAGCACCTACTGTGTGCTGGACATTGTGATAAGTGCAAAGGATATAAAAAAAGGCAAAGGATCTGTTCCTGCCCTCAAGAAGCTCACAGTCTAATGGGTGAGACAAACTACAATTACATACAAACAACCCATGTACAAGCTAAATTGGACAACAGTGTCCCCATGGAGTAAAACTACTGTTAAGATGGTTGTAATTTTAGAAGTATGGACTAAGAGGTAGAATACCTGGAATCGAGAAGATCTGACTCCAGATGTCTCCTCCTCAGACATTTGCTAGTTATATAATTCTGAGCAAGACAATTTTCCTTTCGGTGGAAAATGATGCTTCTTCATCTGTAAAATGAGGGGGTTGGCCTCGATGACCTATGAGGTCCTTTCCTCCTTTAAATCTATTTCAGATAATAACAACAATAATAACCAGTATTTATACAGCACATTAAGGTTTGCAGAGCACTTTACATATGTTGTCATCTGATCTTCACAATAATCCTATGAGAGAGGTGCTATTATTGTCACATTTTATAGATGAGGAAACTGAGGCAGGGAGTAATTAAGTGACTTGCCCAGGGTCATTAAGTGTCTGAGGCAGGGTTTGAACTCAGGTCACACTAACTCTAATTCCACACTCTCTCTACTATACTACCTAGACACCTCAACTTGTAAATTCATGGTGAGTGGCAAATCCCATATAAAAAGGCAAAAAAAAAATGGCTATAGTAGCTTCTTACAATCAAATACATATATTTCATCAGTGCATTCAAAAGTGAGAAGTTTGACTCTTTTAAAAAAAAAGTTGTATGGGTTTCATTGTTGTTACTGTTGCTGTTTAGTTCTGTACCCCCAGGCTAGGACAGTGCCTTATACATAAGACATGTTAAATAATATTTATTTAATTGATTTTCTATGCTAAAAACAGCATGGAGTGGGCCTACCCTTCTACCTATGATTTTTGAAATGTTCTAACTAGTGGTTTTTGAGCCCAAGGCATGTCATGTGAAATAAGCTTCCTTAAGAAGGCAAATGGGTGTGGGGTGGCCATGTGGCACAGTGAATAGAGCACTGGCCCTGGAATCAGGAGGACCTGAGTTCAAATTTGACCTCAGACACTTGACACTTACTAGCCATGTGACCTTGGGCAAGTCATTTACTCCTATTGCCCTACCTTCCCCCTCCAAAAAAAAAATGAAGACAATTGGATGGCAAAAGAGGATAGAGTTGAGTTTGATACCCATCATCACAAACACTTACTAGCTATAGGACCCTGGGCAAGACAGTTAACCTTCTGTGCTTCAGGATGGTTATTTTTAAAATGGTCTCTAAGTTCCCTTCTAGCTCTAAATCTATAGGAGAAGACCCCAAGTCATTGACAGGCTTGCTCTCAGAATTCCATTGGAGGCCCCCCTGGGAACAGAGAATTCAGAGATATGGAGATGGAGGAGGAGAAAGTTCCTGGAGCTTCCTATTCTAAGAGAACTGACTTCCAAGTCAAAGGGGGATGGCCAGATGCTTTATCTGTGAATAGGACCACGATAGCTAGCTCATCAGAAAGCAGGACAACAGGGATGTTTGACCACTGAAACACTAGAAGGGACCCCTTCTCATTGCCTAATCCCTTAAAAAAATCCCTCCTACCTTTTTAATATTCTGAATTTCTGTTGTGTAATCAGCATCATTACACTACAAAAATGCATCTTGTTTTCTCTGAAGCTGCTGGTTCCTTTTGGAACTTAGCCCACTTCATGAGAGGCATCAGTCTCAAGAAGTGGCTATACTTGGATTAGAGGTGGTCTCACTGAATTCTTTGAGATGGTTCTGCCACAATGCAGCATGAAACCACAATACTATTATCCATAAAATGAGGGGCTTGGAATAGATGGCCTCTGAGACCCCTTCCAACTCTAAACTGATGACTTCATCCTCTTCATTATCATTTCTAACTAAGTGCTAACTACCATTTCTAAGATGTGCAGGGCCTCAAAATATTGCCAGGGAATGCTCTCTGAATTTCTACCCCCAGTGGCAAGGCCCCTAGTTGTCCCAGTCCTGGCTATAGCTTTGGTATACAGCCTCAAGAGATGCCTTATTAACTTTCTCTTGGGGAAAAAACAACAGCACTGATTCCTGAACTTATTCGTAGATAACAAGAATTACTCAGTCTAGAGATATCTCTGTGTTCCAATGCACCAAGCACACATTATTCTGGGGAGAGAACCCAGAATTAAAGTGAATTAATTCCTGCTTCCAGTAGATCTTGTAAAACACTTCAAATCATGACATTTTAGTGCATTGGTACAATTTGAAGAGGGCACAACTCCTTCTGACATTTACTCTCCCAGGTAAAGAAAGATGATCCAATCTCTGCCTACAAAAGGATGTACGACTCGATAGAGATCAGCCTTGCTTGACCTCATTTAGTGCAGGGCACAAACATAATTCCCTCAGTATCTGAGACAAAAGCCTCTTCCCCCTCTCTTTCTCTGAAAATAGAGATGCAATGACAAAAAAAACCACAGTGAATTTATTTTTAAAAAATGAAAATTTATCGAAGAGGCAATATGGAAAGTATATTGGATTTAGAGTCACAGGATCAGGGTAATTCTGCTGCTTACTAAATGGATGACCTTGGGCTAGTCACTAAAACTTACACTGCTTCAGTTTCCTTATTTGTAAAAGGGGGTGGGGAGCCCTATAGAAGTTCTTTACCCAAGTGTCATTAGCCTATGTGTATATGTAGATACATAAAATCAGAGACCTAGAACTGGGCAGGACCTCAGAAACCATTCATCCCCCATTGCACAGGTGAGGAAACTGAGTTTAAGGAGGTAAAATGATTTATCCACAGACGTAGAAGTCGAATCAGAAGGCACCTCTCTGATTCCAAAGCCAATTCCCTTCCCGTTGCATTAATATGCTTTCCCCGCCCCTTTGTCTGGATCTGTGGTTTCACAGGGGCAGGTGACACTCAGAGTGGAAACTTTCTCCACTCATGCAGAGAAGAAACTCTTTTGGGCCCCTGAGACACTGAGGGGTAAAATGATCAGCCATGGCCCAGCACTCAGAACTGGGTGCTGACTGACTGATGGTCACAAAGCCAGCATGTGACAGAACCAAGCCTTCTGGACTCCCAGGTCAGGCGTCCTCTATCAACGACCTGAAGCTGCCTTTCATAAAATATATGGACACTCTCAGTACATGTGTGAATATATACATACACAGGCATACCTATGCACACATGAGTAATACTAAGGGTGTTTTTCCTTTGAAATGTTTAGGTGTTGGGTTTTGAAAGATTCTCCAAACTCTGTTTCTAAAGTCATTAATGAGTTGTTGGATAAAGATTTCAGATATCCCCTCCTTTACCTCATCACATAATTCTACTTCCCTCTTGGTGGCAATATAGACACATTCCTCTAAGTATATGTGCATGCATGCATGTATGTATGTATGTATGTGAAAGGGGAGAGGGAGGAAGAAGGGAGGAGAGAGAGAAAGAGAGAAAGGAAGGAGATGAGATGGAGAAGTAGACACAGAGAATAAGACAGAGACAGAGATGGAAAGAGACTAGACCTGTGATTTCACATACATGTATATATATAAATATATTTCTTATATGCACATGTAAATACATATAGACATATGTGCACTTATACATAGATATGTTAAACTGAGAGGTCATGGATAAATTATAATAAACATAAATTTAAGAAATGGTAGCCATCATGGAAGTAATAATAAAATCTGTAATTGGGAAATTTCCTGAGAATTAGAGGGCAGATTGAAGCTTAATATAAGAAAAAACTATCCTGAGTCCTTGGGAAGTCACAGGATCCAGTATGGCAGACTCCAGTATGGCAAAGGGTCATTTGAAGCTGTGTGGTCCAAGCCCGTTGTTTGAGGTATAAGGAAACTGGGGCCACAGGTCTTGTCTGGCTAAGGTGACTTGTACTCAAAGGGAGTGTCTTTACCTCCAATCTGGTTTGCCTTTTTTTCCCTGGAGGTCTTTAAAGGAAAGGCTGCAGGACAATTTGTCAGGGAAGTTGGAGAGAGGAGGCTCATTCAGGTACCATTTGGATTAAATGGCCTCGGAGGACCCTTCTGATTCCTTGATTCTGTGATTATTCTATCCAGTTCATGCAAATTCTTTCTAAATTTGCCCGCTCCTTTTCTAATTCCATATGGTCCTCGGGAGATCTTTATTTGTGTAGAGTCTTTAGAAAGAATTTTAATGCATTAAACATTCATCTTAGGGAATTTTTAAAAAGTTTTCCAGGGTAAAAACTTAAGCTTAAGGAAATGCCGTGAAGGATAGTAAATTAAGTAGTAGGCTTGGAGTCAGGAAAACCTGGGTTCGGATCCCATCTCTGACTTACGGACGATGTGACTATGAGAAAGTTACTTAACTTCTCTGAGCCTTAGTTTCCTTATCTGTAAAATGAAGGGTTTGTTGCTTTGGTATTTTTTAAAACATTTTCAAGCAAAGGCTAGATGACTTTCCTGCTAGATGAATCATAAGGGGATTCTTATTTAACCATGGATTGATATGACTTGGACTAGGGGATGCCAAAGTCCCTTCCAAGTCTAAAGATCTGGGATACCTTGCTTGTTTGGAATACTAAAGCAATTTTTCCATGACAAGGAGAAAAGAACTGCATGCTATATCCTAGTCTATATGGCTCTGGGTGGTATTTACTTATTGACAGGACCAGATTGAACCAAGAAAGCACTTTTCAAAAGCTTTTCAATTCCTTTGAACCAATCTGTTCTGACATTCTGAAAAAAAGCTTCCTACCCAAACATTAAAACTACCACATAGACAATTAGAAACATTTACTGGAGGAAGACACGTGCGCATTCTCACACGACCGGGGGTGACTGATATTTCTGCCTTTCAGATCAGTACCACGCGTGGCTTTTATCAGTATCGTTATGATTAGTAATAGCATTTATAGAATGCTTTAAGGTTTGCAAGGCATTTTATGTATGATAGAGAGTTTTTTCCTATTTGATGTTCATAACAACCCCATGAGGTATGTGCTATCATCCCCATTTACAGATGAAGAAAGGCCATACAGCTAGTGAGTGTCTGAAGTAGGATTTGAACCTGTCAGGCCCTCTGGCTGCAAGTACCCAAACAACCAAACTGCTCCTGGATATTTGCTTTTGGCCAACAGCGGTCCCTGAATACAACCATGTTAAATAATTCTGACCTGGAAGACCATACAGGTCACCATTGGGACCTACCAAGCAGATTGCTTTGGCCTCAACTCCTAAGAGGATACAAGGTTAGGTTATTTGAGCTCAAATTCTACATAGAGGCCAGGACAAGAAGAGATAAGGAAGGGTTTTTTTGATAGATTTCCTTGTCTTTGTACAAATTACATCATATTAATATTTGTTTGCCATTATAACCATAAATTGATGGGAAGAAGCTGTTCTAAGGCTTAGTATTTATTATCAGAGTTCTTGTCCTGCGTAATTTATTTGCTGCCTGGGTGTGTGCAAATTACCCATAAATCCATTTGCCCTCATAAGTATCTCATAAACCTGAAATGTGGCCCTTAGGAAAAACATGAGCTCCTATAAAAATCAAAGGCTTGTTAGTCACAAACCCAAAGGAATAAAATGGAACTTTCCCATTTTGTTGTTGATGTCATTGTCCAAATATATAAAAGTATTCCTTGAATTCAGCTGTGAATTGACATCTTCTCAAATGATAGATGATGAAAGAACAGCCTGAGATAGTATCCAGAGAGTATCATGACATGGTGATTTAACTTCTCATGTCTCCCTGTTCCCTCTTGGGAAAAATCATGTAGAAAGAAATGGGATTTATAGAATCTAAATTCACTTACATGCATGAAAATGTATTTAATGTATACTTTGTTGCCACCATACTAACACGAACAATGGACCGTTAATTAATATTCACCTCTAAGTGTGGTTATATTCAGAAAAACGAGTTTGAAATCTGCATTGTTATGGCATGCACATGTTCCTCCCATGTTTAAAGCCATATCTCATTGATTTTTAAAGAAAAAAAACTGGTCAGGTTCCTGACAGCCCAATAGAATTGCTGACAGACAGGCCAACTCTGCTATCTCGAGAATCCCTTAAGCCATCATCAGCTAGGATCTGAGAGCTAGAGTTACTCTTGTTAGAGATGAAGGGGAGATTCAGAAAGAACACGGCTTGATTTTGAAGACACCAAGTAGAAGTGGCAGGCCCTGGGGTCAGAGGTGGGAGGGAGTCTTCCTTTGATGTACCAGTGAAGTCTATTTGAATTGGTAGTGGCTGATGGGAGATGGGAGCTATAGCTGGAATCACAGGATGTCATTTTTGCAGCGTTTACAATTCTGCCCTCTGATTGTAACCACACTTCCCAACAGAATGAGATCTGGGGTCCGTTCAGATGCCAAAGTGCTTATTAGAGGGGGGGAAAGTTCACCATAAGCTCTAACGTGGGTGTCATGACTCTTTCCAGGTAGTAGGTGTAACCTTGAAGAAAAAGTGGCACTGTCTCCAAAAAAGTGACCTGACACTGGCCTTGGTGGGTTTTTTCTACTGTGCAAGAAATAAACAGCACCGCATGTGTTTCTGATACATCCTTTCTCGCTGATCACTGCTTTGTTCTAGAGTTCAGCATGAAAGGACTAATTTTATTTCTTTCTGTTCTTTAGTAAAATAGCATGTCAGTTGCTAATCCCAGCTACTCCAGTTGCACATATTTTTTAATTAAAAAATAGTTTATGGATTGGTAGCATTTCAAATAAGCTGTATATTCTGAAGGTTAGACTTAGAATCTTTGAAATGCTGACCAATTGACATTATGTTCTCTTAGCCCAAGAAATGAAATTCTTGAGTTTTTTTACGTTGATTTGATTTTTTTAATTACACTGGTTATAGTAGGTCTTATTTCTTTGGATAGAAAAAGGAATTCAGACTCAAGCATGCCTCTGTTATCTAAAACTTCTGGGAGCATGGAAAGAAATCTTCATGGGTGGATTTTGCTCTTTGGGAATATTAACTACAAAGACTGCATCATGTCAAGTATTTAGCTTATAGATATCTTTGGCCTCTAATGGTTCTATATGCTTTTAGGATGAATGTGTCAGCAAACTAATTTTCACATCAGTGATGAAATGTTATATGGTTTTAGTAGTGACCACAGAAATCTTTTCACAAAACATGGAGTTATCTACAGTCCTATATGAAGCCTTAATACTGTTCCAAGCTAGAATTCCTATATGATAATGCACTCAGATGTTTAGCCCTATGTAGGTCAAGAACTATGTGCCACTGCAATCAGAATGCCTATGAAGATGGCTGCCATTGAGAAGGTTGGGGAAATTTCTGAAATCCCATACTCAGATTCTGGGAACAAAGGGACATTTCCCTTTAAGAATTCTATTTTCTTTTTAAAAAATCTCTAGCATTTCAGACAATTTTACACATTCTAAAATTTAATCTCACAGAGAAGAGAATGCATAATTGTTCTCAGAAATAAATTACTAGTTTTTAAATTTTATGAAGGAAAGGGTGAGAAAATTAGATAGCAATTTCTTTAAAAAGGGGTGGGGGTTAGTCACTTTCTAAATGGAGACCTTGTTTAATCAGATACACTTTGGAAGCCATATGTGTGCCCTAGTAGAAGAATGTCTACAGTTCTGTTTCCCTTTATTGTTTTGTGGTTGTTAAAATAATCTTAACCTTCCAGGTTAAAACCAACCTTAGTAAGTATTGCCCTTTTCAGATACTGGCCAGCAAAATTCCATCATGTTCATTAATCTACCACGTACAGGACACTGCAGTATCCCTGTGAACTGCATTCCCGTTTTGTCAGTACACTGCCAAGGCAAATCATTAGATGCCTTCTTAGGATCAAATCCCCCTACCCCAGGAAAATCCTTGTTTAGATAAGATGATAAGAAAATCAGCATTGAAATCCCACCTTAAAAAGTGAAGTTTATTTTCTTTTGGTGAAAGATTTGAAAGATCGTTTAATTTTCACATCACCTGAGAGTTATCTAAATTCTTAGCAGACTGAGTTTTGAATAGATAGAAAGGTTTTTTTTAAGTTTCCTACCGCATTTAATGATAAGAACCTTCAACTTTTTAAATTCAGTAGTGGGGTATTGGGAAAGACATGAATTCCTGCCATCCTGCTACTCTCTAGAATTGTGATACATTAGTCTACAACTATTGTCTTTGAGGAGGGTAGTTCCTAATTCACCCATTTACCATTCTTTGGCTCATGTGTGAACTTATAACATTCCTTAAGAATAACATCTTTATAACTAAGTTCTAATTTCTTGGTCTCAGGCATCTTGATAGTCAAGAAAGAGATCTATGGTGAGACAACCACTCTACCCAAGGTGAATTAGTGTTGGCTGTCCCCAGGACGGTCCCTTGGAGATGTGCCTTCTGAAGTAGTTCAGTCCTATTCTTTACCTCAAATTGGATGTGCCAATATCATTCCCTCAACAAATATTTATTGGGCGCCTGCAATGTTCCAGGCACTCTCCTAGGCAATGGGTATACAATGACAGAAATAACCCCAACCCTCAAAGGGCTTGTATTCTACCAGGGAAGATGGGACACAAGTGAGGGATTTCTAAATTATTGTTTATGCCATGAAAATTGCATTTAAAAGATATGACAAATATAAAACACAATGTTAAGATGAAATATAACATATATAATATCTGTGGTAAAGTTGTAAACACTAACTAGATGTTCATAAATCTCCTTTCCAGTTTTTTTTCTATTTTGTTCTCAGCCAAGAGCCTCAAGACTTCCTTCTACCACCCTTCTCTTCATTTATGTTGTGGATTGTTCTTTAACCAGTTAGAATTTCTTGTAACAATAACAAGTTCACATTTCCTCCTGACCCAAGTCATTGTTGGTTTCACTGTTATAGGGGAAAAGCTCTAGGGCAGCCGATAAGGCTGTTGCCATGGTGATGAAGGAGATACCGAGGGAGGAGTCTGCTGAAGAAAAGCCCCTCCTTACTATGACATCACAGGTGGGCAGACCAATAGGGTTCCAGTAGGAAGCTGACATATGTTAATTGATCTAAGACTGTTTTTTAACTAGTGGAGAAACATTCACTCTTTTGAACCAATCAAAAAAATAAGAGACAGTTTTCACTGAAACAATTATAAGATGGAAAATTGGGGGGAGGGAAAGAAAATACAATTTAGTACTTAATTGTGGATATTAATTTTCATTACTCAATTTTAGTTGTTTTTTTAAAAAAAATATATGCATACATACAAATACAACAAATGTTGCTTCATTATGAAGGACTATTAAAAAGAAACTTTGAGAAATTGATAACCATTCATTTAATAATACTTTTAAATTAAAAAACTAAATGCAAATTCCAATCTACAAAGTTATTTGACATAGAGCCCACAGACATATGTCAGTTTGCCAGTAGATTTTCTAAACTGATTTTCTTAAATGTTAAATATATCCATGTTGTGAATATGTGCATTGCAAACATATGTATACACATATTGTTATGGATAACTAACTTTGAAGGGTGATCCAAAAGACCACTTACCAGAAATTACATGTGCAAACTTTTGCCTATGTGGTGACCTTGATATCATAAGCACTGTTTGGTCTATCAGCACAAGGGGGCCATTTTTTGCATTGTTAGAACTTAATTATAAGAAGGAAATTTGGGCATATGTGCAGGGGCTCTCTGATAATGTGTGGGAGGCAGCTGGGCTTTTGAATCACCCTGCAAAATTAATACATATATGTATATATAAGAGGTGGCACGGAGTAGTGCATACAAGGCTAGCCTTGAAGTCAGTGAGACCTGAGTTCAAGTCTTGCCTCTGACATATATGAGCTGTGTGACCAAGGGCACGTCATCAAATTCTCCATGCTTCCAGATAACCCTCTGATACTCTGCAAAGCAGTAGAAAGAGCGTTGGGTTTGGAATCGGAGAACCTAGTTTCAAATCCAAGCTATGCCACTTAGTACTTACGAGGCCTTGAGCAAGTTATCAGACTTGTTTGGTCTCAGTTTCCTCATCTGTAAAATGAGGAGGTTGAACTACATGACCCCTAAGGTAACATCCAGCTCTAAATCTATGATTCTGTGATTCAAATTAGAGAAGTGGGTGCCAATCTGCCTCCTTGGAGTAAGTTTTCACATGAAATTTTCCACACTAATGAAATCACATATCTAGATCCCCCATCACCTCCAACAAAGAAGGACATACAAAGTCATCCACCCTCAGTTTGGGGTGCTGCCATCAAGTTTTTATTTCTAAAATGAAATTAAGATTTTATTTGCACTGAATGTATAACATGATATTACATTCTATTTTTCCGAATCCAGTCAATTCAATGATTTAGTTCACTTAACAAGGCATGTCTGAAGTCAATATGCAGAAGACCTTTAGAGAAGACATTTATGCCCAAAGCTATGTTTTAGCAACTCACTTTACTCCATCAGTAAATCTTTTTTCCAGCTGCTAAAAACATATGTGGTTTTGTTTTATCCTCAACGTTATGTTGTAAGTAATGAAAATTATAATGACACGTTGCATCCAAATTGGGTGAGGAAAACGTCTGTTAAAGAGAGCCAAGGAGCTTTGGCTGAATTTTATATTTTCAGAGCTGTTAGGTTTGAGTGTGTGTGTGTGTGTGTGTGTGTGTGTGTGTGGTTTTAATCTACAAAATAGAGAAGCTTCATTTCAATGACGCACAGAACATGTTGATGCAGTCGCTTGGTATTTATCAGCTTTTCCAGACTCTAGTTATTCTACCCACTTTCCATTTTGCATCCGTTAGATGCTGGCAGAGTTACTCTGAGTCTATATGACCTTTGCAGAAGTATCTCAGCCAAAATATCTAGCCAGTTTCATCCCCAGCTGCTCATGAGACTGCCACATGAGAAGCAGGGATGGATAAGATACATGGGGGGGGGGAGGTCTCAGATATCCATGAGCCATGTAGATCAACATAACTGACCCAGCAGATTACCACTCATTCTATTCTGTATCTGGTCAGAATATGTCATGTTGCAGGATGTGCAATGGTCAGTTGAACTCCCTTTCTCTTTTGCCTGAACAAGGATTTTTTCTCAAGCAATTACATGATTTCCAGTCATCCTTTTTTAAATTTCCAAAGTGAATTTTCTTCCCACGACCTTGACAAAATGTTTTGTCTAAAGCAATGATTGCCCTGTTCTTGTATTCAGGAAAGAGTGTATGTCAATTTCCTCCTTTAACGTCTGTCCTTGCTTTATGTTTTTGACAATCGGTTAAAGCATTACTGCATGAGAGTTCTGGATTGCTTTCTTTCATGCATCCTTTTTTGTTGTTGCATGCTATCTCGTTTATGAATCGGCAACATGAGAGCACCTATTCATAAACATTTTCAGTACCTGTTGTGCTAGGTGGTTTAAAAAAAACAAATTGATTCAGTGACAGCTGTTGTCCAGTTACTTCTCAGTTGAATGTACACTGTTATTATTTGATACACCCACATGGACTCTTCCCTGCTAAGCACCAGTGGTGTGTGCACCAACCAAAAAAAAAGAAGCAAGATGATCTGGAAAAGTGAGTACTTTCCATGGTGACCATAGCATCTAATCTATGTCCCATATCATCTTTTGCTGTCTTAGCCTACCTGTATGAATGTACTAGTGTCTTGAAACATTTTTGTCTTGGTGTGTCTATGTCAAGCCACTCAGTGAGAGGCTCTGTTCATGAGAATGTGGTGAATGGCCCATGACCCCATTTTGTAGAATCATCTCTATTCATAGTCTAATGGGGGGTGGATGGAAGGTGGATGACATGTCATGTTATGAGTTATTATTAGGTTGGAAGCTTACTAGCTTGCTTTTTGACACAGTTGAGTTTCTTGGAAAATCACTCAGATCCACTCAGAATTAAGTTGATGTAACATAGAACTCTTCATTTGTTCAGTGATCACTCATCAGACCAAATTATAACCACAAAGCTTTAAAGTACCAGTGCTACCATGCTGTGTTTCTGTGATATGTTGCCTATAGTCCATACCTCAGCTCTCAGCCTTATTCCCATCCCCAGCTTCAGTCCATGAGTTTGTCTCAATGGACAAAGTAAAGATAGTGTTGAATGTGAGATCTGAACTCAATAATTTCTGAACATCCAAGAGAGTTATATGATTGTGATTGCTACCCATTCATACTTTATGAGTGAACAGACTAAGCACCAAGAAGACCACAGGCACATCGCACAAGCCAGGGATCAGATGATCCTGGACTGACACATTCCAAAAATCACAGGGAAACGTAGGGGGAGCCATGTGGTATGGAGGTCAAGAAGGGATTGTCATAATGTTGTTGTATAAAATGAAAGACAACGTGGTACAGTGGAAAGCATTTGGGACTAAGAGGTAGAGGGCAGGGTTCAAATCCCAACTGTTACTTGGCATTCTGTGATTTTTGGCAGCTTCTCTGAGCCTCATTTCCCTTACCTGTAAGATGAGAGGGTTGATCTAAATGATTACCAAGATTTCTTTCAGCTCTAAGTCCTTGACCCTTTATATTTGGATGAAGTATCTGAAGGAGGAAAAATAAAGAGTTTATCAAGTTTTAATAAGTGAACTTTTTCATTAAGTACAATAGCAGGAAAGACTGTAGGGGGAAGAGTAGGTGACAAGGAGCAAGAGTATTCCAGGCATGGGGGACAACCCAGGAAAAGGTAGAGAGTTGGGAGATGACTATGATAGAAAAGGAACAGCAGGATAACTGAATCAGAGGGGAATAAAGTATAAGATGACTGGAAATGTAGAAAAGGGTTAGGTTGTGAAAGGCTTCAAAAACCCAACAGTAGGTGATATATGATCCTGGAGGTAATAGGGAGCCACTGTAGGTTAGTAAGTTGGGGAATGACAAGGAGAAGACCAACTATTGCCACATCTCTAAGACCCTCTTGTTCTTTCCTAGTGCTCACTTAACTCTTCTCATGCCAATTAACCATAGTTCCCCATTATCACTGACTTGATTACCTAACTGAAACCATTTCCACACCAAGACAGGTCTTGGCATCTATAATCATTCACTATACACCAACCATCTATTCACTTCCTTATTCCTTTGAATCTCATCCCTTTCCCTCTGGACTGTAATACACACACACACACACACACACACACACACACACACACACACGTCTGTCTGTCTTCCACAGATGTCTCATTGTAGTAAAAGCAGAGGAATAACTCTACAGAAGCTCCCTGATCAGACACTAGCGACTGCCCGCTCTTCCCTCTCCCAGTACCATGGAGTCCCAATCTGGAAGTACATTAATTAGGGCCCTGTTTCTGCCTCTATCATCAGTGCTAATCATTTGTTAGAACTAAGTTCTACTACATCTGTTAGAGTAAATAAAAAATATATGAGAATTCCCACAATATCTGATATATAAGGTTCTCTTTCACGAGTCATATCTATTAGTAAGGAAATATTTTTAATCAGTATTGGCACATAGAGGGGCAGTGTGGTGTAATGGGTGGGGAGCCTGCTCCAGAACTGGGAAGGCCTGGGTTTAAGTCTTGTCTCAGACACATACTAGCTATGCCACCCTAGCAAGTCACTTAATTTCTCAGTACTCTAGGACCATATAGTTCTCTGATACTATATCATACTGCATTGGTAGAGGGAGTTCCCTATATTAACAAAATCTGTTTGAAAACTTCTCCCTATTTTAATATTTGCAACAAAGGTATAGGAAATTTCACAAACTAGCTCATTTCCCTCCATGCTGAAAAGACTCTGGGTCTCTACAGAAATCTTTCATGGTCTTGCTGTATGTAGGCACCATTACTGCCCAGAGAATACTTAATGTGGTATCAAAAGAACTGAGTTCAGTCAGCAAGCATTTGTTACATGCTTCCTATGTGCTTGCCTCTACTAATTATCCTCTCCTATCCTTACAGCCTGATAGACCTTCCTCAAATCCAATGAACCAGTGGATTCATTCAAAACCATTCAGGACATTAGCTCCCACTTGATCTGAGGTCAAGGAACCCAAAGGAAAAGATATTGAATAACCTTTCAAAAGTTATCAAAGTAAGGCCTGAAACTGAGATGGTGGCTGAGGTCCCTTCCAAACTCTGAAATTCTGTTATTCTGGGAACAGATCCCTATGCACCTTCTTTTAGCTTTACTGGTCTATTTATGATAATGATTGGGCTTCTTACAAGTGTATTGACACGTGATTTCATTTGAGATGTTTCTCTAAATGAGAACAAAGCTCATCTGGTCCAAGGTAGGTAACTCAGTAGCAGAACTCCAAGTAGGAGCCTAATTGACAAATGCAACACCTGCATTGAATTAACAATGTTAGGGGAAAGAAAAGAAAAAAAAAGGCATATGGGGAGTTTCCAAACACAAACTCCCACGCTATGTTAAAAACAGATCTGAGCACTTTCCATTCATGTAGAAACTAATTAAGAAAACCTTCAGAATGTTTAATTGTTTCACATGCTTGGTTAAAAAAAAAAGACAAGTTGTTTAACTGGATTTTTAGAAAATCAGCATTGACAGAAAAGAGGGCAAAGTCTTGACACCTTGTTTTCTGGGCTGCTTTTAGTGGTATTTTTTTAACTCAGTTTTATTTTCAGTTCTATGGAAGAAGATGAATATTTTTTTTCTCTAACCTATTTAGAAATGAAAAGGAAATTTTCCATTTTAAATCAAACACCAGTCTGGACCTTTGGTCTGAAACTTAAGTGATTATCCATTGTTCGTGAGAACATGTCATTATCCTTGGAGGCTCTTAGATTACTATTTAAAATGCATTTTGGTTTGCAATCCAGGGTGTCATGGATCTCCTTTATCCTCAAATTAAAATGTAAACATTTGGAAAAATCATAAACTTATAATATTAACTATGTACATAAGAAAAAATAAAAAACCTTGAATCCTTAACCCCTTTGTGTTTAAAAATGCATCCTGATGTTCTGTGTCCCTTTTTTTCTTTTTTGAAAGCAGGCAAGGACATTTAGATCAAGGAAGTAAGTGACAAGGAAACAACAAAACTATTGGCTTGGATGTAGGTAGAGACTAGGAATACTTTCGTTTGTCCAGTAGGAGAACAAATCTGCAATCCAGCTCAGGGCGGCAGAATTTATCATGGGATCATTGATGTAGAGTTCTGTCTGGAGGTCATCTGATGCAACCTTTCATTTTCAGAAGAGGAGGGTGAGACATAGAGAAAGGATGGGACTTGACCAATGTAGTGGAGGCAGGATTTGAACCTGGTTCTTCTGAGCCCACATTTAACACTCCTTCAGTAGTGTATACCTATAAACTACACTTCCACAGCCCAAGTCAGGCCCTCATTAGCACTATCCTACTATCCTCCAGTAATGTATCAAGCCTTCTACCCTGCTCTGAACCCCAAAAGTCATAGGTTCCTAAGTTCATAGATTTAGAGCTGGAAGGAACAATAGAGACCATCAAGTCCAAACTGAGGCCCAGAGAGGATGAGTTTATATATCTAAGAAGTGTCTGAACAGAATTGGAACCCAGATCTTTCTGTTTCTATCTAGTGACAGTAACTCCAGTCTTCCCTCCCTTCTAACAAATGAAAGCAAAATCTACCATTCATTTCTGCTCCTGGTTACCCCCCAATTACTTTTCCAGGGCTCATTTTTGGCTTTCTTCCACCTCCTTCCTAGGTTTTGCACCCTGTTTCAGAAACCCTGTTCTTTCTTCAAAGTCTTTTATGAACCAAATTGGATTCCAATGAGAGAAAAAAATAAAACACTGACTGAGAAAGCAGAAAATGCAGAAAATTCTCAGAAGGATGTTCAGCAAAGTCAGCCTAAGGAATTCAGGGAAAGAAGATAGTGGTGGTGGGTTTAGAGCATCCTGGCTGTCAGCTGTGTATTAGGAGATGAGGTTCCCAGGGGGTGGGGAGAAACTGATATTAAAATAATCAAATAACTGCTAACTAATTGAAACCTTTCTTTTCCTATGAATAACATGAAGATAAAAGAGATTGGAATTGGCATTGTTCACGTTAAAAAGTCCATTTCTTAATTCTGTGTTTGCTGGTCCCCTGTTTCCCTCAGCCTCCAAGACAATAAGAGACTGCTAAGCAATCTTTCTATTAAAAAAAAATACAAAAAGTGCTTGCTTGAATGAGATGGAGAGAAGCTGAAACCATTCTGATAACTTTCAGCAGATTTGCCTACAAGCATTAAGCCTGCCAAGAAACCTACCCACTTCCTTAGTTTCCTATGAGGGCTGTTTCCTATGAGATTTTTGTGGAGCTAAACCATCCTACTGCCTTATGTTTCCTATATGAAATTTTATGTAGCAAAATACCCTTATTTGCTTCCCAAATAAGGTTTCTATGTGGACAGACCATCCCACTTCCTTATTGCTTCCCACATAAGGCTTTTATGTAAACAAACCATCCCATTTCCTTTTACTTTTTGAACTAGACCTGTGGTTTCATGGGTATAAGAAACTACCAGGAAGAAAACTCCTCCTACGAAAGCAGGTCGACACTCTGCCACATACAGTCCAGAGTCAACTGATAGGTTAAGTGATTTGCACAGGGTCATATAGTCAGTGTATTTCAGAAGCAAGACGTAAACCCAGGTTCTTTTGAGTTCAAGACCAGTGGTCTGTTCAATTCACCAGGCTGCCTCATCCATTGCCTCACATGTTCAGGCTTTCTGTCGACAAACTATCCCATTTCCTTATTGTTTTCTATATGACATTTTTATGCAACTAAATCATTCTACTATCTTTATTTCTTTTACTTTCAGATTATTTTCTCCCCTATATAGTAATATCTTTTTCTTGTTAAGTCTACTCTTGACAGTAAGCTCTATATAACTTATATTTGAGCATAAGTTAGAGAAATCTAACATCCTGGGAACTACTTTCTGCTCTTCTCCTGAAGAGATAAGTTAGTTTGAACCAGTGGTTCTCAACCTGTGGTTCGTGACCCCTTTGGGGATCACACAACCCTTTCACAGGGGCCACAGGGGTCACCTAAGACCATCAGAGAACACATATTTATGATGGTCTTAGGAACCGAGACACCGCTCCTCTATCCATCTCCAGGCAGGTCCACCCACATGCAGATATATCCACATATGAGTATTAAAGGATCACAGCATTAGGAAGTTTGAGAACCAATGGTTTAAACCAGTTCCTTATATTTATTAACATGGGCAACACAAAGAGCTCTTGCTCTGGGAAACAATGAATGTTTAGTCTTTTTCTGCAAAACAGTGTAATTTAGTCTAAATTTTCTACAAAAAATTCTGAAGCCTGCCACGGTGAGGCAAATTATACTTATTTAATATTCTTACCATATTGAGATGTCCTGAAGTTAGAGCCAATGGGGCTGGCCTTCTTTGGTTGTTAACTTTTATCCTTTTTTCAACTAAATTATAGTAACAAAGAAAAACGGTTTCCAACAGTCATTGAAAATAATCCTAGACTTACTCCTGACATAGATGTCCAACTCTTACAATAACAGCTTGGATTGAAAATATTGTATTCCTCTTATTAGTGAGTGCATGGCAGCTAATGAGTGTGGGATGTATCTGAGTGACATAACAGAAGCCCTAAAATCAGTCAATTATGCAGTACTCATTAAATGTCTACTATGTGCCAGAAATTTCGCTAAGTCCATGAGTTCTCAAACATTTATAAAGGGCTTGTTATGTGCCAGATACTGCACGGGGCACTAGGAATACAAAGAAAGGCTAAAAAGTAGTCTCTGCCCTCAAGGAGCATACATTCTGATGGAGGAGATAAAATGTGATTACATAGTTATGTGAAAGAAATAGAGAGAGACTACATGTTGTTTAGTCAATTTTTACTCTTTGTCACCCCATTTGGGGTTTTCTTGCCAAAGATACTGGAGTGGTTTCCCATTGCCTTCTCCACCTTGTTTTACAGATGAGGCAAACTGAGGCAAACAGGATTGATTGATTTGCCCAGGATCACACAGCTAGTAAGGGTCTGAGACCAGATTTGAATCTGGGTCTGTTGATTGTCCTTCATTCTCAAAGAGGACCTAGCTGCCCCATATAGAGTATGTAGATGAGGTCATTTGAAAGACTATCTGACATTGACAGTTGAGGAGAATAGGAAAGGTCTTCTGCAGAAGGTAAGATTCAAGTTGAGTCTTAAAACCAGGTTCTGGGAATACAAAAGTCAGAATTGGAGATCCAAGTGCAAAGGTGATCCAATCCCTGTCTTTAAATACTCTCTTTGGCAATTGCTATTCATTTACCATACACAAGCACAATGAGGTACCATAATGATGGAGCCCTTCTTCAGCTCTTAAAGCTTTCTGGCTCAATAGACTTTAAAGCAGCAGTTCCCAACCTGTGGGTTGCGATCCTTTGGGGGTCAAACGAGGTTGCCTAAGACCATTGGAAAGCACGTGTTTCTGATGGTCTTAGGAACCAAGATACCGCTCCTCTATCTGTCTCCAGGCAGGTCTGCCCACATGCAGATAATTAGGAAGGTTGAGAACCACTGCTTTAAAGCTTGTATTAGGTAGCCATCCACCTTTTATGACATAAAATGTGGCTCCTACCATGAAGTAAGAAGCATGCCATGCCCCAGTAACCATGGTCAGAATCTATATTCATTTGGAATTGTCAGGGATGGTAGTTGACAAGTACAGAAAACATCATTAGACTTCAAAATCTTGAGCAATGTTCATGGTATGTGTTAGATCCTAGTATGAAAGCTATAGAGCTTGAAAGAACCTTATTAGAGGACACAGAGATCAGCCTCAAGGTTTTACAGATGAAACTGACTAACTCCCAAGGTCATCCAAGTAGCAATGGCAGAGCAAGGATTTGAACCTTCTATCTCCTAGAAAGTCTTTCCACTATGCCACACTGTCTCCCAGGGAGCACAACCCATCAGAAACCTAGAGGAGGGATAAGAACAAGTTTCTATTCTGTTTCTGGCTACTAGCAGTGACTTTCATATGAGCAAGCATAATCATAGCTGACACTCAAAAACTCAGGCTAGCCCACACTCTACTAAATTCAATTAGTATTTTTCTAAAAGATGAGTGTATAGTCCCAAAGCATTCAAACTTGTTTCAGTGGCAGAGACCTGGCAATGAGGACCCCAAGAATGCTAGAAATTAATCCCTTTTTAGTTTATGGGGAGATTGCAGGCTCTGAATCCCAATGATTCACCCTGGCTGCTGACAGAGAGAGATTCATTAGGGAGGTAGAGTCTCATGGTACAGATGAATCAAATTAAGTGGACCTCTGATATGATCAATACCTAAGTAAGCATTCAACCAACCAATAATTCAATCCTTTAAATAAAAGCACCTATTATGTGCCAAGCTCTGTGCTAGGTTGTGGAGATACAAAGACACGAATGAAACGACCCCTGCCCTGGCAGCGCTCACACACTCGAAGCATTAAATACCTTTTTTCCCTCTTACTTATTTAGAAAAATATCCATAATTCATTAAGGAGTCATAGTTTTCAGTAGCCATCAGGTCTATATTGTCACACCTGGATCATTCTGCCAGAAAAACAAAATGGAACCAATCAAAGGCAGGCAGTATCCCTGGACTTGAGAAGCCACTTCTATTGACAACTTTAGAAGTTAAAACACGTATTTCTAATTTAGTTTTCTATATATGGGAAATATCTTGTCATCTCTTAGTCTGTTGCTCTTCCTCCTCCCAGTAACAAACCAGAAATACGTGATCCATTTTAAGTCAACAAAAAAAAAATAATAGTAAGAATCCAATCTTACTCAGAAATTATAGGATAAGTAGATGAAAACTTCTGTTTCCAAAAGAGTTTCCCAAAGGGTTCCTTTAAGTGACTTCCCTTGTAAACTTCCATGTTTGCTTCCAGATCATTAACCAAAGATGGCCAGGCAAGAGTCAGGGGAAGAGTTACATGGAGCAGCTTCAAACTAAGGTGCTCAGTTAAATTCAGCAAACATTTATTAAGTGCCTAATGTATGCTAAGCACTGTGTTAAGCAATGCAGATAGAGAGACAAAAATGAAAGTTGCTGCTCCCCAAAAGCATAGACACAAACTATTTACAAAGTATTAGGAGCCCCCTACCAGTTATAAACCAATGAGAAAACAACAGTAGGATCTTTGCCATTAGGATGAAAAACAAGAGGGAGTACTATTGATAAAAGTTTCATGGGCATGTCAACTTTTTAAGGACATGACTATTGCACAAAGCCCCTGCACAATTGACACCCTTTTCAATAACACCCATGATAAAGCCTTGTTTTCATTCAACACAAGACAATACCAAAGGAATTTAGGGAGTTTCTATAGTTAACTAAGAGGGAGTATATGTGCATGTAAATACATATGTGTGTTGCTTGGATGTCTCATGAGCACACAGTAACTCAAGTTCATGTAATGATTGGGTCATCCTAATTAGAAGACACTGTGAAACAGAAGCCATTCCTGCTCAGTGGTATCAGTTATTTTCTTGGTTTGCCTGTGAGAAATCAAGGATTGGCTATTTAATAATTGAGGCTGAAGAAGAGCACCAATGGCATTTTGACAATAAAAAATTATTCAAAGGTCCTTCCAGAATGGGGGAAAAGCTTAAATTAAAAGCTTTTAAATTAAAGATAACTGCATTGGAGGGGGAGAATGGCAGGGAGAACCTTGATAATGCTGGAAGGCTCATTTTTTGTTTAGTTAATTTTTTTTTTGGTAGGCTTGCTATTCCCATTTTGTTGCAAGGCTGCATCATAATTGGTCTGGTTCCACTGCTAAATCAAGCTTTCTGATACCTGTATTCATTTGTTCTCAGCTGGTGAATGAGCAACAAGAAAGCAGACCCCTCCTAAGCCCTTCTATCGATGACTTTCTCTGTGAAACCAAAGCAGAAGCCATTGCCAGGCCAGTTACATCAAATACAGCAGGTAATTCATTTTCTTGATCTCATTAGATTTCAAATAGAATTAATTTGGGCAGTCATGAAATTCAGATTTTCTTTCCATGGTGTGATTACATATTTGCTTCCAAAAAGGGAGAAGATTCTTTCCAAGCAAACAAAGCTTTATAATACCATATGCGCTTAGATATCAACCCGCAAAGCAGTTTTCATGCTACAGCAAATTTAACTTATGTACCCAGATCAATTTAATGGAAGGAGAAAGAGTCAACATGGTTGAGAAATTTTCTTTCTCTTCACATGTCTATGTGAATTGTGTGTCTATATTTATATCTATATCTCATACTGGGTAAGAAGAGGTATGGTGTAGATAGAGAGCTTGCTGGTCTTGAAGGAAGAAAGACTCAGGTTCAAAGTCCTTCCTCTGACACAGACTAGCTGTGTGACCTTGGGCAAGTCATTTGATTTCCCAGTACCCCCAGAAACTCTTTTAAGACAATATATTTTGGACTAATTGCCATAAATCAGTGGAGGGAATTCTGAAAGCAGGAATTCCTTTTCTGATGAACTCACAAAATTGGGTTGGAGGGGGAGAGGAGAGATGAACTAGAGAGCATTTGAAAGATCCTTTCATAGTGAAAAGATTGCTTAGGCCAATATGATGGCCCATTTGTCTCCAGCCATGCTTTACAGGAAAAAAAACTCTCATAAAACAAAATAATGTGGGTAGTTCCTTTAAGATAACTGAAATGAGGTCAAATGTATCAATAATGAGATACTCACAACACCCATGATGGTTATGAATATGCTGGTATAGTTTTGGATCACAAAATGTAGCAAACTCTCCACATGGAAGGCAGAACCAAGGTCTTTATTCAGAAACCATAACACTGAGTCCCC
>CM053600.1:176844668-176864652 GCA_028646575.1 Pseudocheirus occidentalis
AGGAGAGTATTTATGTTGCTTCAGGAGCAGATACATAACCAAGCTCAGGAGGGAGGTATTAGAAAAAAATAAGTATTTATTAAGTACCTACTGTATGACAGGGATTGTTCTAATGCTTTACAAATATTGTCACATTTGAGTCTCTCAACAACCCTGGAAGCAAGTACTGAAATTATCTCCATTTTGACAGTAGAGGAAACTGAAGTGATGTACCTAGGGTCATAACACACACACACACACACACACACACACACATACTCTACATACACAAATTTTGACAAGTCTATCAGAAATTAATAAACTTGATTTTAATGTAAGCAATAATTACACCTTATAACTTCATCACCAGTAAATAAAGCTTACATGGTTTATCAAAGAGAGGAGAAAAATTCATAAAACTAGAGGTTTGCTTGAAAAAGAAAAAGAAAAATGTTTTGAATAAAAACACAAATATGATGTACTGATAAGAGACTAAAGTCAAATTTTAATTCAGATCTTCCCAGCTCCAGGCCCAGTATTCTACCCACTGTTCCACCTAGATGGCCTTAGTTAAAATAAATAACCATCAGATATCATGCTTTTTCCCTGCTGTGGCAATTCCCCAACTGATGCTCAATCCCACCTCCTATGGGCTTTTGTACCCCTTTCTTTCCACCTCGACTGACTGTCATTAAAAAAATTATTTGAAGATATATTTCTTGCTTAGTACCCTGGGTTTATTTATTAAGCTTGTACCAACCACATAAATTGCTTATTACAGTTCTCAGTAAGAAAGTCATGACTTTTCTAAGGCCCTAAAGTTTGCAGAAAGTTCTGCAGAGGGCAGGTTCTTCTCAGGCTTGGATCTCAGAACCTTCCACTTATCCCAGCCCCTGCTGACATTGCAGAGAAGTCCAAAGCTGTAACTGGAGATTTTTGAACTTAGGAAGAGCAGAGTTGGGCAACCAAGGCAAGTGTCTTCAAATTGACTTCTCAAGTCAGAACAGTAGCCTCATGCTCATGAGCAGAAACCAAGGGACACCTCCACACCAGGTGAGGATAGAGCAGAACAGGGCTGGACCAGAAAAGAATTCCCTTGAGGCAGGTACTCCAGGAAATGTCAATGGATTGTCTGGTGGTTTCCTATTTTAACCAATACTTCTTGGAAACTAGATGTTGAGAGACAGTATGACTTAATGGATAGAGAGCTGGGCTCAGAGTCCTGCGTTCCAGTCCTACCTCTGAAACATAATGACTATGTGACCATAGACCAGTCACTTAATTTCTCCATAGCCCAGGATATCCTCTAGGACTTTATAAGTTCAAAGACAGTTGCCAGTCTATTGTGTTAGAGCTTCCCTACATCAATAAAATAATAAACCTAGATGAAAAAGAAAGAAACATATTTGAGTGGTGGCTTTTGTTGTTTTTGGGTGATAGACCATAAGAGCCTTTGGTTCTCTCAAAATTTAGCTAGCTAATTGCTAACAGCTAAGCTTCAGTCACCCCACCCTAGTTACACCTCCATCTAAGTTACTCTGGAAGGATCCCTTGGGAAGAGTGAAAAGTTTAATGTAACAATCTTTGAGAAAGGGATATTTCTGTTTTTCTAGATAATCTCTTCAGAGAATAGAGAGATAAAAAGGACCTTGATAAAGCAAAGAAAATGTATCATTTCTTGGGCACAGTCAAGAAAATACAGAGAAAACAAGAAGGGAATGTGCTTCTCAGGAGTCTATTTAAATGAGAGTGTTTGGGGACTTTTGTCTTTAGTGTTCTCAGCTTCACCTCTTGAATACATCTTATTTATGAGCTCTTACAGTAAAAAGCCTCGTGTTTGCAATTTAGAAGGCAAATGTTTTACTTCAGATGTAACCTCTCAAGACAAATTAATTTCTTGAGAGTCCAAAAAAAAACCCCAACTAAAACCAACACTGATTAATATAGTTTGGGAGCATAACAACATAAAAATAATATGAAGCACTCATAAATTACAAGGAAAAACCAAAATGGTGGCTCCTTTACTACTTTCCATTTAAGAAAAAGAGAGTTATTTTCTGCTTGGAAGAAATGGGAAGTTTTCATTGTTTCTCACATCATTCCCGATTCATCTTGGCCTTTTCTTTATCTCAACAATGAGGACAAATTGCGTGTCATTCAGGAGTGAGCTAATACAATTGGACCAAAGGAAATTAAAGTCAAGTTTATTATTGGGAAAGTACATAGTATTAAAGCTTTCACCCTTCATAAAACCATAAAATCAAAGCAGAGCTGCCTAAATGGTTCTATTTCGTTCTGGTCATTTTTAGTGACTACACCTTGGGAGACAGGAAATCTCAAGCTAATATTGGGATACCTTGCCTGTGAGGTTCTTTCAGCTCAATGGTCTGAGAACACCCCTACAGACATCCTCAGAACATTATGAGTCCTTGATAGAGCTTCATACTGTCTGTCCCTTCTTTCAAAATGCCAGCTCAAATATCATCTTCTACATGAAGATTTTCTTGATCCCCCAATGACTAGTGCCCTCTGTTCCAGACGACCTTGTATTTAATATTTTGTTGTTCTTGTTATTGAATTGAGTTGTGTCTGACTCTTTGTGACCCCATTTGGGGTTTTCTTGGCCAAGATATTGGAGTGGTTTGCCATTTCCTTCTCCAGCTCATTTGACAGTTGAGCGCTCTTGGACACATGATCTCTAGACAAATTAGAGGAGGGGATTTCATTTTTAAATACAACAAAAGACTCTTCTACATTGTCAAGCCTTTGAAGTTTGTTTGTGAACAAGACCTAAGTCAATTAAGCATAGAAAAGGGAGGGGCCAAGGTTCAAAGTAGAAGGTAGAAGAACCCTAGCAAAAAGGGGGCTGTGGTGCCCACAAAGTCCCATGTATCATAGTATCAATGAAAAGATTGTCCCACGGCTAGGAAGCCAAAAAAGGATGAAACTGCAGCTTATACAGAGAAGAATAAGTAATAAAAATAAATGACGTCTTGCCTCATAATCAAATCAATTTCTTAAAAACGCTGCACACTTGTTTTCTGGACAGCCCTCATCTAACCAGGCTATAATGTACAGTGATGGACCTGGAGAGCTGTAATGTCCCATTTCCCATCTTGCATTTGCACAAGCTGTGCCCCAGGACTGCAATAGGCATGTTTTAGAGGGTTTTGCTTTTCTTTTCAATTGATGGACAAGTGTAGGAAAAGTGAAAATAATTGCTTAACTGAAAAAAATTAATGAAAATACTAAAAATATATATTTTAAAGCACTCATTCACATGACTTTATTTTTATCTACATCAGAAATATTGGTAATTCCTTATGACCTATTATTGTCCATCAGTCAGATCTGAGGAAGCCAGAGGCCTTCATAGTTCATCTCTAGCATGAGGTCTTGAATTAATTTAATCTTGAAGTATCAGTGAGGCCTGTGTCTTTCTTTGTAGAGCACTTTAAAGTTTGCAGAGCATTTTTCATGTGCTGTCTCATTTAATCCTTACAAAAACCCTGTGGGTTAGGTGCCACTATCATCCCCATTTTACAAATGAGAAAACTGAGGATGAAGGAAGATAAGTGACTTGCCCAGGGTCACACAGCTAGTAAGATGGCTGAGGCAGGATTCAATTTCAAGTCTTTTTGAATCCAGGACCAGTCCTCTATCCACTGTACCACCAGGCTGCTTCATTGAAACCTCTTATGATCCTTAAGTAAAATTATAAAAATATAAATTAACAAACAGTTATTAAATGTTGATCCTGTGCTGGCTCCTGGGGGTACAAGTGTCAAGGCTGATGCCATCCTTACTTGTGGCATCTAATAAGGACTAACTTGTTATCTAACTATATAGAGAAAAATTATAAGGAGAATAAGTACAAAGTAGTTAAATAGAGTGCCAGCCTAGAGACAGAAAGATTCATCTTCCTGAGTTCAAATCCAGCCTCAGATACTTACTAGCTGTGTGACCCTGGGCAAGTCACTTTACCCTGTTTGCCTCAGTTTCCTCATCTGTAAAATTAGGTGGAGAAGAAAATGGCAAACCATTCCAGTATATTTGTCAAGAAAACTTTTAATGGTATCACAAAGTTTCAGACACAATTGAAATGACTAAAGAACAAAGATGTACCAGACCTTGCAGTTAGTGCTTAGGATGAAAAAAAAAAGGCAAGAACATGGTCCATGTCCTCAAAGAGCTCACAGTCTAACAGGTGAAATTAACATGTAAATGCCTATATATATACAAAAGTAAAAAAGTAATACTCAAGTAGAGTATTTCAATATAATTTTCAATATAATATAATGTACATATGTGTATATCAATACAGATCTAGTGATATATATTGGATATATACAAATAAATGGTAGGTGGTCCGAGAGAGAAGGCACTAACGGGAGGGGTGGGGAAAGAAGACAGAGAGAAAAAAATGGTCCATTTACCAAGGTTACCACCTTTGTCCAACAAAACTGAATTCAGTTCAGTTCGACTCAACTCAGCAGGTGTTTATTAAACACCTTCCATCTTCTAGGCACTGTGCTAGCTCCAAAAGGAGGAAAAAACAGTGCCGGCCCTAAGGGAGATTATATTCTATTGATGACTATGCTTAAGAAACTGAAATTTATCCAACCAACTAAACTATCATTCTATATCTATATCTATATCTAAGCTAAGCTAATCTATATCTATATCTAATTTAATCTATATCTATACCTATATCTGTATCTGTATCCATATATATGTATATATATGTATATATATGTATACATACACATACATCTGCATATGGTGTTGGAAATGAATTTTCCAAGCTTCCTTTCTTAACCACCATTGCACAGCTACTTTCTATGGCCAAGAAATACAGACAAACACACATTTGTGTTCATTTAAATGTAAATGTATATTTTGATGCCAAAGAAGAATTGAGCCAACATGGGGTAGTGAATAAGGCATGGACTTGGAGTAGGAAATTCAGGGTTCAAATCCCACCTTAGACACTTGCTTGGTAACCTTCAGTAAATCACTTAACTCTGTGCCTCAGTTTCCCCATCTGTAAAATGAGAGAGTTGGACTCTATGGCCTCTGAAGTCCTTTCTAGCTCTAAAACAATCCTATGATCCACAGTCTCAATTATATGCTAAAGAGAAAGGATTAAGAAACGCTTATGAGTTTTGAGTGGAAGTGTGGAAGTAATTTGAAGAGTGGAAGTGATTTCTATTTTTCTTTGAAGCCCCAGTGCTTACCAAACTTCTACTACATGGTAAGCACTTAAATGCTTGTTGATTGATTAATGACAAATGCAATAAAAAATTTCGAATCACAATTTTTGCATCCCTGACTAGTGAGCACCTTAGAAATTAGGTCAAGAAAAACAACCATCTTCTCTGACAAGGCATATAGTCTTTGATATACTTATGGAGCAGTCAGACTCATATTTTAAGTCCTAAGCAAAGGGAGTTAACCACAGGAAAGTAGCTTGAACACCATTTCTCCTGCCTCAAGAGAGGGAGAGGCTGGTGGGTCTAGACTGCTATGCTTTAGAAATCACAATCACTGGGGAACTGGTTCACTTCAAAGTTCCTATTTAATCACTTCCCTCCCCCCTTCATCAGCTTGGTAACAAACAAGCTCTTTGGACCATGAGGCTTTCGGTTTCCCATTTGCTTGGAAGAGAACAAAGGAGAAAGGGGGTGAGGCCTAGCACCACAGGGAGGTGCTGGGGAGGGGGAAAGGGGATTTTTTTTTATAAATTCCCTTTTTGGATTGACACAGTTCTCATTTTCTTTTCCTCTCTTTTTACTGTTTTAACCTGCCTGAATAGTGGGGAACTGAGCTATGAAATTAATTTAATATTCCCAAATTATCATTCCATGACACATGTACTTCCTGTGCTCAAGTAGAGTATTTCAATATAATTTGCCACTAAGGGACGCCAGGAGTAAGTGACTAATTCCCAACTGTTTTGAAATTAGAAAGGAATAAAATGAACATTTTTATTGGTGTTCTGTGGTTTTTTTTTATCTAAAATGAAACACTGTGAGTCTGTGTGAACTGTGATGTTTCTCCCATTTATCAAAGATCCCAAACAGAAAGAGACTTCAGATATTGAGGAGTTCAATAACTTCATTTTACAAGTGGGGGAAACTGAGGCCCAGGGACATTACAGAATCCTAGAATCTGAGAGTTTTAAGGGATCTCAGCACCATCTGGACCAGCCTGTATATGAAAAGAATTCTCACTATCAATGACCTGCCCAAGGTCACACAGTGAATAAGTGTCAGTTAAGTGACTGATTAGCCCTACTACCAGCCTGTGTCTTCCCTTCTGCAACTTCTGTCTTCTGTTCCTAGCTATGCCCCCAAGGAACAAATAGAACAAGTCTTATGCCTCCTCCAAGAGACTTGGATAGGACTTTTGGAACCTGCCTGAGCCTTCTTTTCTTCTAAATCTTTCCAGTTCTTCCATTAGTCTTCACATCGCATGGTCCCCAGTACCCTCATGTTTCTGATCACCCTCCTTTGGATACTTTAGAGTTTATCCATGCCCTTCCTAAAAGGTAGTGACCAACACTAACAACAATGGAACTGGCAGTGATATGACCTGGCCTGACCAGGATCATTAAAATCTTGAGTTAACATTTATACATGACAGACTTGTTCATGCAACATCATGAGTTCAGCATGTCTGGTACTTAGAAGCTTTCTTATATGTGTGTACCATTGATCCCAAAGTTAAGGGGCGTTTGGATGGGCTGACAAAAATCCACCACCCTTAAAAGATGGCATTTCCTTGATCTTCCAGTGTAGTAACCCTATCCAAAAAAATTAAATGAAAAAGAAAACCAGGCTAGTCTGGCAAAATCTCTGCTTCCCTTTCTAAATGCTCACAAATCACCCCCTTAATAAAATGGTCTAATATTTTGTTGGGAATCAGCAGCAAGATTACCAACCTTCAGTTTGAATACACCCTGAAAACGAAGATGCTGTGTGTCCTTCCTGAGTCCTGTGGCACCTTCCCTGTTAGACATGATTTTTCAAAAATCTAAAATTGTCTTGGGTCAAGAAAACTATTCAGAAATTTTTACCAGAAGGAAACTAGTCAAACATTTATTAGCAAATACAAAAAGCTTTCTAACAAGTAGAGCTGTCAAAAATGGCATGGGCTGCCTGATGAATAATTCAATTCAGTTTTTAAAATCATATATTTTGGGGCGGCTAGGTGGCACAGTGAATAGAGCACCAGCCCTGGAGTCAGAAAGACCCAAGTTCAAATCTGTCCTCAGACACTTAACACTTACTAGCTGAGTGACCTCCTGCCTTCCCCCCTCCAAAAAAAAAGCTAAAAATTAAAAATAAAATAAATCATATATTAAATAACTACTCTGTACAAACCATTGTTGAGAATGCTGATGACTTTCAAAGATTATAGGATTGTCGTTTTAGAGCTGGAAGGGGCCTCAGAGGCAGCCAAGTCCAAACTCCTCTTGATGCAAATAAGAAAACTGATACAAGAGAGGTTAAGATCATATAATTATGACTGTCCTCAAGGAGCTTGCGATCTAACAATTAGCTCCATGTGGCTAGAAGGATGTAAATAGTAGAAGGAAGACAACCCTCAGGAACATTCAAGTAGGATCATAGCTCGGAAGTTGGACAGGCCCTCTAAAGTCAACTGATGCAATTCCTTCATTTTTAGATGGTGAAATTGAGAACCAGACATGGGAAGTGATTTGTTCACAATCACACAGGTAGCAAGTAACAAAGAAGAAGATTCAAACCCAGCCCTTCCTGACACCACTTTCTGAGATCTTCCTACTATATGAAACTGCCTCCTGCTTGTAGAGGGAATTGTTATATTGAGTAAGAAATGAGACTATGACCTCAAAAGTCCCTTCCAACTTCTAACTGGATTCTATGATGTTAAATGACTTGTATGCAAGTTCAGTCTTATGTATTATTTCTTAGGTGAAGAGTAGAAGAGGAAATTGTTCTTAGATAATTAAATTCTGTGGGGCTCCTACAACTAAAACGTTGCCATATCCCTTTGAGAGCATAACCCTCAGTGAGAGATAAGAAAACTGCATCCCCAAATAGTTCTCTATAAAAAAGCTGAGTGTGATGATAATAAGGGTGAAAAGTACCTATAACTCAGATTGAATTTTATTACTTTTCATTTCTTTTGGAAGTTCAGAAATGGTAAGGTCACATCTGGCTTTGTGTTTTGATTGCTTTCTGTCATACCAGACACTAGAGTATTTCTCACATGACTCATCTACACAAGTCCTAAATCATTTGGGGATGGGAGATGGGCTTGGGGAGAGGGATAGTCTTTTGGACTGTACCTATGATTTCATCAGTGTGAGGGGCTTCAAGTGTAGAAACTCCCTTCACCAGTGTAGATCAACCACTGCTCTTCTGCTTCATCTTAAAGAGTTACCACGGCACTGAGAGGTAGGTACCTCGTTCAGTCACTCAACGAAGAGGTATCAGAGACAAAAATTAAATAAATCCAGTCCTCTTTCCACTGTACAACTATCTCTGTAGGCTCATAGATTTAAAGCTGGAAGAGTCCTTAGGGATCATCCAATCTAAAACTCACATTTTACAGATGAGGAAACTAAGACCAGAGAGGTTAAGGTCACATAGGATAAGTATATGACCGAGGTGACTAAGATTTGAATCCAGTCTTCTTTCCGCCATACAACACATTTCATAGACTCAGTTTTAAAATCTAACTCAGCAGTAGACACTTTATTCACTTTACTTGTATTTGGTATCTGTCTGGTCAGAGATTCAATCCTTATAAATTTATGTTAAATCATGAAATGTAATTTCATTTAATTTGGTGGGATATGATATATTATAGATCAATAATGCTTAGCCAACAGAGGCCTTTGTGAAAAAGAAAATACTGTGGTGGTTTTAATAGCAGTCAGTATGGTCTAATAACAATAAATTGGTTTAACTAATTATAATGTCTCTGACATCTAATCTAATGTCTCTGACAGTGTTATCGACAGGTTTAGATCTCTTGGACCTGAGTGACCCTGTGTCACAAACCCAAAACAAAACCAAGAAGCTAGAGTCTACACCGAAGGCTGCAAGTCTCAAGAAGAAGGCTGATGGTTCTGATCTTATTGGCAGTGATGCTGAGCAGAGAGGCCAGCCTCTGAGAATCCCAGAGACATCATCATTAGATTTAGGTAAGGTTAATCCTGTTCATGTGCTACAGAGGCAGCTGGGGCTGTAGCTGTGGAGTTGGCTGCCACCATATTCAGCCGTACTGCTAAACAGACCATGTTTGCTTCACTTGCTTCGCACGGCCCCCAGAGTGGTGCACCCTGCAGATGGGCCCTCCTAGTCACTGCTCCCCAGCCATATGTGCCTCACATGGATTCACATTGCATGAGTGCCAATGCAACAAGGGAGAAGCTACATAAATAATATAAAAACATGTGCCAAGGTAAGCAGAGCGAGCCAGCTGTGTACGACTGAGCTGATTTCACTCATCCTTTATGACATAGGTTGAGAGAGATATGTTAGTGAGTAGCAACCTCATTTATAGATTCAAAAAACCACCTGAGTTAGGTTGAGTTATAAATGAAGACCCCATGGGCAGTAGCAATCCCTGACAATTAGAGCATTTGAAGGTCTGGATGATCAGTGGCTCACATGAACCTCAAGATAACCCTGGGAGACAGGTATTACAGGTGCTGTTACTTCCATTGAACAGATGAGAAAGAAGCCAGAAGCTCAGATCAGAGGATCAGGAGCCCAGAGGGACTTATGATGTCACCTAGTGCAACCCCCTGATTTTACATATGAGGAAACTGAGCCCAAGAGAAGATAAGGTGACATAGGTTAAGTACATGGCAGTGCGGGGATTTGAATCCAGTCTTCTTTCCATTGTACAACTCATTTCATAGGCTCATAGATTTAAAGCTGAAAGAGTCCTTAGGGATCATTCAATCTAAACCTCTCATTTTACAGATGAAGAAAATGAGAGCAAGAGAAGTTAATGCCACATGGGATAAGTATATAACAGCACTGGGATTTGAATCCAGGTCCTTTCATTTGAAATTAAGTGTTCTTTCAACCACATCACTCCTATTTTTAAATCTGGAAGGGACTTTAGAGATTATCCAATCTAGATCTCTGACTTTACAAATTAATAAACCAAGGTTCCAAACACTGTATCATAGACTTTGATCTAGAGGAGACTTCAGAGGTCTATTCCTACTCCCTCCTTTTACAGGTGAGAAAAGTGAGAGCCAGAAAAGTTAAGGTTGTACAAGAAGTAAGAAGCAGAGGCAGGATTTGAACTCAGGTCTTTCAACTCCAAATGTAGCATTCTTTCTTCACTCCTTCCTCCACACCTCCCTGCCCTCAGACACACACTTTGACTGAGAATTTATCTGCCATCAACCTGCGGTCACAGAAAACCAAAGGATTATGAAAGTGCCTCTTGGTCTCTTTCAAATTCAAGACTGTATTCAGAGTAAAGTCTACAGGGAGATTTCATTTACCTATGTTCTTCTCTGGAGAACATGATGCTGAATTGACTAGATGCGAAGGGTTGGAACTTTCCAAAAGTATTAAGCCAGATATGTACCAAAGGTCTCCTGGCAGGAAGAATGAAGCCAGGACAAAAGCATCTTAGTTTGAGTAAAAGGTGGCTGTATGCAGTCTTCTCTCCCCATCTCCTGTGTGCAGCTTATAGGACATAACTACTTCATTACCTCCATCCCCATCCCTGTCTCCTGTCTTGGTTCCTTCTAAATGAACCAAAAACACCTACCAGAACCCTGGATCTTCTTAGAAAATACCCTATCAAGTTCCCTCAATCATAAAATGTTAGAGGTGGAGAGAACCTGAGCAACAATCAAATCCAGCAGTCTAATGTAGTGGAAGGAATACCAATTCTGGAGTCAATGATCTTGGGTTCAAATCTTACATCTGATGCCTACTTTCTGTGTGATCGTGGGATAACTTGCCTCAGTCTCCCTGAGTCTCAGATGCCTTATATGTGGAAGAAGAAGGCTACAGAGGTCCCTTCCAGCTGTAAATCTATGACCATTTGGAAAATTCTATCCACACTCATAGAAGGAATTGATAAGAGTCTGAATATAGATAGAAACATGCTATTTCACTTTATTTTTTTCATAGTTTTTTGGGTACATTTTCTTATTTAACAACATGACTAATGTGGAAATATATATTACATAATTGCACATATATAGTCTCTATCAAATTGCTTGCCTTCTTAGGGAAAGGGGAAGGGGAGGAAGAAAGGGAGAAAATTTGGAATTCAAAGTTTTATTTTAAAATAAACATTAAAATATATCAAATAAAATGCTATTTAAAAATAAAACAATTAAAATTAATATTAAAAATCTGTGATCATTGTACCTTACAGATAAGGAAATAGCACCCCAGAGAGGAGGGTCAGTTTGTCCAAGTTCATCCAAGTCCTTAGTAGCATAGTTAGGCCCAGGAGCTAGGCAGCTTGCTAAAACCTTCCTTTATCCTAAAGCAGCAGTTCTCAATCTGTGGGTTATGTTCAATTTGTAACAATGAAAATGCACCCTGCATGTCAGATATTTACATTACAATTCATAACAGTAGCAAAATTACAGTTATGAAGTAGCAACAAAAATATTTTATGGTTGGGGGTCACCACAACATGAGGGTCATGGCATTAGGAAGGTTGAGAACCACTGTCCTAAAGAATTAGGCCACAGATAAATTTGCTAAGTGTTCTTCACCTTCCTGGTTTTCTCTCTCCTTTCAGTCTCTGTCATGCTTTTGCAAATCCCTTCATCCTTAGAGGCAGCAAAATGGCAGGTCTTAATTCCCATTCTATCAATTTATCAGACAGAATTTCCTCAAGCAGAGGGACTGGTCACCAAAGACAAGAAGGGTCTACTCCTCACTGTAGCCAGGAAGTTAGCAGCTGGAAGAGAAATCCTAAGAATCTTGAGTTGGGTTTTTTGATCTCATAATAATGCTCTTGGAAAACAACAGCTCACCTCCTTAATTAAAATCATGACACTAATATGATTTCTTAGTTGTAATTAAACAAGAAAACAATGAAGACACGGTTGCATTGAAGGGAGCACTGCAAATAAACCACCAGGAGAAATCGAAATACATCTTTAGTGATGCTCCCCAAAGAGATTCACCATTCTTCTACAAAGGGAGTCTTAACCTGGGGTCCATGGATCCTCAAGAGGCCCATGGAGAGATTTCAAGAGTCTATGAACCTGGGTGTTTGTTTTCGCTAACCTTGAACTGAAATTCAGCATGCCCTTCCATTATGAATGGAGGTAACAAACCGCTGTAGTGTTGGGCTTCACCAACCTGCCAAATGGGCCCATGATGCACACATGCAAGATTAAGAACCCCTGTCCCACCTCTTTCCATTTCTCTGAATGATAGATTCTTTGAATTGGATAGGACCTCTGAAGACAGCTAGTTCAACCCATGCTTTCCCCAAAAAGTACCCTATAACATCCCCAGCATGTGCTCATCCAACCTCTTCTTGAAAACCTCCAGCAAAGGGGTACCCTTCACTCCAACTGTATTTGGGGATGGTTCTAGCTTCTATAATAATTGTCCTTATATCAAGCTTAAAACCACCATTCTGCAATTTTACATGCTTTGCTCCTAGGTCTGATTTTTGGGACCAAGCAAAAGAATCCTAATTTCTCTTCTACTGGAAGACTGCCTTCAAATGCTTGGTGGCAGTTATGCTGTCTCTGTCCCTTTCTTTACACTGTCAACCTATGTCACTGGAATTTGGGAACATAGAACACTGTATCAAAATTATACATCATAAGTAAGCTAATGAGTATAATCTGGCTCATGGAAGGGGAGTGGGTGTGGTGGAAAGATCTGTCTTGGACTTTCTCTGCAAGGACAAGAAAGTCATTTCAGTTTTGTAGGTCACTGTTATGTTCTCCAAATTACCTGGTCAAGTAAGAAGCTTCCCAGAGCCTCGGTATATCTCTATGTCAGAAATAAATGTAGGTAGTGAGACTATTATCATTTGGGAATGAATGTTCTTTGGAGGGGATGTTGCAGTTTGAAGATAATTCTTTAATGAAAGGTTCTAGTGTCTGTCTAGTAACTATAAAAGTCTGCTGCTAGTTCTATTTAAAAAAAACAGAGCTTAATCCTTCATTACTATAATAACTCATTTCTTTCCTTTAAGGTTTGCCAAGCAGTTATCAAAAGTGATCTCATTTGACCCTCACTGTTCTGAAGTTGTTACTATTTAAGACTCCATTTTATGGATTAAGAAACTGAGACTCTGAGAGGTTGAGTGAGTTGCCCAGCATCACAGAGTCAGTGTCCTAGGCAAGATTTTAACCCAAGTTTGATGTTCTATCCATTAATGTATGGTTATAAAGGATGTTATAGACCTTAATACACTCTAGAAATGTTGGCTACTGTTGCCGTCACATTGCCATAACTCACCCATTCAGAAGGGGAAAGAGAAAGGAGACAGTTCGTTATTTTGTTCTCAGTTCAATTGTTTTAAGTATTCTTTTTCCCCCTTCAGATATTCAAACACAACTGGATAAATGGGATGAAGTTAAGTTTCATGGAGACAGAAATAGCAAGGTCCATGCCATGGCAGAGAGGAAGTCAGCATCGTCCAGGACTGGATCCAAAGAACTTCTATGGTAATATCAGAATTTAAGTCACTCAGTTCCACAACCAAGTATTTGGTAAGGGCCAAATATGTGAGTTACACAATTCCAGAACACGATAAAAAAATCAGAAAGAGATCCATCCAGATACTTTGTGCCATGTTCATTTGTAGTCAAATAGCTGCACAATTGATTAAATTGGCCAGGTGTGCCCAAACAGATCTATCTGCCTCAGATAGCTGGTCTGTGATTGTTTAGATGTCCATGGTTTTCCTTTCTGAATTATATTCTCTGGCTATATTGGTCACTCTCACTTCTAGTAATTTACATATTAGGACTATTCAGTGGGAGCGTATGGTGATGGGTTTTTGAGAACTGAAAACCAGCAACATTTTTCAAGCTATTCAAAGCACAAAATGTTCCTGTCTCCAATTACTCCTATGCATCTCCACTCCAAATGACATTTCAGTGTTGTACAGGGATAAAATAGCACTTGCGACATTGGGTGAGAAGTGTCCTAAGAAAAGCAATATTTGTTTAATAAGCCAGCATACCTTCCGTATGGACATTGTTAGGGCTGCTGTTTATTTTCTGCAATGATTGAACAGAACCCTTGATTGATCCAACAAACTGGGGCTTCATATTGCAGTCACTTAAATGCTAAACATAGCCAAGTGGACAGAATAGATAACTTATCTTCTTCATCAAAATACCATTGAGGGCTCTATTAGCCAACAAATAGCATTTAAGCAAAATTAACTAGGATTCTTGGTTGGTCATCTGTAGGAGAGCTGTATTTTATGTTTCTCAAGCTACATAAATTGATTAAACTCTTCCTTTGTAGGTCTTCAGAGAGTAGATCTCAGCCAGAATTGACTAGCGGAAAAAGTGCCCTCAATTCTGAGTCAGCTCCAGATTTAGACTTAGTGCCTCCAGCACAGGTAACAAAACCAATTTTCCCTCTCTTCCAACCATGATTTTTGCTGTACTTTTTAAAATGTGTTCTTTTTAAATAGGAGGTAGTTGTTGATGAAGTCTATATGGATCATATTGACAAGATTTGAAATGCATCCTATATATTGTGTTCCAGTGGGTTTTCCATCTTCTCATTCTCTGTGCCTTAAATAACTGACTTTATATTTAGCCAAACAACATGCTAATGAAATTCACTGTGTACCTCATACTTTTTTCCCCTTGTTCCACCATTTACTGTTCCGTGATTTTGTGATACAGAATCTGTTCTACTCTAACATTCCCACTATTTATGTAACAAAACACAAGAAAGAGGAAATTGCATTTGGCGTGTTCATTCAGATTCTGACTCTGGCACAAGGTACTATAAATCAGTGTGCTCATTAACTGGCAGGCAGGAGTGAAAAGAAAGTAGGAAAGAAAAGTTGGTTCAGCATTTCAGCAGCATTTCAGCAGACCATCACTACACCTTTGATCCTAAAGGTGCTCTGAAGACAGGTGATGCATCTGGGCTGGTCACTTCACCTTGCTATTCAGAATGTAAGATCCTTGAAGGCAGTCGAAGGCAGTCACCATTCCTTTTTTATTTATGTCCCCAGAGGCAAGTGCAGTGAATGTAACATAGTAGCTATTTAACGAAGGTATTTGGGCATAGCTAGGTTACACAGTCGATAGAGCTCTGAACCTGAAAGCAGGAAGATCTGAATTCAAATCCAACCTCGGACACTAAATATCTATAAACAAGTTGCCTAACCTCTTTATGCCTCAATTAATTCACCTGTAAAATGGGAACAATAAATCATCTACCACCAGGGCTGTTGTAATGCTCAAATGAGATCTTGGTAAAGTACTAACAGGAAGCCTAGCACATAAAATGCTTATTTTTCCCCCTTTCTTCCACTATTCTTTCCTTTTTGATTTGAATTTTTATTTGAATCAAATCATTGTTTCATAGATCCTACAGCAAGCAATACTGCGGATATAAAAATCTAGAATACGTCTCTCTTTTATACAGACAGATTATCTACTTATCTCTTGAAAGATATTCATAATATATATCATGTATATATCATATATATGAAACATATTTAACTCTCTTATAAAATGAGTATGTATATATGTCACCTATGAGATTTATGTTGTTGTTCAATCATGGTCAGTCATGGCACCATTTGGAGTTTTCTTGGCAAAGATACTAGAGTAATTTATTGTTTCCTTCTCCAGCCCATTTTACAGATGAGGAAACAGATGAGGCAAACAGTTAAGTGACTTGTGGACAAGTCACACAGATAGTAAGTGTCTGAGACCAGATTTGAACTCAGAAAAATAAGCCTCCCTAACTCTAGTCCCTGAGCCACCTGCTGCCCCACATATGAGATATGTATCATATATTTATGTGAGAGTTAAATAGCTAAATATGACGATGCTTGTTATTTTAAAATCACAAATAATGTTTCTCATTCTAGTTTTTTTCTCTCTGAGCAAGTTTCACAAAATCCATCAACAGCTTATTTTATGGCTTTGCTCAAGGGAGAATTGTCATTTATTCCCCAAATAAGGAATCATACCTTTGGGGCAAATATGGAGCCACATCTGCAGCCTAAAGACGGCCTGCCTTGATGAAAATGGTATTTAAAGGACACCTATCCATTTATTCTATTTTCTCAGATGATGATACATAGAATTGTCATAGGCCCAATGCATAAATCACCCCCTACCTGCTGTAGCCTATCGGTGCTCTAGAACCCATTTCAAATGCTTATTTCTCTGGGAAGCCTTTAATATTATCTAGGTCCTGTGAGTTTGAACATAGTCTGGGCCTGTGATTTCTTTGGTGGAGGGAACCTCCAGGTCAATTTCCACTCAGCAACTTAAAGTCTTAGAAAACTGCTTACAGCACATAGAGCTTAAGTGAATTGGAGCCACCGTATGCCAGATGTGAGCCTAGAACCCAAGTGTTCTTGGCTGTAAGTCCAGCTCTCTACCCACCATGGCACACTGCCTCTAAGATATTAGAAAGTGTTCTCAAATGGGAAGTGAACTGGTTGGGTTTCAATAGTTCACTTGTAAGTCAGTTGTTTGGGCTTCATAATGTATTTTGCCATAGAAGTATTGTTTCTTGAATGATGATGCTTAAGGAAAACAACTTTTAATTAGAGGAGGATATGGATGTAGATGGAAAGTTTTGTAGAGATTCCAAAAGGGACTAAAGATGTGTCAAGGGTTTTAGATTTTGATTGTTCTTTATTTTTGTCTCATTTCACTCAAAAACTTATTGCTTTCCTTGTCTTTGATAAAAATGACTCACCAGTCTCTGCCTTATGTGAATCAGCCAACAATTTGAGGTCCTTCTTTGGTTTACAAATAAAATTAAAAGGATGGAAGATTTTCCTGGTCAAAAGTTAGAGAAGGAAAGTCGGGGGGGGGGGGGGAGTCTGGCGGTAGTTAAAGAAAATGTGCCTGTCCAAGAAAGAGACTGACTGAGATCGAGTCAACAGAACTGAGATCTAGTCAAAGATCAGAGTGGGTCACCAAGGATCTGTGTCTGGTGAAAGAGGATCAGACAAAACCCCAGCTTGGCCTGGCATGCCTGAGGATTACAAGGTGCACCTTGCCCCGTCTGTGGGTCTGGTTTTCACCAGAACAAGAACCAGAAAACCATTTCAGTATCTCCTTGAATATGCTTGAAATAAAATGCTCAGGAAGAACCACAAGTTCAATAAATCTTCAGTCTTTTAGTAAAGCACCTACTATGTACTGAGCATTCTGCTAAGTGCTAGAAATACAAAGGAATTTATTTGTATGTGATTTTTATAGTCTATAATCTCTTGTTTTCAGGGAGATTCCTAAAAGTTCATTGTCGCTGTCCCAAAACATGCTATTTCTTAGCCTTCTCTCCTATTCCGATTCTTTTCATGTTCACCTCCTCTCATTAATTCAGATCCTTGACACTGGGACTATATAATAATGGGGGAAAAAAATTTTTGGTCCAGACCTGGGATTTCATCTGAGTAGGAAACTGCACCCCCCCCAAAAAGCAATCCTTCCTCAAATAAGCAACTCTTCTGAAACATAAGAATCTTAAAACATTGCCTGAAGACCTTCAGTTTAAGTGACTTCCCAAGATCACACAGTCAGTTTAAGTCAGAGGCAGGATTTGAACCCATATGGCAAATCCCCACACTATAAGTGTAGACCCTCAAATATCGTTAGTGACCAACAAATTGGGCTAGGATTGGAGCACCATTGCAAACAAGCCTGTCACCAACACTCTCTCAGAGTATTTAGCCACGAAAACTTAAGAACAGCATTGTTATAGATGTCACCATGCTAAACCCTCATCACTTCCAAACTAGGTGAAGCAAAGCTCTGAACATAAATGCACTTAGAAGAAATCAAAACTGTGGGAAAAGGAAAACCCATCATGGCTAAAGTGCTATTACAAAGCAGTAGACTTCCTCTGTCCCATTTGATTCAACAACTTGAGAGATGCTTTTACAGATGGGGACATGGAGGCTAAGAGGTTTAAGTGATTTTTCTCAAGGTCACACAGTTAATAAACATTGACAATAACATTTGAAGTTTAGACTTCCTGGCTTGAGGCCTATCACCCTATTTACCCTCCCGTGTAATTTTCTTCAATTCACTCAAAAAGTAAGTGAATCATAAAACTAAGATTCAAACCCAACTCCTTTAACTCCAGATCATAGATAAAATAAGTTAACATAAAGTGCTTTGCATCCTTAAAGTGTTATTTTAAAAATACCAGAAATTATTACTATAGGCTCATCAGTTTGGAACTGGGAGGGACATCAAAAGCCAGCCTTAGTCAACTATTTCAGTTTACAACTGAGAAAGCCCAGGTCCACAGATAGAGCAACTTGCCCAAGGTCATAGAGTGATAGATTTAGAGCTGTAAGGGGTCTCAAAGACCATCTGCTGCAACCCTTTGATTTTACAGATGAGAAAACTGAGGCACAGAGAATTTAAGTGGTTTGCCCAAACCCAAAGAGTTAGCAACTGGCAGAAATAGGATTTAAACTGAGGTCAGTTGACCCCCAAGCAAGCCCTCTTTCTCCATAGCACACCTCTTCTCTTCTCACTAAACCACACTGCTAAGGACTCAGGAAGATCAGAAAATGACAAGCGTTTAGTGGTTTGGTACAAGTGATGGTACAAATATTTAGAAATCTGTGTTACATTATTAGGTAGTCAATCAATAAGCATTTATTACATGCCAGGCACTGTGATAAACACTGGATATACAAAGAATGGCAAAAAACACTGGCCTTGCTCTCAAGGAGCTTACATTCTAACAAGGTCCTTACCCCCAGACTCCCCAATAGGAAAATCCTAGGTTGCTGTTCCAAGCCCTTCCCTGGAACCATGAATATAGATCCTTTATTTAAGATTCCAAGGCATGTCATTTTTTATGCATAATGAATGTACCATGAAAAACATCTTTTCTTCCCATGTGCTTTTTCTAAATATATCCTCCTTTGAAATGACAGCTTTTTCCTAAAGCCAAATCGAGATGTTTCTTCATAGGTACCTTGGAGATTTGCACTCTGCAGAAGTAGGTGTTGCCCGTTACATAAACCTGGATCCTCAGGACAATTTAATGCAGCAACAAAATGTTTGTTTGAGCAGCAGAGGAGGTTTGGTGGGAGGCGGGACATTATCTGCCTCTTTCTGGGGGAGGAGGATTAGCTGGGGTCACCAGTTACCATAGAAACGCAACATTCCCTTGCCTTATGACATACCACTGATTCTCCTGCTGGCTGCCTCAAGACTTGCTTACCCCATCTCCATTCTACCTGGTACAGGTATCCCTCCGGTTACACAAGGCATATTTCTGTAAGCTGGAATGCATACTAAAGATATAAAGAAATCTTTGACTGCTTAAGTGATTCCCATAGTGAACATAGGGCAGCTAGGTGGCACAGTGAATAGAGCACAGGACCTGGAGTCAGGAAAACTCAACTTTGTGGGTTCAAAGCTGACCTCAGACACTTTCTGAGGCTTATGATCCTAGGCAGGCCACTTGGCCCCATTTACTTTAGGTCTTCATCTGCAAAATGAGCAAGAGAAGGAAATGGCAAATCATTCCAGTATCTCTACCAGGAAAATCCCAAATGGGGTCACAAAGACTCATACACAACTAAGGTGACTCAACAATGACAACAACAAAGTGGTTTGCCATTTCTTGCCAAGAAAACCCCAAAATGGGACAAGGAAGAGTCAGACATGGCTGAAAAACAAAAATAGCGAACACATGTGGAGGGCAGGGTCTGTCTCAGAGAGAGAGAGAGAGAGAGAGAGGGAGAGGAAGAGGGAGAGAGAGAGAGAGGGAGAGGAAGAGGGAGAGAGAGAGAGAGGGAGAGG